>OX387418.1:4041900-4616900 GCA_947563765.1 Anarsia innoxiella | reverse complement strand
GATCTTAAACATGTAATTAAACATAATTACTCAGTAATCAGCCTAAAAGTACTACAGAATTGGGCATAGTGAAATGTAGAAATAACAAAATAAAATCCTCTATCAAAATTATAGGAACTTTTTCTTAAAACTCATAATCAAAAACATCACAAAACTGAAATCCTAAACGATTTTTTCACATTTCTCTGCTTAACTTTAAACGTCCGGACCATTTTCTATAATAAATGAGATTTTCAAGACTACTTTAAAATACTAACGGGGCACTTTAATGCACTAAAGGGGCACTTTAATACACTAACGGGGCAGATTGATACGTATCATTCTGCCCCGCGCTTTACTGTATCATAGTGCCCCAAGGGACTATATTCACGAAAAAGTAATTTATTATTTTTTAAATCAATATTCTATTAAATAAACATATTAAAAAACATTTATTAAAGTATAAACGTACTTTTGGTAAAATAAAACAATGAAAACAACTAATAATATGGAGCTGAGACACAAACACATTGCTCTTAAAATTTTAGTTGTCGGTCCCAAAAACACGTTTGTGCCTGTAAAAGCAAAACGGCGAATAGGCGGCGAGCATCGTCACAACTATCATCCTTGTGGATGTCCTTGAGCGTTCTAATGATGTGTCCGTGTGCGTATCGTTTTTGAGTATTTCAAAACAGGTACTGTATCAATGTGCCCCGAGTATCAATGTGCCCCGCCTCCCCCTACATATCCGTCACGCCTCTCTCCCATTGGGGTAGGCAGAGACCACTTCCTTCCACTTGCTACGATCCAAACACACCTCTTTCGCTTCATCCACATTCATCAGTCGCCTCATACATGCCCGTCGTTTTAGGGTACTCTTAATTTGGCCTTTCTTTTAGTACTAAATAGGTGGTTTTATATAAATAAATAAAATTACGTCAAAACGTGTAGGTACCTGCAAAATGTATGTACCTACCCAAGCACATAGGTACAGTTTTTGAGGTATTTTTTTTAAATTGACGCTGGGATAAGGAAGGTAATTTGGATTGTCACTTCTAATGGCTCATTCTGCTAAGATAGGCAACGCTCCGGGTTATCCGAGAGCTAGCAGCTTCCTTGGCCAAAGGATAAGCATTGCAATCCAAAGAGGTAATGCTGCCAGCTTATTGGGTACTTTGCCTCGTGGGGACGCGTTGGAAGATATATTTTTCGTGTGAATATTTAATTCTATATTTTTTTTATTTTTTTTAATAAAGATAGGCAATTACGCAATGTCTCTAAAAATGTTATCGATAAAATCTTCCCCCATATTGGTAATGAATGGCAGTTGCTAAGTAGGTAGGTACCTACTTAGGTAGATAGTACTTGAAGACTTGATGATAATTGAAACACAAATGAATTTGACTGCACGGAACCCTACTCAAAATTACAAACGAGCTTAACAGATCGATGTTTTTTCTCTGCGCATGAATGTGAATTCCCGAAAGATAACCTATTGAACTAGGTATTTCCTAAACCAGACTAACTTACTATCATTTATGTAATAAAAATGTAGTACCTAAAACAAACGAAGATAAAAGCGAAATTTTCAACGAAAAAGTATCATTACGAAATAGGCTGAAGGTAAAACGATACCTTAACGTTTAAAAAAATATATAATAACTTTTTAATTTGTCAAAAAAAAACTGCACGATCTTTTTGCACGATGTGCAAATTATTTTTAGTGCTGGCAATACTTTTTCCCGCCGTTTTGGCGCATTTCTGTCCGAAGACTGAAATAAAGTTTGCATTACGGAGCGTCGAAAATGTACAAAACTCTGGAAAAGTCGCACGTGCGCCATTGTGGGTCAAATTAGAAGTGTGCGGAGATGGCTTCCCGAAAGAAGGTAGGTACCTACTTAATAGGGATGATGACTACATTCAAAAATTGAAAAAATAATTAGTCCGTCTTTTAGGCTATTAAAAAATATTTTAAACACATTTTTATCTGATCACTTACATTAATAAATACAAAGATACAGAGCATCAAAGTTACGGAGTGGTATTGACGTCACTCCTAGGTAAAAATCGTACCTAGGCGTGACGCACGAGCAACTTTAACCGAATGTATCATTGTCATTTTTAGTTTATGAGAACGCCGATACACAGCAAAAGTCCTCATGAAACTGAACAACTTTCCCCATAGGAACATGGGTTGTAACTCGAAAAAAAATTTGGGTCGCCCATACTTACTCGATCAGCTGATCGGACATTTTGTATAGGGGCGCGAATTATTTTTTCGAGTTACGACCCTTGTTCCTTGGGGAAAGTAGTTCAGTTTCATGAGGACTATCGCTGTGTTTCGGCTTTATACCCCCTTTCTGTTACACCCGTATTCATACATAACCCTCACGCCTCTCTCCCATCGAGGTAGACAGAGACTTTCCTCCACTTGCTACGATACAAACATTCTCGTTACCAAAGTAGATTCGCATACAAAACCTGAAACGCGGTATCGAAGTTTTTCCCGCGCTGAGTATATAAGCAAATTCCAAAATCTTCCCCATCGAGGTAGACAGAGACTTCCCTCCACTTGCTACGATACAAACATTCTCGTTACCAAAGTAGATTCGCATACAAAACCTGAAACGCGGTATCGAAGTTTTTCCCGCGCTGAGTAGGTATATAAGCATTTTATTTTATTGACTTTAATAATACCAACAGCTTCCCACTGCGGCTATGGTATATGTTTTCCGATGATGTGCTACCGTTGCATCGAGGGCGACGCGCTGACCAACTTCAAGAAGCATCTCGGAGAGACAGACGACGTCGTGTTCACCATCCATGATGTACACGCTGCTGAGGCTGCAAGACTCTGGTCTTAGTCGAAAAAGGCGCGAATTGGCGAGCCGTAACTGTAAGACCCAGAATACACGGTGAAACGCAACTGCAACGCAACTGAAACTGCTGAGTTGCATCGAAGTTTCTGCTATAGACTTCCTTAGAAAACCACACACGACGCAACTTAAACGAAACGTTTCAAACTAGTTGCGTCGTGTGTGGTTTTCTCAGGAAGTCTATAGCAGAAACTTCAATGAAACTCAAAAGTAACTAGCAGCTTCAGTTGCGTTTCACCGTGTATTCTGGGTCTGACGAATACGTCCGAGTTGCATGAAGTCTCAGCTAGGCGCGTAGATATTTCCGAAGGGTTGTGTCATGAAACTGATCGATTTTCTCCGAGAAACATAATATTATGGAAATGTAAAAAAAAATAACTTCATAAAATTATTACTGGTGGATGTTAGTAGGTACGAGAAGATGATTTTTCGTAGTAGTTTTTAAGACCTACATTTCTTTAGAAAAATTGTTCAGTATCATGACTCGTATACTTACACATAAATTTGTTTGTATAAATATATCTATTGTATAATTTAGGTAAGAAAAAAAACCAAGTTTGTATTTAAATTAATTTATAATATTTATTTAAATAAATGTCTTTTATATAATTTTTTTATATTACCTACCTACATATATTGTTTTTTTATAATATAAGTAATTATGTTACATAAAAATAAATACCCAAGTATGAAATGAATCAGTTGTTTTAATATATTATTTTTTTTGTAATCTATTTAGGTAGGTAGGTACCCAAGGTTGTCGAAATGTTGGTGTTTTTAATCAATTAATCTTTCTTATAAACATACATACATATCCGTCACGCCTCTCTCCCATTGGGGTAGGCAGAGAACACTTCCTTCCACTTGCTTCGATCCAAACAGACCTCTTTCTCTTCATCCACACTCATCAGTCGCCTCATACATGCACGTCGGATTAATATATATTTTTTTTAAATCCACATCATAACTCTACTTTTCTACATAAAACGAAATCTTCACCCCAACTTCCTTTTTTTATGTACCCAGTGTCACTCTCACTGTAAATACGAATCTAACGACACCTCTCAAGCTGAAATCCTTGATAGCCGTTTAGGCTGTAGAGCGTGACAATGAATTATACATACCTACATACTCTCGAAAACATAACCCTCCTTCTAGCGCAGTCGGGTAAAAACACAGATACATAGGAAAAATGTTGTTGTAAATATGTCTGTTATAAGAATTATAAAACTTAAATTGAAAAGAGCAACCCTACAGAGTTTCTGGCTAGGTTCTTCTCTGGGGAAAACTGCACTCTTGCGAATCTAGCGTTAACTTTAAAAAATGTATACAGGTTGTTAGGAAAAGTATCACTTTCCTTTTAACCAGGTATAGTGTTAGTGATGTAGAACACATTCTACGAAAGAATACGGGAGCGCTCGCCGCCCGTAGAGAGCGAGAGAGAGCGAGAGAGAGGGAGCGAGCGCACCGCGCGCCCTTTGCGAATGACCTTTGTGTTAGAGCGCGCTAATAATAATGAAAATCTTGATTAAAAAGGAGTTTAAAAAAAAAAAAAATTTTCATGGAATCAGACCGCGGAAAAGGTGGCGGGACGAGTTCGATACCTTCTTGGGTACCTGGGCGGAGGAAGCTCGAGACAGAAAGTCTTGGCGTATGAGGAGAGAGGCCTTTGCCCAGCAGTGGGACACGAGTGGCTAAATAAGATAAGATAAGATGGAATGTGTTCTATATCACTAACACTATACCTGGTTAAAAGAAAAGCTGATATTTATCATAACACCCTGTAATATAATAATGTAACGGTTTCCAGAGCATTTTTTGTGCCTATGAAATAAATATATTTTTATTGACTTCAAAACGGTATTTCAGACAATCTTCCTCCTCTCAATATGTTGCTGCGACGGTGGCAGCCCGTGTACTCTCTGCAAATGTCTTGCCACATTGTAACGTCGCGCGAACGAGCCGTCACATATACGACACTCGAACGAGTACGTTGGTTCACGGTGGCGATTCGCGTGGATGCGCATTAGAGTCACTGATTTGAAGCGCGCGGGGCATTTTTCGCACTGTGGAAGGGATTAGTTAATTCTCTATTTGAGTCATACATATAATTAGGTTCAAAATTGTCTTTCCTGATCCAGATGATTAGGGACATTGGAGCATCTAATCCTCAAAATGTTAATGCAGGCCAAAACTACATCGGGCACAGATTATGCGGATATAAATTAAGTTCAGAAATTAGCATGTAATGTCCTTAACTTTCAGGAACAGGAAAGACATTTTTTGTTTTCTGTGTCTGTATGACCCATTTGGCATAACTATTGAAATGTTAATTTGAATGTATGTATCTAAGTTTTTTTGCCTTTTGGTATTGCAAATTATTTTGGTATTACAAATTCTTAGGCATAAACACTAAAATAAACTACATACATAATCTCGAAACCATAACCATAACCCTCCTGACGCAGTCGGGTAAAACACAGATACAAAGGTAAAATGTTGTAAATATGTCTGTTATAAGAATTATAAAACTTAAATTGAAAAGAGCAACCCTACAGAGTTTCTTGCTAGGTTCTTGTCTGGGGCAAACTGCACTCTTGCGAATCTAGCCTTAACTTAAAAAAAAAATTATTAAAATAATGTAACGGTTTCAAGAGCATTTTTTGTGCGAAACAAATAAAAATCGGGGACTTGCTCAAGAAAGGCCAAATCAAGAGTACCCTAAACCGACGGGCATGTATGAAGCGACTGATGAGTGTGGATGAAGCGAAAGGGGTGTGTTTGGATCGAAGCAAGTGGAAGGAAGTGGTCTCTGCCCACCCCAATGGGAGAGAGGCGTGACGGATATGTATGTATTTATTTAACAGTTTATTGTAAGATGATAGTACATAGAGACAGAAAAAAAGATAATTTATACTTTAAAATATAAAAGAAATTTCTTCCTGCAGACCCCACAGAGAGAGAAGTAATAGCATAAAGGCAGGATAGTCACTTAACCTTCAATAAACAATAAATATATAAGTATAAACCTACACATATATATTCGATAAATACACATACATAAATATTATAATTTATATAAATATATATTATAATATATTATTGACCCTTGTTCCTTGGGGAAAGTTGTTCAGTTTCATGAGTACTATCGCTGTGTTTCGGCTTTATACCCCCTTTCTGTTACACCCTGTACATTTACTTACTTGTACAGTCTTCTCAGGTAGATGTATAGCTACATGTTGTAAATAACTACTTTTTCGATGAAACCCGGCGCCGCAGTCCGAACACACGAACGGTTTCTCGCCCGTGTGGAGGCGCTCGTGGATCTGAAGTGAAGTGAAGCGAAGGGAAGTGAGTTGAAGTGAAGGGAAATGAGTTGAAGTGGAGTAAATTATTAATAGTAGTGTGTTAATTAAAGTATTTACCTTAACTAGTTCAGCATTTGATGCTTTATAATCACAAAATGAACATTTATCAGTTTTCTCGTATCCATGTTTAGCCTTACAATGCATCAGTAGATGTCTTTTATTTATGAATTTCTTGCCGCAGTGCTGTAACATAAAATAATATATAAACAACTTTATATAACGTAGGGCCCTGTGCCGAAGGTTTCTTGCCGTTTTCTTCCTCTCGGCTATACAGGTAGTGAACCGGCAGTAGTTTTACATCAAAAAAGTGACATCAAAAAAGTGTAATGAATTTTGCCTTTTTTTGAATAAAACACTTTTCATTATAAAAAACCGGCAAGGCGAGTCCGAGTGAACTCACTAGGTTGATAGAAGCCTAATAATGCCTACCAGAGCAAAAAATCACATTTGTTGTATGGGAACCCCCCTTAATTATTATTTATTTTCTATTTTTAGTATTTGTTGTTATAGTGGCAATTGTAATACATTATCTGTGAAAAATTTAACGCTCTAGCTATAACGGTTCATGAGATACAGCCTGGTGACAGATGGACAGACGAGTCTCAGTAATAGGGTCCCGTTTTCACCCTTTGGTTAGGGAACCCTAAATAAAAAAGAAATATGGTTCTCCATAGTATAACAAAGTATTTTTTTTAGGTAAGGAAGCCAAAAATGAGGATGATGACTACATTCAAAAATTCAAAAAATAATTAGTCCATCTTTTAGGCTACAAAAAATATTTGTAACACATTTTTTACCTGATCAACATAAATAAATACAAAGATACAGAGCATCAAAGTTACGGAATTGACGTCACTGCTATGTAAAAATCGTAACAAGGTGTGACGTCACGAGCAACTTCAACCCAGTGTATCTTTGTCATTTTTAGTTTATGACAAAAAAGAAAAAATACTTGTCGAAAATTTTAAAATAATCTATGTGATGGACTAAAAAAAAAATTTTTAGTCATCATGCCTATTTAACGAAATAACATACCTCACATACAATGTCAAATCCTGTATGTATTTTATAATGATCTCTTAACGACCACCGTGATGTCAACACTTTATGACAATATTCACACTCTATCTCTTCTCGTTGCTTCTCTTTCTCACTTGTGACATTGTTTTCCTTCTTACTCCCTTTTAACTTTCTTCTCGGTCTACAATCTGCTTTCTTACTAAGTTTTTTCTCAACATTTTCTATAGAATTAACGAAAGTATCACAGTTGATTTTGTTGGAATCGTTATCAGTATTTGCGACGGAATTATGGAACTGTAACGAATCTAACGTTATGTTGTCGTCGTAGTCTTTAAATTCGTCGTTGAAGTCTTCTAATAAGTGAGTTATGTCAATCGTTGTTTGCGTTTCTTGTTTTATTTGTGATGTTTCTGTTTTTATTGACATTTGCTTATCGTTAACATGGTTTAACAGTTGTAAGTTCGTCTCTTCGCAGCGTTTTCTGAATTTTGTTGATTCGTTAATGTGATTTATGCATGTAGAACATATTTCTTTTGGTAAATTGTCTTTTAAGTCCACCTGTTGATGAAAGATGTTTTTGAATAAATTGCACAGCTTTTTGCATACCTATATTAATGAACTACCAATGTATAGTCAAGAAAATAATAATTTTATGATTCTTTATTAGCGCAATAAACAAATTCTACTGTTTTAAACAGGTAGCGTCAAAAATATTCACTACCTTACACATATACAAACTATAGCATTTTAACTTACTATAAATGGAGAAAAAAACGGTTTTACTATAATATTGAAGAGAATAATACATTACCTTGATACCGGAGACCATATAAATAACATTTGAGTATTTTTCGTGATGCTGTACGTCGATAAATATGGGGTAAAGATTTTGTTCACTTAAACACATTCTACAGCAGTTCCATGTAGCTGTTTCCATTATTTATAACTTAAACTATAAAATATAAACGTCCTTTAACTGTTTATTAGTAATAATACAGTTCTAGAATCAATTAAAATTGAGAAAATAGTAAAAAACGGAACCACAACAAAAAGGATGGTTAATTTATTTTGACAGACCTGCGTTTTGTTTCGCTATAGTTTTTTACCTTCAAACTTCAATATAAATTAATTATTTCTTCTACGATGAAGAAATCATTGAATATCTTCCAAAGTTTTGTGATTATTAATATTTTTGAAAATTTTCAACGGTTTTTATATTATAAATCAATGAAGCATGTAGTGAAGAAACGAAACAAAACGTTTTATCTGTCAAAAATTTTAGGGGTATGTTCGTTTTATTGCAACTAGACTATACGCCATCTAGTGTCGAGTAGCAGAAACTTTTTCAACTCGATTTTAAAAAGAAAAAAGCGTGTTAACAATTGTGGCTATTAAAATGAATTTTTATTTATTGTAATTAATTATTCATCTCATTCGCATTTTCTTTATTAGCGTGTCTTTTTTCGTGTCGCCTCGCACGTCTTTTGTCCGAATGAGCGCCGTAACGATGCCAAATGTCGCTTAGATTTAAATAGAGCGTTGCATTGGTCACACTGGAAAGAATAGTAAGTACAGTTAGTTGCAATAATATCGTAGTAGACATTAGTCTATCTTTTTGTTCACCCCTAGTCCTTATATTGCTATGGCGAGATGTATAACATGCATGAAGTTTAACAACACACTTAGACATATGCAGAGTGACTTTAAATTAGTAAACGATAGAAAAGGATACCTATGCATGTAGGTACTCGTGATAACAAACAACTTTCACTATAGGACCAAGGCCGAAATCATTCTACATATTTTTGAACTATCCATACAAAATTCACCAGCTGATAGTATGGGGGATTTTTTTATTATTTCGAACTTGGCCCGATAATAAAAGATGTTTGTTAACACGAGTACATGCATATCCTTTTCTATCGTTCACTAATTTAAAGTCACCTTGTATACAGGGTGTAACAGAAAGGGGCTATAATGCCGAAACACAGCGATAGTCCTCATGAAACTGAGCAACTTTCCCCAAGGAACATGGGTCGTAACTCGAAAAAAAAATTTCGATCACCCATACTTACTCGATCAGGTGATCGGACATTTTGTATGGGTAGGCGAATTTTTTTTTTCTTGTTACGGCCCATGTTCCGTGGGGAAAGTTGTTCAGTTTCATGAGTACTATCGCTGTGTATCGGCTTTATACCCCCTTTCTTTTACACCCTGTATAGAGATATTATATCTATTATATAATGTTAGGTAAGAAAAAAACAAGTTTGTATAAATTAATTTATAATATTTATTTAAATAAATGTCTTTTATATAATTTATTTATATTACCTACTTAGATTGTTTTTTTTATAATTTAAGTAATTATGTTACATAAAACCGAAGTATAAAATGAATCAGTTGTTTTAATATATATTTTTTTTGTAACCTATTTAGGTAGGTAGGTATCTTAAGTAGGTAGTACCTACCGAAGGTTGTTGAAATGTTGTTGCCATTGTTTTCTTTTTTAAATCAATCTTTCTTATAAACATACATAAATACATATCCGTCACGCCTCTCTCCCATTGGGGTAGACAGAGACCACTTCCTTCCACTTACTACGATCCAAACACACCTCTTTCGCTTCATCCACATTCATTAGTCGCCTCATACATGCACGTCGGATAATATATTTTTTCTAAATCCACATCATAACTATACTTTTCTACATAAAACGAAATCTTCACCCCAACTTCCTTTTTTATATGTACCCAGTGTCACTCTCACTGTAAATACGAATCTAACGACACCTCTCAAGCTAAAATCCATCAAGCCGTTTAGGCTGTAGAGTGTGTCAAAGAATTATACATACATACATACTCTCGAAAACATAACCCTCTTGGCGCAGTCGGGTAAAAACACAGATACATAGGAAAAATGTTGTTGTAAATATGTCTGTTATAAGAATTATAAAACTTAAGTTGAAAAGAGCAACCCTACAGAGTTTCTGGCTAGGTTCTTGTCTGGGGAAAACTGCACTCTTGCGAATCTAGCGTTAACTTTAAAAAATGTATACAGGTTGTTAGGAAAAGTATCACTTTCCTTTTAACCAGGTATAGTGTTAGTGATGTAGAACACATTCTACGAAAGAATACGGGAGCGCTCGCCGCCCGTAGAGAGCGAGAGAGAGCGAGAGAGAGGGAGCGAGCGCACCGCGCGCCCTTTGCGAATGATCTTTGTGTTAGAGCGCGCTAATAATAATGAAAATCTTGATTAAAAATGAGTTCAAAAAAAATTTTTTTTTTCATGGAATGTGTTCTACATCACTAACACTATACCTGGTTAAAAGAAAAGCTGATATTTATCCTAACACCCTGTAATATAATAATGTAACGGTTTCCAGAGCATTTTTTGTGCCTATGAAATAAATATATTTTTATTGACTTCAAAACGGTATTTCAGACAATCTTCCTCCTCTCAATATGTTGCTGCGACGGTGGCAGCCCGTGTACTCTCTGTAAATGTCTCGCCACATTGCGACGTCGCGCGAACGAGCCGTCACATATACGACACTCGAACGAGTACGTTGGTGCACGGTGGCGATTCGCGTGGATGCGCATTAGAGTCACGGATTTGAAGCGCGCGGGACATTTTTCGCACTGTGGAAGGGATTTGTTAATTAAGTCTCTATTGGGCATAACTATTGAAATATTAATTTTAATGTATGTATCTAAGTGTTTTTGCCTAAGAATTTGTAATAATTAGAGTCAATAATTGTTATAATGTAAATATGTAAACTGTAAGAATTGTAAAACTTTATTTGAAAAGAGCAACCCCACAGAGTTTCTGGCTAGGTTCTTCTCTGGGGGAAACTGGGCTTTGCGAATCTAGCACTAGCTTAAAAAAAGTATATTATAATAAGTAATGTAACGGTTTCAAGAACATTTTTTGTGCCTATGAAATAAATATATTTTTGACTTTGACTTGACTGACTTTGAAAAATACCAAATTTGAAAAGAGCAACCCAACAGAGTTTCTTGCTAAATTCTTCTCTGGGGAAAACTGCACTCTTGCGAATCTAGCATTAACTTTAAAAAAATGACCCGTCTTATGTAATGTCAAACTCGTCCTACAAGATTGAATAAATTTTCATTTCATTTCATTTCAAGAAAATAAAATATACAGGGTGTAACAGAAAAGGGGTGTAAAGCCGAAACACAGCGATAGTCATTAAACTGAACAACTTTCCCCAAGGAACATGGGTCGTACGTAAGTAAAAAAAAAAATTTTGCTTCCCCATACAAAATGTCCGATCAGCTGATCGAGTAAGTATGGGCCATCCAAAAATGTTTTTCGAGTTACTAGGCTACTACCCATGTTCCTTGGGGAAAGTTATTCAGTTTCATGAGGACTATCGCTATGTTTCGGCTTTATACCCGCTTTCTGTTACACCCTGTACATTTACTTACTTGTACAGTCTTCTCAGGTAGATGTATAGCTACATGTTGTAAATAACTACTTTTCCGATGAAACCCGGCGCCGCAGTCCGAACACACGAAAGGTTTCTCGCCCGTGTGGAGGCGCTCGTGGATCTGAAGTGAAGTGAAGCGAAGGGAAGTAAGTTGAAGTGAATTGAAGCGACTTGAAGTGAAGTGAAGTGGGGTTAATTAAAGAATTTACCTTAACTTGTTCAGCATTAGATGCTTTATAATCACAAAATGAGCATTTATCAGTTTTCTCATATCCATGTTTAGCCTTACAGTGCATCAGAAGTAATCTTTTATTTATGAATTTCTTGCCGCAGTGCTGTAACATAAAATAATATACAGGCTGTTACGAAAAGTATCACTTTCCTTTTTCCCCGTAGCGAGCGAAAGAGAGAGAACGAGCGCGCCGCGCGCCCGACCTACTTACTCGCCGAGAGTTGAATGACCTTTGCGTTAGAGCGCGCTATTAATAATGAAATTCTTAATTAAAAATGAGTTCAAAAAACATTTTTTTCTTGGAATGTGTTCTACATCACTAACACTATACCTGATTAAAAGGAAAGTAAAACTTTTCCTAACAACCTGTATAGAAAACTGGCAAAGTGCGAGTCGCACTCGCGCTAGAAGGGTTCCATACAGTTCACTAAGTTGATAAAAGCCTAATAATAATGTCTACCAGAGCAAAAAATAAGCTAAAAAATCACGTTTGTTGTATAAGAACCCCCCTTTATAATTTTCATTATTCTAATCATTTAATTTAAGAGTTAGACTCTTGTCGCTGGAGCGTTCGCCATCTAGGCCTATCCTCTGCCAGTGCTTTAACTTCTTGATACGATATGACGTTAACTTTCTCTTTCACTTGAGTGAAGTAAGTACGTCGAGGTCTTCCTCTGCCTCTCTTCCCCTCAACCTTTCCTTCAATAATGTTTCTCAAGAAACCGTCATGTCGTATCAAGTGTCCTATTATCTTTCCTCTTCTTTTTTCATTATTCTATTTTTAGTATTTTTGTTATAGCAGCAACGGTAATACATCATTTGTGAAAATTTCAACGCTCTAACTATAATGGTTCATGAGATATAGCCTGGTGACAGACGGACGGGCAGCCAAGTCTCAGTAATAGGCTCCCGTTTTCATCCTTTGGGTATGGAACCCTAAATTAAAAAGAAATATGGTTCTGCATAGTATGAGAATATATTTTTTTTAGGTAAGGAAGCCAAAAATGGGGATTATGACTACATTCAAAAATTCAAAAAATAGTCTGTCTTTTAGGCTATTAAAAAATATTTGAAACAAATTTTTTACCTGATCAAATACATAAATAAATACCAAGATACAGAGCATCAAAGTTACAGAGTGGGGGGTATTGATGTCACTCCTAGGTTAAAATCGTACTTAGGTGTGACGTCACGAGCAACTTCAACCCAGTGTATCTTTGTCATTTTTAGTTTAAGAGAAAAAAGAAAAAATACGTGTCGAATATTTTAAACATTTTTTTGTCGTCATGCCTATTTAACGAAATAACATACCTCACATACAATGTCAAATCCTGTATGTATTTTATAATGATTTCTTAACGACAACCGTGATGTCAACACTTTATGACAATATTCACACTGTATCTCTTCTCGTTGCTTCTCTTTCTCACTCGTTACATTGTTTTCCTTCTTACTCCCTTTTAACTTTCTTTTCGGCCTACAATCTGCTTTCTTACTAACTTTTTTCTCAACATTTTCTATAGAATTAACGAAAGTATCACAGTTGATTTTATTGGAATCGTTATCAGTTTTTGCGATGGAATTATGGAACTGCAACGAATCTAACGTTATGTTGTCGTCGTAGTCTTTAAATTCGTCGTCGAAGTCTTCTAATAAGTGAGTTATGTCAATCGTTGTTTGCGTTTCTTGTTTTATTTGTGATGTTTCTGTTTTTATTAACATTTGCTTATCGTTAACATGGTTTAACAGTTGTAAGTTCGTCTCTTCGCAGCGTTTTCTGAATTTTGTTGATTCGTTAATGTGATTTATGCATGTAGAACATATTTCTTTTGGTAAATTGTCTTTTAAGTCCACCTGTTGATGAAAGATGTTTTTGAATAAATTGCACAGCTTTTTGCATACCTATATTAATGAACTACCAATGTATAGTCAAGAAAATAATAATTTTATGATTCTTTATTAGCGAAATAAACAAATTCTACTGTTTTAAACAGGTAGCGTCAAAATTATTCACTACCTTACACATATACAAACTATAGCATTTTAACTTACTATAAATGGAGAAAAAAACGGTTTTACTATAATATTGAAGAGAATAATACATTACCTTGATACCGGAGACCATATAAATAACATTTGAGTATTTTTCGTGATGCTGTACGTCGATAAATATGGGGTAAAGATTTTGTTTACTTAAACACATTCTACAGCAGTTCCATGTAGCTGTTTCCATTATTTATAACTTAAACTATAAAATATAAACGTCCTTTAACTGTTTATTAGTAATAATACAGTTCTAGAATCAATTAAAATTGAGAAAATAGTAAAAAACGGAACCACAACAAAAAGATGGTTAATTTATTTTGACAGTTCTGCGTTTTGTTTCGTTATAGTTTTATTCATGATTTTACCTTTAAACTTCAATATAAATTCATTATTTCTTATGCGATGAAGAAAGCATTGATTACCTACTGAAGTTTTGTAATTATTAATATTTTTGAAAATTTTCAACGGTTTTTTAAATAATAAATCAATAAAGCATGTAGTGAAGTAACGAAACAAAACGTTTTATCTGTCAAAATTTTTAGGGGTATGTTCGTTTCATTGCAACTAGGCTAGACGCCATCTAGTGTCGAGTAGCAGAAAGTATTTTTTTATTTCAAGACAAAAGAAAAAAGCATGTTAAAAATTTGAATATTAAAATGCATTTTTAAGTATTTATTGTAATTAATTATTCAACTCATTCGCTTTTTCTTTATTAGCGTGTCTTTTTTCGTGTCGCCTCGCACGTCTTTTGTCCGAATGAGCGCCGTAACGATGTTTTGCCAAATGTCGCTTGGATTTAAATAGAGCGTTGCATTGGTCACACTGGAAAGAATAGTAAGTACAGTTAGTTGCGAAAATATCGTAGTAGACATTAGTCTATCTTTTTGTACACCCTAGTCCTTATATTGCCATGGCAAGATGTATAACATGCCCCATGTATAACAACACACTTAGACTTATGCAGAGTGACATTAAATTAGTAAACAATAGAAAAGGATACCTATGCATGTAGGTACTCTTGATAACAAACAACTTTTACTATGGGATCAAGGTCGAAACCATTCTATATTTTTTGAACTCCCCATACAAAATGCACTAGCTGATAGTAAAGGGGAATTTTTATTATTTCGAACTTGGCCCGATAATAAAAGTTGTTTTTTATCAGGAGTACATGCAATATCTTTTTTAGAGATGCGCCGAATATTCGTTTAGTATTCGGTATTCGGCATATTCGGCACCTCAACCGAATATTCGTATTCGGCCGAATGTTCGGTTAAAATGACCATTTATTCGGTTATTTTATTTAGTAATAATTTGCTTGATAAAACAAGATATTAACCTCATATTAAAGTATTTTAAAGCAAGGGGCAGTCAATCTTATATCCTCATTGTCACATCTAGTTATAACATGAGTTATTAGGAGATGATATAATAAAGATAAGCTATTATGTGACATTTTAAAATTTAATTTAAGAAAACTAGACATCCTGCTGTATCTAGTTACAGTCAATAGCGCTCTTCTTCATAAATTGTTGTATCAAAATTGCTGTGACAATACAACCGAATAGTTCGGCCGAACTATTCGGTTCGGTAGAGTTTTAAACCGAATAGTATTCGGTATTCGTTATTCGGCAAAACCCATATTCGGCGCATCACTAATCTTTTTCTATCGTTCACTAATCTAAAGTCACCCTGTATACCTTCATACATATCTGTCACAGCTCTTTCCCATCGGGGTAGGCAGAGACCACTTCCCTTCATTTGCTACGATACAAACACACTAAAAGGAGCGCATTTCACCACTTAGGGCGCGTTCCCACTATGTCGTGACGACAGATAATCGTGTGTCGTGGTTTATATGTTTAAATGGAGGTGTTCACATTTAGAACGACACAATTTACTGTCGTCTACGACATTTTTGCAGTGACGACACTTTGTCAAAACAATAGTTATAATGGGAACAGGTAGAGACGACAGTCGTTGAACGATAAATTAGTCGTTACGACATAGTGGGAACGCGCCCTTACAGATAAAATTTGACTGACAGATAAACCTATGTCTATTTCATGAAAACATGACGTTTAACACACGTTTAAGACCTTTGAGTATAGAATATTTAAGGAGGTGCGTCTGGACTGTTTGGATCTGCCTGCCTGGTCTGGCGTAAAATGGCTATCCTTTTGTATGGAATTTCTTATCGTTTGACAAGTCATCTACCAAGAAAACTATGAAAAAGTTGCGCCAACTTTAGCACGCTGTCATAAACTCATTTGTATAATATGAAACAAATGAGTTGAGAACAACTAGATGGACCGATCAAAAAAAAGACTCATCGTCTTCTAAATTCTTTAAGGTGGTGAGAGACGCGCTGGATCGAAACTGATGGAGGCAAATCATACGCTCCAAATGTGGCTCTGATGCTGACCACGATCCTCAGACATGAGGGATCGATGAAGAGAGAGAGAGAGATACGAAACAAAATGTGGCAACTCCTTAAATATTCTATACTCAAAGTTAAAGACAGACAGTGACAGGTATAAAATATCTGTCAGTTAAATTTTATCTGTAAAACGGGCCATAAAACTTTGAATTACTGATTTACCTTTACAGTGGCAGTAGTACGATGGTTTTCAATATGCTGTACCAGACATTTTCTACTAAAATACGAAGCACCACACATATCACATTGGTACGGCCTCTCGCCTGTGTGCACGCGCCTTTCGTGGACCTGAAATTATATACAGGCTGTTAGTAAAAGTATCACTTTCGTTTTAGTATAGTGTTAGTGATGTAGAACACATTCCACGGAAAAAAAAATTGAACTCGTTTTTAATTACACTCTGTATAGTGCTACAAGGATCTATTGGCACTTGAGTGACATTGTCAGGAGGGCGTGGGTGGTGAATAAATAACTCAAAATAATTACAATTTACAAGATGATATCGTTAGTTCCGATTTCCGTCACGTGCCAAAAGATCCTTGTAGCACTGTATATACATATCTGTCACATCTTCCATCATGGTAGACAGAGACCACTTCCCTCCACTTGCTACGATACAAACACACTTCCTTCGCTTCATTCTCATTCATCAGTCGCCTCGTATGATTGTGTCGTACCAAAAGTTGTGCCTTATCCAGAGCGAGAAAGCTGCACTGTTTACATTTCATTTCCCTCTCTAGCCCGTGAAAGGATCTGCAGTGGCGTTTCAACTGATGAGTCGTAAGACAACTTTTACCGCAGAACTGGAATAAAATGGAGATTAAGTTAGAGCTCAGTGGTGTAGTGTTTTGATTTTTTCTTTTTCCGATCTTCATATTTTATGAACAAGTTTCCATCTTAAAAAAAGTTTAAAGTACTCTTATTCATTCTTTTTGCCTAAGGAACTTAGGTTTTGGCTCTTTTATTTTTTAGGGATAGGTACCCAAAGGGTGAAAACGGGACCCTATACTGAGTCTCGAATACTGAGTCTGAGTCTCGAACATATACTGAGACTGGTCATGTTATGCGGTCTCAACCTATCTTTACTTTTTAGCTATTTACACCTTGTGGTTTCTTTGAATGCTGCAGGATCAAAATTAATTTTAGGGACAATAATTATAATAATGGAAATATGTACCTTTATACCTGTGTAACTGTTTATAAGAATTGTAAAACTTTATTTGAAAAGAGCAACCTCACAGAGTTATTTGCTAGGTTCTTCTCTGGGGGAAACTGCACCTTGCGAATCTAGCACTAGTTTTAAAAAAAATACCTATATAATAATGTAACGGTTTCAAGAGCATTTTTTGTGCCTATGAAATAAATATATTTTTGATTTGATTTTGATTTTGACTGTCCATCTGTTCTGCCTGTTTGTCTGTCCATTCGTCTGTAACCAGGCTGTATCTCATGAACCGTTATAGTTAGGCCGTTGAAATTTTCACAAATGATGTATTACTGTTGCCGCTATAGCAACAAATACTAGAGAAATAGAAAAAGGGGGACCTCCATTTAAAAAACGTATTTTTTTTGCCCTTTTTTTTGACATCAATAGTGAGTGCTACGGAACCCTTTCTGCACGAGTCCAACTTGCACTTAGCCGTTTTATCTTTATTACCGAAGCACTGTCAACCAACACTAGCTTATGTGATCAGATTTGTTGTGCCTATTTTTAAGTTACTGATTTTGCAAGCTACACTTACTTCACAAATAGAACGACTGCCCAAATGCCGCTGCGCGTGATGTATAAAGGAATTCCATTTCGATAGAGTAGTTTTACAAATATTACATTTTAGCGGCCCATTTGGATTAAAATCTCCTTCGACCATACTTAAATACAAATCTCTTTTCGCTGCTCTTTGATTTTTTTTCATAGGCTGTTTCTTTGGTGAGCCCTTTGCTTTCGGACCTGTTTTGACAGTCTCTTCTTCTGTCAATCTGTCAATTTCGATTTTTATTTGAAATGTGTCAAAATCATTGTCATCCATTCGTTCGTCTTGTAATAATGTATTTTCTTCTTTTATATCAATAGTTTCATTTATTTCTGTTATAGTATTTACGTTGCTAGTATCCGGAATTAATAGATTTTGCAGTTTTGTTTCAGTCTCTTGACATTTCTTTCGAAATTCAATTGATTTTTTAATAAAATTAGAACATTCTAAGCATATTTCTTGTGGAAAACTGTCTTCAGGTGCTATCTGAAATTTTGTATTAAATGTAATTTAATTCGCTATTAAACCAAGAAGGTTTTTTGAAAAGAAAGATAAACATTAAAAAATATAAAATTTTTCTTTTTAATTTGATTTAAAAAAAGCACAAAGACATTAAATAATATTACTGATTAGACTGGCTGTACATAAATAAACATTCTTTTTTAATTATTCATTTGATAAAAAAAAAAATAAAGCCAATAAATAATATCACTGATTCATTAGACTGACTGTACATTACAATGAAATCATTTATTCTATGTGTAGAGTATCGCACTTTTAGGTTATCCTTACATTAACTCCAGTAATTTTCTCTAAAACGCACGAATATTCATCACTTTGCTCTTTAATTTCAAATATTAACCTTAAATTATTATCACTCAAACATAATCTACACATTTTCCAAGCCATTTTTATTATAAATTCTCGTATTTAGGTATATTAGAGACAAGACTCTTTGTTTATGATAGAGTATAGTCCAAAAATTTGGTTAGTAAAGACAATAAATTAAAAAGCTACCTCAATACAATGAAATGCTTCTCATTCCGTAACGTTCGTAATTTTGCCGCATTACATTGACAGCGTTTTTCTTTTAGGCAAAGGGATTTATTTTTATTCAACCAAATTTAAGTTTGTCAACAGAATTTTATATTTGTTATAATAAAAATAAAACAACTGAATTACGTAAATGTATTTTATTTAACGTTATTTTATTTATATTGGTCCTTTGGCTTTCTTTTTACAAAAGAGTTTGGTTATTTATTAAATGTTTAAATAAAATAGATATGAAACGAACATGCTCTTTACTCGCTAGTTCCGCTACTCAACACAAGATGGTGCTGATCGAAAATAATAGGATTTCGGAATATTTCAAGAATCTATTAATAAAAATAAAATAATATTATAAGTAATGTCTATTTATTTAAAGTGAACTTATTTTTAATATTCGTCGTGGAATGGATATTCGGGATGGTGCACACTGAAACAAGAAATATAAAATTAGACAATCTAAAAATTAAAAAATAAGTACCTACATAAGTAGGCCAGATAGTTGAAGATAAATTATTATTAAAATTATCAATCAATGATCTTGTCATCTTTTTCTAAAAAAAGTGTTTTGAAAGGGGAGGCCCATTCTGCTATACAATGGCTTACATTGATTGCGACCAAATTAACTCTCTCATGACACTTAACTCAGGCTGTTTTAAATTAGCAGACTTGGGTCCCAGTTCTTTGTTAAAGTTTTTTTTCTTAATTATTTCCCTTCTTAGGAAAGAAGTGTGTTTCTATTGTAGCAATTGGTCTTTACCTCTTTAACTTTGTATAGGTAGGTATGTTGTTACCGGAATGTATAAAATCAAGGCACTGTATACAAATCCTAGAAAATGTGTACAATTCCGATGCTATTTAGGAAATGTATAAAATATTGTTTGAAAATCTATTTAATGCATAGATATAAAAGGAAATGTGTCCATTTCCTAGGCATTGTATATAATTCTAATATCGTATTAGGAAATGTAGAAAATAAATGAATTCTGCTATAAAATAAAACACGTTGTTAAAATGAGAATAATAACATAACATAACCTAACCTAACCATCAATATCTATCTCAAATGTTTTACATTTCCGATTGGTATTTAGGAAATGTATAGATTTCCTAGGAAATGTGTATAATAGTATAATTTAATTCACACGTTTCCGTGCCATTTTAGGAATTACATACATTTCATAGGATTTGTATACAATGACGGATTACATACATTTACGGTAACATATATAAGTAGTTAGGTTTGTAGGTATGTATGTATGTAAGTATACTAACTCTCCCATACTGCACAGTCGTCCGTTACACTCCAAAGCGGCTATAGAAGTCAAATCTTCAGCATCCAATTGGAAGTCGAGAACGTTGAAGTTCTGTTCAATACGGGACCTTGTCACTGACTTCGGAATCACTATTATTCCTCTGTCGATTGCGTATCTGGAATAATAATAATCATGTTTTCATCATCCATCATCCAGCATCTCAACCTATAGCTGCCCACTGAGCAGAGGCCTCTCTGAGGCCTAGAACACACGGGGAAAACGCAACTGCAACGTAACTGCAACTGCTAGTTACTTTCGTGTTGCAATTAAATTTCTGCTATAGACTCCTTTAGAAAACCACACACGACGCAACTAATCTGAAACGTTTCAAACTAGTTGCGTCGTGTGTGGTTTTCTAAAGGAGTCTATAGCAGAAACTTAGATGCAACTCAACAGTAACCAGCAGTTTCAGTTGCGTTGCAGTTTTCCGACCGATTCATTGTTAATTTTGTCATACATAACCAACCTGCATTCAATAAGTTTTTTTTTTGCTTTTTTCGAAGCCTTTTAAGCCCTACGTTTTATTTTTTGACGTTATTTTTGTGTAGGTGTAATATATCAATAAATAAATAAACCTTAATAAGTATGAAAATGAAAAGTGTTTTATTCAAAAATAGGCAAAATTACACTTTTTTGATGTCACTTTTTTAATCTAAAACTACTGCCGGTTCACTAACTGTATAGCCGAGAGGAAGAAAACGGCAAGAAACCTTCGGCACAGGGCCCTACGTTATGTGCAATATGTCTTTTTTTTAAATCGAGACTCTTATATACAATTACATGTTGACTTAACTTGTTATCACAGTAATTTACATGAATATCACAGTACGAGTAGTTTGTTTTACATAAATTTTTAACTCTGCAGCATCCAAAATAAACGAAAAGATGTTAATAGGCACTTAGTAGTAAGCACTTAGTAGGGACCTATACCTTACTTTAAATTTCAATTTACCTACCTAATATCTTTTTTTTTTTTTATGTTAATGACATATCTATCTTATATTATCTAGCCATCGCTGTCCGACTGCTGGGCAAAGGCCTCTCTCCTCTTCTTCCATGATTCCATATCCTGGGCCGCCTCTGCCCAAACATCCAAGAAGGCGTCCAGCTCATCTCGCCACCTTTTTCGTGGTCTGCCGCAAGGTCTTTTGACTGTTGGTTGCCATTGGGTTGCTGTGATTGCCCAGAGATCGTTCGGCATGCGGCAGACGTGACCGGCTCAATCCCACTTTAGCCTGACATATCTAATATCTTCTATATATATATATATAATATATATAAAAATGAAACCCGTTTTCCGTTGTCACGGCATCACGCCTGAACGGCTGGACCGATTTCGCAATTTTTTTTTTTAAATTTTCATTGAAGTCCAAGGATGGTTCTTACGGCGAGAAAAATTCGAATAATTGCCGGGAAAGCCCTAAAACAGAACTTTTCTTTTTCCCATACAAATGTTTTCTTACTAAAATGTAGAGTCAATTTGAACTTTATTCCTACACAATAAAGTTCATTCTAAGGCGGGACAAAGTTCGCCGGGACAGCTAGTAATATAATATAATAGGTACATCATAAATATTACAATCTAGCCTTAGTAGACTAATGAGTAATTAATATCAACATGGCGCGCCTAAACGTTTCTTTTTATCATTTTCTTTTTTTGCCAAAGATTAGACTGCCGTCGACCTTGATTTAGGCTTAAAATAGATTTCGATAACTGGCTATTTATAACTAGGCAGCTAGCCAAATGTCTAATTTTTTGCTATTGCCTACATTTCCTACTAATATTTACAAAGAGCGTATTATAGTATTAACGATTTTATTATTGACAATAGGGCATGGTGTGTAAATGCTCTAGCTCCACACGATCGTAATATATAAGTTGTTCTTTTGTAAACACATGATTGTAAACAATATTTTTAAAAAGAGCAACCTCTAGAGTTTCTTGCTGGCTTCCTCTCTGGGGAATCTGCCTTCCGAAGTCAACGTAGCTTCAGTCTGTTAATGTTTTTCTTTTTTTTTTTTTGATTCTTTAAATTCATTATTATGTTTGTTTTTTTTTAATTTTTACTTTGTGACGAATTCAAGTGTAAATTTAATGTTACCTAAGAATAAATTATTTTAGAATTACAGATTTATTTATTACAAACACGTCTTTTTAAAATATCTAGCCAAAAACATTCCTAACCACGGAAAAGGTGGCGGTACGAGCTGGACACCTTAAATACCAGGGGCCCTAGTCTGCTAATTTAAAAAAGCGTCACTTATGTGTCGGCAGAGTGTCAATGGCATTTTTTAACACATTTGTTCGCAATCAGTGTAAGACATTGTTTAGCAGAATAACAAATGTGTCAAAAAATGCCATTGACACTCTGCCGACACACAACTAAGGCTATTTTAAATTAGCAGAGCCCAAGCTGGGCGAAGGTAGCTCGACCGAAAGTCATGGAGGATAAGGAGAGAAGCCTTTGCCTAGCAATGGGACACAATTGTCTAGATTAAGGTATCTACACACCAAAGCTGCCGGCTTTTTTCACAGCTGCCATTCGTATGACTAAAGTCGTCGGCCTAGCCCGGCGGCATGCCGGCGGCTTTGGTGTAGAGATAGCATTAGATGGTTATCTACTAGCCATTCTTCTATAACATACCTAATCAAAATCTGCGGTACAGTCTTATTATGTTTATTGGCGACCCCCGTGAGCCTCAAATCTTCCATCAAGCTGGGGTCTCCAGGCTTGGCCCAGGGTCTGTCAGGGGACCCCAGGGGAGAGTATGCCGTCACCACAATACCCTGGGCTTTGCAGAACTCGAACATCTTCTGCTGGTTCAGGTAGGGATGACATTCGATCTGGGGAGGAAAAAAATAGGTAGTTTAAAAAACTAAAACACGCTTTAGCTCGCACTAAACATGCTCCATCATTTATCAGTTCGAAAGTACCATATTATTGTATTGTCATCAGAACTCAGAGCGTGTGCTTTCATCCTATTCGAAGACCGGGAAGTGGGTCAAATTAAGATTCCAAGATTTGTTTACATACATAGTTATATAGATCGTGTAAAACGGAGTGAGTTACCACTCACCTAGTTGGTAGAATGGGGTTTCGATCTAACCTGTACCTCTGAGAGTTATTTCTCATGTAGGTACCGATTGAATATTCGATTACCACTCGCTAACGGTGAAGGACAACATGAAGAAACCTGCATACGCTAGAGAAGAAATTCGAAGGTGTATGTGAAATCCGACAATCCGCCGCCAGCGTGGTGGATTACGGCCTAATCATTCTTGTATGAGAGTAGGCAAGTGTTTTTCCTTTTCAGTGTTTTTCCCTGACACGTCCCGGACACGTCATGACGACGTACTGTTTTCCCTTCTGACGGGCCACGGCCCGGATCTGTATAGATAGACTTTTTAAAAATATCGATATTATTGCAGTTACATCAATGATATTATATAGTATATACTAGGTGCAGATTTTATGTTGTATGCGCACGTATTTTGAAGACTGTAAATTGACCTAACTATGACGTCTTGTAGTTAGTCTGCGACAGGCGCAGTCAAGAGCATGACGTTCCTGTCAGGTACTAAAATTTGACTAAATAAATAAAAAATGCCTTCGTGCGTGTTTCGAAAGTGTACCAATTACGACAAGAAAGTGAAAAAATCACCTCATACATACCACTCGTGAGTATACGTTTATTACATAAATTTCATTTTTTTTTCCATACAATCTGATAACAGATTCAGGCGCTATAATTCAGATAAAGAGAGAAAGAGCGATTGATTTTGACGCGAGAGCGATAAGGATGCGAGACATAGATTAGTTTTGAAGCATATTAAAGTGCTGTCATCAGCTGTCATTGTAATAATTTTTCGGCACATATTTAAAATGTCAATTACTATGAAGGTAACATATCTATACTTATAAAATATCATTAAGTTACATGTAACGGAAGAACTACAACACTACTCAAACATGTTTTTTTACATCCACGCTCTAAAGTAGGTAACCGTATAATCTTATCATAAAATTCGAGACATTACTAGAATAAATACTGTTTTTATAAAATTGAATGAAATAACAACGATAACGTTTCATAATATTATTGCATTTTAAAGTTTTATCTTGGGCTATAAATAGAATAGGTATTTATTAATCCTATTTATATTATAAATGTCAATGTTTGTGCCGATGGATGGATGTTTATTGTTGTTGCGTCCATCTAGCTTAGCATGGCACTCCGTGAGAAGACGTTGTCATGCGTTTGTCACGCTTACGTCTCTGTCTATAGTTTGAAATGTGATAAGGACAGCATGCGTGAGATAATTCTCGCGGCACGCCATGCTAAGCCCCCAGAGATATAGCGAATTGGCTCGCGCGGCAGCCTCAACGTTTTGCCTCGCCAGGCAGCCGCGCATGCGCGTTCGCGTGCCGTACTCATCTGACAGCGCACGCCACAGTCCTGAGCGCCGTTCGAGCGCATGATGGCTCGCCCGCTCGGCCGTTTGGGCGAGCATTCGTGCGCCCGAACGGCCCTGAACACGTCCACACTGACCAAACATCTGGCTCGCGAGGCAGCCGCGCGAGCCCGTGCGGTCTATCTGGACGCAGCTTGATCGATGATATGTGCAGACTTGTCACGTAGTTGCTGATGCAGCGGAAACATATCATATCATCACGCTTTGCCTGTCTATTATTATACAGAAAAATCACGTATACGAGATCCACACAAAATTAATTGAATATTGAGCTGTAGTTTATCATAAATTTAAGACATTTATAAAAGACTAGGGGCTGAACGCGATTTCGTACGCATTTATTGGAAAAAAATCTTAATAGGTATCTTTAAAAATTAAAGCCTATGTGTTATTCTGTTAAATAAGCTACAAAATTACAAAATTTCATCAAAATCCGTTCAGTAGTTTTTGCGTGAAAGAGTAACAAACATCCATCGGGAGAAACACTGACATTTTCTAATATTAGTAGGATTACCGAATATGGAGGAAGCGAAAGAAGTGTGTTCGGATCGTAGGAAGTGGAGGGAAGTTGCCTGCCCCGATGGGAGTGAGGTGTGACGGTTATATACCTATAGCATACCCACCTACGGAAAAGGTGGCGGGACGAGCTGAACACCTTCCTCCGCCCTTCTACTTAAGCACTTGGGCGGAGGAATTTCGAGACAGAAAGTCATGGCGGATGAGGAGAGAGGCCTTTGCCCAGCAGTGGGACACAAGTGGTTAGATTAAATTAGATACCCACCTACCTACAGTTCTTACAGTACCTTTAGGCACGGCGCAAACGAGCCACCGACCACAGCCATCTAACACGTTTTTTCATATGAATGGGGATCGTCATATCTTGGAAAAATGTAATGATATCGTAAAATAATATAGCCTATGTGTTATTCTGATGTCCAAGCTGAGTTATTGTAAAATTTCATTATAATCTGTCCAGTGGTTTTTACGTGATGAAGTAACAAACATCCATTCTACAATCCATCGGCACAAACATTGACATTTTTATTATTAATAGGATTAGGAAGGATTCAAGTCTAACCTGGTGATTTGCTGGGGGAATCCTAGCAGCATTGATGATGGCCTCCAGCTGGCGTTTGTTGAAGTTGCTGACGCCGATGCTCTTCGTCAGACCCTTGTCGACCAGAGCCTCCATAGCCTTCCACGTTTCTTCCAGGGTCACTGGAGACGGGATTGCTTTCTCTTCAGCGTCTTTTGGGAACAGATCGTTGCCTTCCTGTAGGTATTAGGTACATTAGATTAAGTGCCCATTTAATCACTTACTGATAAAATTAAACTGACAGATAAACCTATGTCTATTTCATAAAACATGACGTTTTAGAAAGAGACAGGTATAAAATATCTGTCAGATACATTTTATCTGCAGATGGTGAAACAAGGCCTCACACCCTCACTCTGCTTAATTAAAATAGCCTCAGTTGTGTGTCGGCAGTTTTAATGGCATTTTTTGACACATTTAGTATTTTGCTAAACAATGCTTTGAGTATAGAATATAGGGTGACTTTAAATTAGTGAACGATAGAAAAGGATATGCATGTACTCGTCATAACAAACAACTTTTACTATGGGACCAAGGTCGAAATAATTAAAAAAAAATGTTCCCCCATACTATCATTTGCATTTTGTATGGGGAGTTCAAAAATTTTTGAACGGTTTCTACCTTGGTCCCATAGTAAAAGTTGTTTGTTATCACTAGTACATGCATACCCTTTTCTATCGTTCACTAATTTAAAGTCACCCTATATATAAGGAGTGGCCCCATTTTTTTTCATATACAAATGAGTTTATGACAGCGTGCCAAGGTTGGCGCAAGTTTTTCATAGTTTTCTTGGTAGATGTCCTGTCAAACGATAAGTAGTATCTACCGTACAAAAAGGTAGCCATTTGGCGCCAGACCAGGCACGCAGTTCCAGACGGTACGGCATCTCCTTCTCCTTATTCTATACTCAAAGACACAATGGCACAATGGCTTACACTGATTGCCACCAAATGTGTCAAAAAATACCATTGACACTCTGCCGACACTCAACTGAGATTATAGTAAAAAAAAAACATACGGTTGAATTGAGAAACCTCCTCTTTTTTTAAGTCGGTTAACTAATAATAAGTGGGCGGGGCACATTGCTCGTAGAACCGTTGGACGATGGGGCAGAAAGGTTCTAGAGTGGCGACCACGCACCGGACGACGTAGTGTGGGAAGGCCTCCAACAAGGTGGACTGACGACTTGGTTAAAGTCGCTGGAAACCGTTGGATGTGGGCAGCGCAAAACCGGTCGTTGTGGAGATCTTTGGGGGAGGCTTTTGTTCAACAGTGGACGTCCATAAGCTGACATGATGAACTAGCAGACTTTGAGCCCAACAAGACTCTTTTCACTTACCTTATAAGCTTGTGGCCAATGAATGAGGTACATATCTAGGTAGTCAAGACCAAGGTTGTCCAAGGTCGTTCTGATGGCTCCTTCCACCAGGTCAGGACGGTGGAACGTGCACCACAGCTTCGAGGTTATGAAGATGTCTTCTCTGAAGGTGGAAAGATTATTTTTTTAGTCATTAAAAGGAAAATGAAAAGTGTTTTACTTATTCAAAATTAGGCAAAATTCATTACACTTTTTTGATGTCACTTTTTTGATGTAAAACTACTGCCGGTTCACTACCTGTATAGCCGAGAGGAAGAAAACGGCAAGAAACCTTCGGCACAGGGCCCTACGTTATGTGCAATAGGTGGGTGATTTTCCCAACGCGAAATTTTGAGTGGCGCGCCTGAAAATCATAGTTTTAATTGATGCAATTTAGTAAAAAAAAATTGTTTTGGGTAGTTCAGAAGGCCATCTACTTGGGGCAATAAAAATAATTTTGCTGAGTAATCGAATTCATTAAGAAAAAGACAATAAAAGGCTCATTTTCTCATTTTGGTGACCTGTCCTAACTCCATTTTTGAACCTTCTCAAGCTTGCCATAAGCTTACTATTTATTATTATGTTATTTGACTTCTTTAATTTTGTTGACAAATGTGTGAGGTATCATAAACAATGATTAATGTTTAATTAACTACTCTACACGAAGTTTGATAGGCTTAAACAAAAGTGTCCAACGAGCTCAAGTCATTTCGGTGGCGATTTTGTTTTTTGTCATAGTACATTCCACAGTGAACATAGATTTTTCTGGTAAACCTTAATTAGCAGGATAAGTAATGCTAAATAATTTGGCATAATCGGATGTGTCGCAGCTTACTTCAGTTTCTCACCAAAGAGGCAAATAGGATCATTATGGTGGTTGGGGACAAAAAAAATATCATTTGAGTGTATGCTATTATTTCTAAATTGATAACTTTTTGAACTTGATATTTTGATATATAACGTGTTTCATGGTTATCTTTTCACATGTCATAGGATTTTTTGATTAGTCATAGGACTCAGTTTTTATTTAGAAAAAACCTCCCGGTTCCTCATTCGGCTGTCTCATTCCGGTGGAAAAATACACCGGAATGATACACCCGAATGAGAAATATCCACCTCAATGAGACTAACGACAAAAATGACATTTTGGGTCAATTTTTTTAGGGTTCCTCATCTTTATTGAACATGTGTATTGTAAAATAATTTCCAAACTAAGAATATTTTATAACGACGTACCTACCAATTTTTTTTTTGTTGTTGAATGTTTTGCGTAAGTGTGATATTTTATGGTATGGTATGTAAGGCGGTATGTTATTGAATGTTAGGGTAGTTGATAGTTGATGTATGACGTTGTATGGAATGTTATGGTAAGTGATACTGTATGACTTTGTATGGAATGCTATTGTAGTTGATACTGCATGACGTTGTATGAAATGCTATTGTAGGTGATACTGTAGGACGTTGTATGGAATGTTATGGTAGGTGATACTGTATGACGTTGTATGGAATGCTGTGGTAGGTGATACTGTATGACGTTGTATGGAATGCTATGGTAGGTGATACTGTATGACGTTGTATAAAATGTTATGGTAGGTGATACTGTATGATTTTGTATGAATGCTATTGTAGGTGATACTGTATGACGTTGTATGGAATGTTATGGTAGGTGATACTGTATGACTTTGTATAGAATGCTATGGTAGGTGATACTGTATGACGTTGTATGAAATGTTATGGTAGGTGATACTGTATGACTTTGTATAGAATGCTATGGTATGTGATACTGTATGACGTTGTATGAAATGCTATTGTAGGTGATACTGTATGACTTTGTATGGAATGCTAATGTAGATGATACTGTATGACGTTGTATGAAATGTTATGGTAGGTGATACTGTATGACGTTGTATAAAATGTTATGGTAGGTGATACTGTATGATTTTTTATGGAATGCTAATGTAGGTGATACTGTATGACGTTGTATGAAATGTTATGGTAGGTGATACTGTATGATTTTGTATGGAATGCTATTGTAGGTGATACTGTATGACGTTGTATGAAATGTTATGGTAGGTGATACTGTATGATTTTGTATGGAATGCTATTGTAGGTGATACTGTAGGACGTTGTATGGAATGTTATGGTAGGTGATACTGTATGACGTTGTATAAAATGTTATTGTAGGTGATACTGTATGACTTTGTATGGAATGCTAATGTAGGTGATACTGTATGACGTTGTATGAAATGTTATGGTAGGTGATACTGTATGACGTTGTATAAAATGTTATTGTAGGTGATACTGTATGACTTTGTATGGAATGCTAATGTAGGTGATACTGTATGACGTTGTATGAAATGTTATGGTAGGTGATACTGTATGACGTTGTATAAAATGTTATTGTAGGTGATACTGTATGACTTTGTATGGAATGCTAATGTAGGTGATACTGTATGACGTTGTATAAAATGTTATGGTAGGTGATACTGTATGACGTTGTATAAAATGTTATTGTAGGTGATACTGTATGACTTTGTATGGAATGCTAATGTAGGTGATACTGTATGACGTTGTATAAAATGTTATGGTAGGTGATACTGTATGACGTTGTATAAAATGTTATGGTAGGTGATACTGTATGACTTTGTATGGAATGCTAATGTAGGTGATACTGTATGACGTTGTATGAAATGTTATGGTAGGTGATACTGTATGACGTTGTATAAAATGTTATTGTAGGTGATACTGTATGACTTTGTATGGAATGCTAATGTAGGTGATACTGTATGACGTTGTATGAAATGTTATGGTAGGTGATACTGTATGATTTTGTATGGAATGCTATTGTAGGTGATACTGTATGACGTTGTATGAAATGTTATGGTAGGTGATACTGTATGATTTTGTATGGAATGCTATTGTAGGTGATACTGTAGGACGTTGTATGGAATGTTATGGTAGGTGATACTGTATGACGTTGTATAAAATGTTATTGTAGGTGATACTGTATGACTTTGTATGGAATGCTAATGTAGGTGATACTGTATGACTTTGTATGGAATGCTAATGTAGGTGATACTGTATGACGTTGTATGAAATGTTATGGTAGGTGATACTGTATGACGTTGTATAAAATGTTATGGTAGGTGATACTGTATGATTTTGTATGGAATACTATTGTAGGTGATACTGTAGGACGTTGTATGAAATGTTATGGTAGGTGATACTGTATGACGTTGTATAAAATGTTATGGTAGGTGATACTGTATGACTTTGTATGGAATGCTATGGTAGGTGATACTGTATGACGTTGTATGAAATGTTATGGTAGGTGATTGGTAGGTGATACTGTATGACGTTGTATGGAATGTTATGGTAGGTGATACTGTATGATGTTGTATGGAATGCTGTGGTAGGTGATACTGTATGATGTTGTATGAATGCTATTGTAGGTGATACTGTATGCCGTTGTGTGAAATGGTTTAGTATGTTAGACAAAAATAAGCCATACTTTCATTTAAAAAAATACCCGACTGCTTTTTAAAAAACGCTTTTTTATTTTAATGTACATATTGTAATTCCTACTGTAATTACAAATCAAACGACACTCTCAAGCTAAAATCCATCAAGCCGTTTAGGCTGTAGGGCGTGCCAAATAATTATACATACAAACATACATACTCTCAAAAAACATAACCCTCCTTCTAGCGCGGTCAGGTAAATAGAAAAGTAGTTTGTTAAATTGAGTCTAATTACCTATTTAAGTTTTGTATCCAATAAGACCCTATAGACAGGTATATGATTTTTTCTCAAGATACAGAACCAACGTACAAATAAAACTCGCGCTTTGAAATGAATATTTTTGTCATTTCGGTGAAAATGTGTCATTCCGGTGAACTTTTCTCATTCCAGTGGTGAATTATCATTTTGGTGGCACTGAAAAAAACAAACCCCTATATTTCAGTCATCTTTCATGGGATAACTGTCCCCTTAACATATGTTGTTTTTGATGGCCAAAAGTATAATTTGGCATAAAAAAACTGAAGAAAATAGTAAAAAAAAAATCTACCACCAAAATGATAAAAAAAATACGCTTGTTGAAATTCACCCATGTATATCTTTTTTTTTAATCGAGACACTAAATTAAAAAAATGGAAGCAATTATTTTGGTAATTATGTAGGTACCAAAGAGTATTTTATACAGCGAGTAACGGAAAGGGGGTATCAAGGGGGTACCCAGCGGTAGTATTTATGAACCTGAACAACTTTCCCCAAGGAACATAGGTAATAACTCGAAAGAAAAAACCGCCTCCCCATACAAAATGTCCGATCAGCTGATCGAGTAAGTATGGGCGATCCAAAAATTTGTTTCGAGTTACGTCCCATGTTCCTTGGAGAAAGTTGTTCATTTTATGAGGACTATCGTTGTGTTTCGGCTTTATATCCCCTTTCTGTTACACCCTGTATTAAAAACAGATATGTTTGTCTTAAGTCTGGGTGTTTGTGTGTTTAATATGGACGTACTTATATTATCTAAACTTAAATTTATAGTACGGAACGGACATTGGCAGAATAATAATGTTAGCCATTTAAAAAAACCGGCCAAGTGCGAGTCGGACTCGTGCAGGAAGGGTTCCGTACTATTCACTATTGATATCAAGCAAAAAAATCATGTTTGTTGTATGGGAGCCCTTTAATTATTATTATAATTCAATTTTTAGTATTTGTTGTTATAGCGGCAATGGTAATACATCATCCGTCAACGCTCTAGCTATAACGGTTCATGAGATACAGCCTGGTGACAGACGGACGGACGGACAGACAGAGGGACAGCCAAGTCTCAGTAATAGGGTCCCGTTTTCACCCTTTGGGTACAAAAAATATCTGCCGATAGATGGATGGGATGTTTGTTACTCTTTCACTTAAAAACCACTGAACAGATTTCAATGAAACTTTACAATATTGTGGCTTAGGTAGGTACCAATATTTCAGAATATACTTTTTTTTAAATAGATATCTAGTGGTAGATGGATAGATGTTTGTCTGTCACGCAAAAACTGCTGAACGGATTTCAATGAAACTTTGCAATATTGTAGCATAAACCAACTTGAGAATAGGCTTTCATTTTTAACCGACTTCGAAAAAAGGAGGAGGTTTCTCAATTCGACCGTACCTACCGATACCTATATATGGTGACTTCAAATTAGTGAACGATAGAAAAGGATATGCATGTACTCGTGATAACAAACAACTTTTACTATGGGACCAAGGTCGAAATCATTCAAAAATTTTTGATGCCCCATACAAAATGCACCAGCTGGTAGTATGGGGGAACATTTTTTTTTATGATTTCGAACTGTGTCCCATAGTAAAAGTTGTTTGTTATCACGAGTACATGCATATCCTTTTCTATCGTTCACTAATTTAAAGTCACCATATATTTTAAATTAAGATTAAGATCCTTCTGATAAACTTGTGATTATTTTAACTTTGTTATTATTTAGATTTAATATATAGATTATTTTTGGTATTTCAAGGTTATCTAAGCTTAGAAATTAGGTACTTAAACTAATGTTCTACCTCAGTGATATATCATGTTTATCTTTGCATAATGATTATCGTGACATGAATGATGTAGCAAGCATGGCCTATAAAAATAACTAAGTGCAATAGGTACTTATTAGTGGTGGGCCGAGTACCAGTTTTACCGAGTAACCGAGTACCGAGTATTACTCGGTTTAAAGTTTACCGAGCCCAGTACTCGGCCGAGTTATTCGGTATACTCGAAGAAGGTAGAATTGCGCGAACAAGTTCAGGAGCAAACGTTACGATCCTCCCTCCGCACTCCACTAATTATTCGAATGAAACCAATAAACCCCAAGGTCAAAGAAGGAAAAATTTAGATAAAACACTGTTTATGAAATTTTCTCCTAAATGATTATGGTTTTAGCAGCTTATAACATTGCTCTAGCTGGGCAAAGATGTAAATTTGTACCATTAGAAGGAATTAGACTATGATCTACAAAGCAGATCAAGTGCACCGAGTAGGTACTCGGAATTTTTACCGAGTTATTCGGCCGATTACGAATACATAGTGAAAAATGTGCCGAGTACGCAGAGTACTGAGTATTAACCGAGTACTCGGCCCACCTCTAGACTACTTATTTAAAAAATCGTGCCACACGATTTATTAGCATTTTAGTAATTTTTATGGAGATTTTATGGAGAAGCATGGTAGAGGCTTTTCCCCAGCAATGGGACGAAACAGGCTATTAAATAAATTATTAATTGACTTGACACGACATGACGTCAACTTTCTCCTTCACTTGAAGTACAGTGCCACAAGGATCTTTTGGCACGTGGCGGAAATCGGAACTAACGATATCATCTTGTAAATTATCATTATTTTGACGTTATTTATTCACCACCCAAGACAACAATGTCACTCAAGTGCCAATAGATCCTTGTAGCACTGTAGGTACGTCGCGTTCTTCCTCTGCCTCTCTTCTCTTAGTTGTATGTCGGCAGAGTGTCAATGGCATTTTTTGACACATTTGTATTCTGCTAAACAATGGCTTACACTGATTGCGACCAAATGTGTCAAAAAATGCCATTGACACTCTGCCGACACACAACTGAGGCTGTTTTAAATTAGCAGACTTGGAGCCCTAGGCTGGGTATGGTAGTTGCCATTAAAAAAATAGGTAAGTACCTAGTTTAAAAAACTAAAACACGCTTTAGCTCGCACTAAACATACTGCATCATCAGGACAGTTCGAAACTACCATATTATTGTATTGTCATCAGAACTCAGAGCGTGTGCTTTCATCCTATTCGAAGACCGGGAAGTCAAATTAAGATTCCATGATTTGTTTACATACATAGTTAGTTACAAGTGAAGCTAATATACTTAAAGCGTGTAATAATAAAAATGTTATTAACAACGGATTAACCTACCTCTTAATGACTCCTTCGCTAATTTTCGCCTTCAAAGCGTCCCCAACTTCCTTCTCATTGAGGTAAATGTGCGCGCAGTCTATGTGTCTGTAACCAATGTCGATTGCATCCTTCACAGCTTGCGTCACTTGGCCTGGCTGGGACTGGAACAATCATCATGTCACATTATAGCATATCATGTCACAACATATCATATCATATCACGTCACAATATCATCACGTGGTCTGTTAAGAATCCCATACAGGACTTTGACAGTGAATAAAAAAATGCCGTGTCTTTTGAGTGATCAATACAGGACACTTAACAGATCGGTTTTTGCTTACTATGAATTTGTCTATTTTTAAAACCCTATACTCACTAAAGAAAAACCATAAAGAGTGAATGACTCTATCAATCACTTTTAGAATGTAAAATTGTCTATGGTACAATTTTTTTGCAAATTTCCGCAACAGATGCGCCAAATCCGGCATTTTGCAAATTTTGACAGTCCACAGATGACTGGATATCATGTTATGTGATATCATATCACGTCACAACATATCATATCACAAGATAAGTATCACATCCTCATCACAATATAAATAGTCCCTAAATATGAAAAAAAAACCGGCCAAATGTGAGTTGGACTCTCACCCGAAGGGTTCCGTACCATTCACTATTAATATCGAGCAAAAATTGCAAAAAAATTACGTTTGTTGTATGGGAGCCTCCCTTAATTTATTGTCATTATTCTATTTTTAGTATTTGTTGTTATAGCGGCAACGGTAATACATCATTTGTGAAAATTTCAACGCTCTAGCTATAACGGTTCGTGAGATACAGTCTGGTGACAGATGGACGGACAGACAAGTCTCAGTAATAGGGTTCTGTTTTCACCCTTTGGTTACGGAACCCTAAAAAGGTACTACTTCGTACACAATATGAGCTAATAACTATTATTTTGTTAGAAATGAACCTATTTGTAGTAGTGTTTATTGAATTAATTTTCATAGCGTGCGATATCAACCTTAAAAACTTCCACAAGTTTACTAGACACTTTATCACTTAACACGCTAATGCAAAAATAGTCTCTAGATAAAACATTTCATTAATTCGAAATCTTATAGTTGCAGAAAAGGTTTTAACTAACTGTTCGTTAAAGTTGTAGCTGTCACTGTCTTGTTTCAAATGTCAGAAGAAGACGGCATGATTTTTAATGTGTGAATTAGTTTAATTGACAATTCGGCAACGAAATGTAAGAACAATGGATGTCATTGTAGACTTTTATCGTAGATATGTTAATTTGTGATGTTTTATAGGGTTTTAGAGCTAATTGAAATGGAATGGTATTATGTAGCAGATTGATTAGATACTTGGATTATTTAACCAACTGGTTTGCTCTAAGATTAGATAGGTTCGCCGCGTCGTTTCTTGCACAGACAAGATTTTTTTCGTGCACCGCTGCGGGCTGTGTACACAGTTATTATCTAGTTACGACACGAAAGGATGATGACTACATTCAAAAATTCAAAAAATAATTAGGCCGTCTTTTAGGCTATTAAAATATTTGAAACGCATTTTTTACCTGATCAAATACATAAATAAATACAAAGATACAGAGCATCAAAGTTACGGAGTGGGGGGTTTTGACGACACTCCTAGGTAAAAATTATACGTAAGTGTGACGTCACGAGCAACTTGAACCCAGTGTATTTTTGTCATTTTTAGTTTAAGAGAAAAAAGAAAAAATACGTGTCGAATATTTTAAAATAGTCTATGTGATGGACTAAACAAAATTTTTAGTCATCATGCCTATTCTTGCGTAGGCCCGGCGTATTTTCTTATTAGAGATGCGCCGAATATTCGTTTACTATTCGGTATTCGGCACCTCAACCGAATATTCGTATTCAGCCGAATATTCGGTTAAAATGACCGTATTTATTCGTTTATTTTGTTAAGTAATAATTTGCTTGATAAAACAAGATTTTCAAGATTTTCAAGATTTTCAAGGAGCAGTCAATCTTATATTCTCATTTTCACATCTAGGTATTACAAGAGTTATTAGGAGATGATAAAATAAAGATAAGTTAATAAGTGACACTTAAAGATAGAATTTAGAAACCTAGACATTCTAGTCTATTTAGTGACAGTCAAAGGTGCTTTTCTTTATAAACTTTACCTATTTGTTGTATCAAAATTAGTGTGAAAGAACAACCGAATAGTTCGGCCGAACTATTCGGTTCGGTAGGGTTTCAAACCGAATAGTATTCGGTATTCGTTTTTCGGCAAAACCCATATTCGGCGCATCTCTATTTCTTATCATGTACGTACATGCGCACTAAAAGTTCTAGGTAAAATTATGTCAAAGTGGCATTAAACATTTCAGTGTCCGATACACCACCTAAAGATAAATTTTAACTGACAGATAATTTTCGTTATGTCTATTTCAGAAAACATGACGTTTTAGACAGGTATAAAACATCTGTCAGATAAAATATCTATAGGTATATTAATATCTATTTATTATATAGATATGACGGATGGGCGAGCGGAACATCATGCGAAAAGCAGGGTTCTTATCTATCCGCCATCAGACTTTCATTAAGTATCCGAATTACAGCCTAACTAGATGAACGCTTTGTGAAACGCGGAGAGTTCTACACTCCACGTTCATTCGATCACATAACTCCCGTTGTTCACTTAACAGCCATTACATGAAGCATAGACCACTCCCAAGCAATGACAGTGACAACTATCATCACTTGACGTTTCACAGACAATACTTAAGAAGTTTGGTTGATGTTATGACCAAAGAGACGCCAACACGCCGCCGACAGATATTTTATCTGACAGATACAGGTACAGATAATATAAAATAACTGTAGATAGTGAAAAACCCCTGGGTAAATTATTTTACCTAGTTTTCATAACGGTAATTTAAACAGGATAAATAACCATTTTAAAAGTGCAGTTTACCTCAAACTTTACCAACATATAGGAAAAAAACATCAAGAAATACAAAATATGAGTCAAAGACAAAAATATTGATGTATGAAACTCGCTTTTACCTCTACAGGTTGTTACAAAAAAGGGTGTATAATGCCGAAACACAGCAATAGTCCTCATAAAACTGATCAACTTTCATCAAGGAACATGAGCCGTAACTCAAAAAAAAAATTTCGCCTTCCCATACAAAATGTCCGATCAGCTGATCGAGTAAGTATGGGCGAATCCAATTTTTTTTTTCAAGTTACGTCCCATGTTCCTTGGGGAAAGTTGTTCAGTTTCATGAGGGCTATCGCTGTGTTTCGGCATTATACCCCCTTTCTGTTACAGCCTGTATAGTTACGACATTAATTCTTGCGTAGGCCCGGCGTAGTTTCTCATCGTGTACGTGTACGCGCGTACTAAAAGTTCTAGGTAAAATTATGTCATGCCAAAAAAAGTTATAACATTCTTGGCTAATTCTCAAAAAAGTGGCACCGCAACCTGTCAATCAATTAATGTTAGAACTTTTTTTTTACAGTACGTCCTAATCGTATTTAAATTATCAAATATTATTTAAAGACACTTTCTACATCGAGGCCTAGTAATTAAAAGTAAATAAAATGTATAATATTATATTAACTTTAGTTTGTAACTACGTTTTGTCGTTCACTTGACGTGTCCCAACGCCAGATACCGAACTTTGAGGTTAAAAATAAAATAGAAAACATTAACCAAAAAAATATTGAGTGCTTTACGTAGCTTACTTATACCTTCCATATTTATAATTTTAGTATTTTACAACTACTCTAAATACAAATTTTTGTAGATAAATGCAGTTTAAGTTTGTCCGAGGTAGTTTTTGTCGTTGTTCTGCCACCGCACGAACACTCCTATAGAGTAAGCACTATGTTACCCCCCGTGCCCCCTCTTGCATGAATCGACGCGTCCAGATGTCGGCCAGCTCCTGTTACAAGTTCACGTGTTTATAGCTATTGTAGGCGACGTGGAAAATAAAAATATTCGGCGAGCGGGAGTTTGTAACAGGTATGTTGTCTTTGATCTGCCATTCAAAAGTCGAAAATTATGTACTAGTTGATGTGATCAAATTCGTTTGCATTATGTAAATTGGTGTTTATTTTCTTGTCAAAACATATTACGGGCATAAACCAAATACTTTCCTTGTAATTGTAAAAATTTCCGTTAAATTGTCGGTCACCTGTAAGTCGTTAGCCTGCTAGTGTTAAACAAAAGACTAACCAATCGGGTTGTTTACCCTTCTTCTAAAGTACTTGATATATTTACGGATTGTTAGGCATTTGTAATCAAATTTTTTTTTACTAAAATTTTGATTTCGTTAATAATTATTTGGAAAAAGTTTAGAATTATGCTTTGTTTATTTTTCGTTATAGCCTAAGAGGTACTTTGAAAAGGCTAATATTAAAGATAATTAAAATAAATGTGATTGATTATTCTAAATGAACTGTATTTTATTTGTCTAAACTATGAACCTGCGCACATTGTCGTTAACCCGCTGATAGTTTCAACTAATTTTGTATTGGATTGTCGGTATCCTGCACTTCTTATCAATAACCTGGATCCTGATATTCGTTCACCTGTCATCACAGTCATTAACCTGGACGCCTAGTATTTTTTTAAATGCTTATATTTCCTAAACTATTTGAATAATTTACTTCCCTCCACTTGATATCGAATACTGGTCGATATATCTAGCGATAACTGAAGTCAGAAACTTAAAATCGCAAACTTAAAAAAAAAATGCAAATTTAATTCAGCAGTGCCACTTTTTTGAGAATCAGCCTCTTATATAACATGTTTTACATAATGTGGACACTGAATGTTATAAAACATGGTATAGTAACATGTTATTGATATGTACAACAATGTTTTATAACTTTGATCTCATGTCGACATTGTGGATTGTACTGAAGAATGACAAACGACAATGGTTATATAACATTGTTATATTGCATTGTTATTCTAATGGTATCTACACACCAAAGCCGCCGGCTTTTTTGACAGCTGCCATTCGTATGAGAAAAAGCCGCTGGCCTAGCCCGGCGGCATGCCGGCGGCTTTGGTGTGTAGATAGCATTATGTGTACAGTATTATTTTATGTTGCAATGTTGAATAAAGGTCTTCGCACATTATAACAACTCACCGGCGACTCGACTCTATGCTAGACATTGAAATTTAAGCCCTGTATCATATGTTCAAGGTTCAATTTCAAAAAATGATTATAAAGTAGTGTACAACGAGTGGCCTACGCATCGTACACTAGAGGTCAACCCCGACACGTACTACTCATCGAGAGTGTGAGTAGAGTTGCTGCCGCGTTGGCGTGGAGTTGTTATAATGTGCGAAGACCTTAACAAGGTTACATAGTGTGGACGTGTTATAAAACACAAGTTAAATAACATGTTACATGGTCTGTACGCACCTTAGGTAAATTAATTATGTCATGCCAAAAAAAGTGGCATTGAACATATTGTGTCTGTTTCACCGTCTTCAGATAAAATTTAACTGACAGATAACTGACAGATCACAAAACATGACGATTTTATTTTTACCTAGTTTTCATAACTACTTTTGTAAAATTAAACAGAATACGTTAGTAGGTATGTTCTAATAAATAATTATTTAAAAAGCAGTTTTCCTCATAAGTTTACCTACAGGAAAAAAACATCAAGAAATACAAAATGCAAAAATATTGCGTATTCATGAAACTCGCTTTTACCTCTATAGGTAGGTACCTACAAAACTATTAATTCTATGTTATACTACATATTACATACTATATGAACTGAACTTGGCTGAAATTTTTTTTGAAATAAAAATGAAATGAAAAATCATTCAATCCTGTAGGTTTTGACAACACTTAGGACGGGTCATTTTTTAAAGTTAATGCTAGATTCGCAAGAGTGCAGTTTTCCATAGAAAAGAACCTAGCAAGAAACTCTGTACGGTTGCTCTTTTCAATTTAAGTTTTACAAATCTCAGGCATTAACACAGAAACATAATATAATAAAATTAATATTTCAAAAGAGCTATCCATAAATAAATAATAAAAATTTGACCCCGCAATATCCAGGAAAAAGTAAGGTAAGTAAATGGGAAACATTTAGTCAATTTTATGTCAGTCATTCGATAAATTGGCTGTAGTAAAAAAAATAGTAGGTATTCAAGTAAAATTTTATGTAGGAATTAGCTGACCCGGCGAGTACCCGGCGGACTTTGTTCCGCGAGGCAAAGAGCAGATTTTTAATTTTAGTGATAAAAAGCGGTAATTATTCGAATTTTTCTCACCGTAAAAACCATCCTCGGACTTCAAGGAACATTTAAAAAAAATAATTGATAAAATTAGTCCAGGCGTTGCTGAGTTGCGCTTACCAACACATTTTGCGATTAATTTTTATATTATAAGAAGATTAATAAGTCTTTTTGATTTGATTTCGAATTGTCTAATAAATCACCACTAACTCAGTCAAAATAAAATTTATCTCGGAAAAAATTTATGATAAATTATTTAATACGTTAATCCAGTAATAGGTACCTACTTAATTTAATGGGATTTAATCTACTTAATTTATCTTAAATTAAAAATTAATGTCATTGAAATAACTGATTGCAGAATAACTCATTAAATTTAAACTTGCTTTAAACTTAAAAATGGCTTCTACTGAACGAAAAGTCAAATGCTATCTACACACCAAAGCCGCCGGCATGCCACCGAGCTAGGTCGGCGGCTTTACGTCATACGAATGGCAGCTGTCAAAAAAAGCTGGCGGCTTTGGTGTGTAGACAGCAATAAAACTTTTCTGCAACGACGACTGTCCAATAAATAATAAATGAAATGTTAAAAAAATTACCTTCCAAGTCCCAAGTCCCAACATTGGGCAAGTGTGTCCATTGTTAAACACGATTAGCGGAACGTTCGGCGCCATTTTTTTTTGAATAAAACTTTTTTTAAAACTATTGAACCGATTTAGATGTGACTAGTACCGATGGTGAGAAGCAACTGACTGAAGTAGGAAGTGCCGATCTATTTATGTGATACATACAGAGCTTAATGAATTGGCGCGTTTTATTCGCAAATGTACTCATACATTGCTGGTTTACATACTACAATTATTTATTTATGGATAGCTCTTTTGAAATATTAATTTATTATAATGTTTCTGTGTTTATGCCTATGAATTGTAAAACTTCCAACTGAGTTTCTTGCTAGGTTCTTCTCTGGGGAAAACTGCACTCTAGCGAATCTAGCGTTAACTTTAAAAAATGACCCGTCCTAAGGTTGTCAAAACCTACAGGATTAAATGATTTTTCATTTCATTTCATACATACATTTCTTTCTCATCGAGGTAGACAGAGACTTCCCTCCATTTGCTACGATACTACGAATCTAACGACAGCTCTCAAGCCAAAATCCATCAAGCCGTTTAGGCTGTAGATCGTGCCAAAGAATTATACATACATACTCTCGAAAAACATAACCCTCCTTCTGGCGCAGCGGGTAAGAACTTTTTTCTAGTATAGACCTAAATATTATATTTAAATAACTTGTATTTCGAACTATACTGCTCTATTGGCACTTGAGTGACATTGTCAGGAGGGCGTGGGTGGTGAATAAATAACTCAAAATAATAACAATAGGGATAATGTCTACATTCAAAAATTCAAAAAATAATTTGTCCGTCTTTTAGGCTATTAAAAATATTTGAAACACATTTTTTACCTTATCAAATACATAAATAAATACAAAGATACAGATCATCAAAGTGGGGGGTGTGGGGAGTGGGAGTGGTACGTCACTCCTATGTAAAAATCTTATTTAGGCGTTAGGCGTGACGTCACGAGCAACTTTAACCCAGTGTATCTTTGCCATTTTCAGTTTAAGAGAAAAAATACGTGTCGAATATTTTAAAAATTAAATAATCTATGTGATGGAATGGACTAAAATTTTTTTTTAAATCATCATGCCTATTTACAAGATGATATTGTTAGTTCCGATTTCCGCCACGCGCCAAAAGATCCTTATTGCGCTGTACAAAGCCGGCAATGTACCACGAACCTGAGTAAATTCACGACTGGGGCGTCTTTAGTTTAAAATAGTGACACAATAATGATTATGACTCTACAACGCATGTGTCTAGATATTTATATAGGTTTCTGTGTTTCTGTTTCGAAGTTGTTTAAACAGATTTTAATGAAATATTTAGCTTACATAAGGCTATCTACACACCAAAGTCGCCGGCATGCCGCCGGGCTAGACCGGCGGCTTTACGTCATACGAATGGCAGCTGTCAAAAAAGCCGGCGGCTTTGGTGTGTAGATACCATAACAGAATAGTAGATAATACATACATACATATAAGTACATATCCGTCACGCCTCTCTCCCATTGACTTAGGCAGAGACCACTTCTTTCCACTTGCTACGATCCAAACACACCTCTTTCGCTTCATCCACATTCATCAGTCTCCTCATACATGCCTGTCGGTTACTATTCCTTGGCCTTTCTTGAGTAAGTCCCCGAGAGCAAGAAAAAGAATCTATATATATAAAAATGAAACCCGTTTTCCGTTGTCACGGCATCACGCCTGAACGGCTGGACCGATTTCGCTAATTCTTTTTTTAAAATGTTCATTGAAATCCAAGGATGGTTCTTACGGTGAGAAAAATTCGAATAATTGCCGGGAAAGCCCTAAAACAGACCTTTTCTTTTTCCCATACAAATGTATTCTTACTAAAATGTAGAGTCAATTTGAACTTTATTCCTACACAATAAAGTTCATTCTAAGGCGGGACGAAGTTCGCCGGGACAGCTAGTAGTTGATAAATTAGGTATTATTTTAAGATAGTTTTCCTTTTCGAAATTTTATAAATGTGTACGAAGTCGCGGGCAGCCTCTAGTTTGTCTTATAAATTACTAGAGGCTGCCCGCGGCTTCGTTCGCGTTATATCTTGAAAAAAAAAACATATCTTATATATAAAAAATTAAATTAAAAATTTAAAAAACCCCCGACCATAAAAAGTAACAAATAAATTAAGTAGTATTTTGTCTACTGAACATCGCTTAATATTTCATACAAATTGACAACTTTCATACAAACTTCATTTCGTTGGGGGACCGCATTCTATTTTCCTTACGAATATATTAACCTTTTGCACGCCAGCCATTTTTGACGTTGATACACGCCCGACGCCGCTGAGCCTAGTATTATATCTATTATATTATATCAATTAACACAGGCGGTAGGGCATCTTATATAAAACAAAATTATTGTTATAAAAATGGCCAAATTTAGACGACTTAAGGCCAGCGGCGTCTCAGCCACGCGAACAATTTGCGACTAAAGTGGTCATTGGCGTCCAAAGGGTTAAATTATACTTATCGATTCAATTTAAACATTTCACAGGTATTTTTTAAATTTTGATATCACATTATGATTATTTATGATAGACGTACCTACCTAGTAGACCAAGCTATAGCCTACTTAGCGGTCCCCCGACAAAATGAAGTTTGTATGAAAGTTGTCAATTTGTATGAAATATTAAGCGATGTTCAGTAGACAAAATACTACTTAATTTATTTGTTACTTTTTATGGTCGGGGGTTTTTTAAATTTTTAATTTAATTTTTATTTTGAAGTTTTTAAACCCTTATTATTATTATTATAAGCTCCTCCTGTTGTCAACATTGCATTATATTAAGAATTAAACACTGTTCAAAACGAATCCAAACACGACATATCTGCTGTTACATTATTCAAGAATTGATGGAGTGCCGGAAATTCTGACTCCATCATCAGCTCCTCGCCTATTGTCACCATTGCATCATATTAAAAATTAAACACTGATTAAAATGAATCCAAACACGACATATCTGCTGTTATATTGGATCTACAACCCTACCACAGCCGACAAAAGAGCTGATGACCTTGAAATGGCTGAACCGATTTGCATATAATATATCTAAGAACACTCCCAGGAATACCAGCTTTAAATTAAAAAAAACCGCATCCAAATCCGTCCACGCGTTTGGGAGCTACAGTGCCACAGACAGACAGACACACAGACACACAAACACACAGACAGACACACAGACAGAGGGGTCAAACTTATAACACCCCTCTTTTGGCGTCGGGGGTTAAAAATGAATCGCAAAATGTGTTGGTAAGCGCATAACTCAACAACGCCTGGACCAATTCGGCCAATTCTTTTTTTTTTAATGTTCGTTGAAGTCCAAGGATGGTTCTTACGGCGAGAAAAAATCGAATAATTGCCGGGAAAGCCCTAAAACAGACCTTTTCTTTTTCCCATACAAATGTTTTCCTACTAAAATGTAGAGTCAATTTGAACTTTATTCCTACACAATAAAGTTCATTCTAAGGCGGGACAAAGTTCGCCGGGACAGCTATATCTTATAAAAATATAGCTTAGGTGTTATTCTGATGTGCACGCTACAATATTGCCACATCAGATTCTTTTCAGTAGTTTTTGCAAGTAACAAACATCGATCCAACGGCACAAACATTGACATTTATAATATTTATCATTTTATCAGTATTTATCAGTATTTTATCAGTATTTTAAATCAAAACGCTCTAAAAATACATTTTCAGCAAACGTGTAGACAGCCTCGTTACATAATTTTTTGTATGAGTCATTTTCAACCTTCCGTCATCGTAGGAAAGTCTCCATACCGTATTATAACATGCCATAAAGTCGACCAACAGCTGCCCAAGTCTGCTAATTTAAAATAGCCTCAGTTGTGTCTCGGCAGAGTGTCAATGGCATTCTTTGACACATTTGGTCGCAATCAGTGTAAGCCATTGAGTATAAAATACCTATATAAGGAGGTGCCATACTGTCTGGATCTGCGTGCCTGGTCTGGCGCAAAATGGCTACCTTTTTGTATGGAATTTCTTAACGTTTGACAGGTCATCTACCAAGAAAACTATGAAAAACTTGCGCCAACCTTGGCACGCTGTCATAAACTCATTTGTTTATGAAAAAAATGGGACTACTCCTTATAATATATTCCTTCCTCATTGGTGTAAGCCATTGTTTAGCAGAATACCAAATGTGTCAAAAAAGACCATTGACACACAACTGAGGCTATTTTAAATTAGAAGACTTGGGACCTAGTCTTAGGTGTTATTCTATCGTAATAATTAATATTAGATACAAAATTGAGGGATGAAAGGTTGTGACGATGTTTGTTATGATGCTCCCACACCGCATGTTATTTATATACTAACACTTAACACTTTTTAAAAACATTTAATATACAAACATTTTGTTATAAAATGTTATGCTATCTACACACTAAAGCCACCGGGCTAGGTCGGCGGCTTTACGTCATACGAATGGCATCTGTCAAAAAGCAGGCGGCTTTGGTGTGTAGATACCATTAGTATCAATGATATTATATAATAAATACATTCTAGGTGCAGATATGTTATATGCGCGCATATTTTGAAGACTGTAAATAGACCTATTTAAGACAACTTGTAGTTAGTCTCAGTTAGTCTGAAGACATTTGGAGTATGATTTGAAGTGCTGTCATTAATGTCATTGTAATCATTGTTCGGCACAGATTTAAAACGCCAATCACTATAAAGGTAACATATCTGTACCTATGAAAAATCATTGAACATGCAGTATGGGATGGGAGCAACATTACTCTCACACAAAAACTACTGAAGGAATTTTAATTTAACTTACCAATTATCAGTATTTTCAATTAAAACGCTCTTCAAATACATGTTTCAGGTAACTTGGTAGATATTCTCGTAACAGAATTTATTTATTTTAATAACATCAAGGCCAAGAGTAAATAAATAAAAGTGAAAAGGTGATATAGGTCGCGCCACGTAACAAGAAGTTTAGAAACAAATAAAAATCACGTGTTTGCGCATGGGTACACTTACGCTCGAAAGTACTAGGGCTATTTATCGTTTCATTCTTGTAAGAGTCTATCGCACGCGGTTACGTATGTTGACTTATAGACTATACGTAGGGGATGATCATTCTGATTCCAAAGGTTATGAAAGTGACGACAACGATAAAAATTAAATTAAAAATTTAAAAAACCCCCGACTATAAAAACTACCAAATAAAATAAGTAGTATTTTGTCAACTGAACATCGCTTAATATTTCATACAAATTGACAACTTTCATATAAACTTCATTTCCGTCCGTCCGTCCGTTTTTTTACTCCATTAGGTAGGTAATAAAATGTCTGAGCAGTCTATGTGTGTGTATACTCTGGCATATGTTTAATTTCTGGGGCAGTGAGTATTTTTTTGGGCCCCGTAGCACATGAGTAAAGAAACTCCCCGAAGTCTTAGGCCAAGTTCCATTGTCTATACTTAATGGATGATTATTTTAATGTTGTTTTCAGCAACAAGATGAGTTTATAGCTCGTGGATAGTTAAAATAAGTTCACTATGTACATACTAATTAATCATTCACGTTGCTACGTGTGATAAGAAATGAACGATTCTAATTACGGCTACCTCCTTTGAGTATATAAGGTGACTTTGAATTAGTGAACGATAGAAAAGGATATGCATGTGCTCGTGGTAACAAACAACTTTTACTATGAGGCCAAGCTCGAAATCATTCAAAAAAATTTGAAATGTATCAGCTGATAGTATGGGGGGGATCAATTTTCTTTATGATTTAGATCTTGGTCCCATAGTAAAAGTTGTTTGTTACCACGAGCACATGCATATCCTTTTCTATCGTTCACTAATTTAAAGTCACCTATAGAATATTGAAGGAGGTGCCATACCGTCTGGATCTGCCTGCCTGGTCTGGCGCAAAATGGCTACTTTTTGTATGGAATTTCTTATCGTTTGACAGGTTATCTACCAAGAAAACCATGAAAAACTTGCGCCAACCTTGGCACGCTGTTATAAATTCATTTGTATATGAAAAAAAAATGGGGCCACTCCTTATATTCCTTCCTTATTGGTTACCTCTTTCAAAGATAGGTAGGTATGTTTAAATTCCAGAGTTTTCGTAAATCTTTATTTATTTAGTCTCAGGGCCCGTTTTGCCCCTTACAGATAAAATTTAACTAAGCCCCCCTTAATTAATATTATTATTATATTTTTAGTATTTGTTGTTATAGCGGCAACGGTAATACATCATTTGTGAAAATTTCAACGCTCTAGCTATAACGGTTCGTGAGATACAGCCTGGTGACAGACGGACAGATGGACAGCCAAGTCTCAGTAATAGGGTCCCGTTTTCACCCTATGAGTACGGAACCCTAAAAAAGGTACTAAATAGTTCTACGAATACAATATGACCTAATAACTATTATTTTATTAGTAAACTAGCTGTCCCGGCGAACTTTGTCCCGCCTTAAAATGAACTTTATTATGTAGGAATATAGTTCAAATTGACTCTACATTTTAGTAAGAAAACATTTGTATGGGAAAAAGAAAAGGTCTGTTTTTAGGGCTCACGGCAATTATTCGAATTTTTCTCACCGTTTAGACCTACCCTGGAAAATCAGCTCAATCGGCCCAACCGTTCTCGAGTTTTAATCAGACTAACGAACAACAATTCATTTTTATTTATATAGATAGATGATTATTCTACCAAAATAAATAATTAATGAAAAAAATGATAAGTTATTCTCAAACCAATTAAAAAACCTGGTATTTACTAAATGCTATTATAATATTAATTAATATATAAATGATAATAAAACAGATAACAATAATATACTGGGTGTAACAGAAAGGGGGTATAAAGCCGAAACATAAAAAAACCGAACAACTTTGTCCAAGGAACATGGGTCGTAACTCGAAAAATTATAGCTAGAGCATTGATATTTTCCACAGATGATGTATTACCATTGCCGCTTTAACATCAAATACTTACTAAAAATAGAATAATAATATTAATTAAGAGGGTCCCATACCACAAACATTTTTTTTTGTCATTTTTGCTCAATATCAATAGTGAATAGTACGGAACCCTTCCCGCGCGAGTCCAACTCGCGCTTGGCCGGTTTTATAACATAGGCACTAGTTGCGTGCAGGTTATGTTTGTTTCTGTGTTTATAAAATTTAAATTGAAAAGAGCAACCCTACAGAGTTTCTTGCTAGGTTCTTCTCTGGGGAAAACTGCACTCTTGCGAATCTAGCATTAACTTTAAAACATGACCCGTCCTAAGTGTTGTCTAACCTAATCTACAGGATTAAATGATTTTTTCATTTCATTTGAGTATTGAGTAGAGTCCATTTCACGAAAGAAGTCCCCTAGCCGCGGCGCTGTTTATCATGTCAAAATTGATAATGTTGACATTTATGAGTACAAAATTTACCTATATTTTGCATATTTCATTTGTAATTTATCAAATAATACTTATTATTGCATACTTCGATCGTCTTGGTTATTCCATGAGTAGATTGATATACATTTTGATAAAAATATCTATTTACCTATATTTCTATTATGTAAAAAGTATATTTTTATTAAGATAAGTAAGGGGTTTTCTACCTACTATCAGGGAAAAGGTCAGAAAATAGGGAAAATAGAGCTGTCAAATTTAGTTCCAAAAATATCCGGGGGACTTCTTTCGTGAAACGCACTCTAAATGGAAAACTCCCACCAAGACGTGAATCGGCCATGTTTAAAAAAAAACTATGTATCGACCTTCAATTGTTTTTGTATGAGTCAATTTCAACCTTCCGTCATTGTAGGAAAGCCTCCATACCGTATAATACAGGTTATAAAAGATGGCCCAATATTTTTAGGTGTTGTTTTATCGTAATTTAGTAGGTACGTGTGTATTAAATAAGGTGACTATAAATTAGTGAACGATAGAAAAGGATATGCATGTACTCGTGATAACAAACAACTTTTACTATGGGACCAAGGTCGGAATCATTAAAAATTTGAACTTCCCATACAAAATGCATCAGTTGATAGTATGGGGGAACGATTTTTTTTTATGATTTCAAACTTGGTCCCATAATAAAAGTTGTTTGTTATCACGAGTACATGCATATCCTTTTCTATCGTTCACTAATTTAAAGTCACCCTATATATTATTAAAGTAAATGATACAGTACTTCCTATAAGGATTATAAATGTCAATGTTTGTTGCGATGGATGGATGGATGTTTGTTACTTCATCACGTTACTGAACAGATTTTGATGTGGCAATATTCACAGGTTCTAGACTAGAATGTAGGTAGATATACCTACTTCTTTAAAAAGCCTCTTTCCACAATATTCCATAATCTCCACGACTCTATGGCAGAATGACAAGAAGTGACAGAAAAAATATGACAACAAGTTGACAGAAATTTGGCAGAACTATAAATTACGTAAAAATGTAAACGACAATGGATTTCTCGTTGAAATAATCATAAAAATACCACAAAAATTAAATTGCAATAGACAAAATGGCAATATAATACTGAAACATGGATGGCAGTGAACATATATTCACTTATAATACGGTATTTATCATTTTAAACTAGGTTTTAGTTAGTGTTAGACTGAGAGGTAGATTTCTAGGAATGTACTGTGTGCAGAATAAACGCAACTGCAACGCAACTGCAACTGCTAGTTACTTTTGAGTTGCATCTAAGTTTCTACTATAGACAACTACATAGTTTGAAACGTTTCATTTCAGTTGCGTCGTGTGTGGTTTTCTAACGAAGTCTATAGCAGAAACTGGGATGCAACTCAAAACTAACTAGCAGTTTCAGTTGCGTTTCACCGTGTGATTTGGCGCTTAGGCCGAGTTGCATTGTCTTTTTATCTATACGTAGTGCAACGGGTCTCTAATGTTTTGTTATTTTACAGATATGCCCGCTCACATTACCCCTCAATGGACTATTGGTGCGCGGAACTAAGATCTGTATCACGTTCGAAGTGCATGATGTACTTGACAGAGAGTAAGTTCAGTTCAGCTCCTTTAGCTAACCCAGACAGAGACTTCTAAATCATGCAAGTAAAGTTAACTGGAAAGGAGAGCTAATTGCTATGTATTATTAAAAGAATAATTAGATCGAATAGTTTTTATTTATATTAAGATTAAAACAGATAATATTGGTCGCGCGCGCACACTGTCGTTCGAGAGAGAAGAAGAGAGAGAGAGAGGGGTATCAGTGGCGCCATCTTCGCGTCACTAGTGCTGCTCTCTTCACTGTTACTGCTAGAGATGCGCATAAATATTTTCCGGCTAACAGTTTAGTATAGATCACTTGAGACTGCATTTAGCAAAAGTGTGAGATATTATGAAAACCACACACGACACAACTCAAAAGTGACTAGCAGTTGCAGTTTCGTTGCAGTTGCGTTTCCCCGTGTGTTCTGGGTCTTAATGCTTTATACATGATCCTTTGACATGACCAAACCTTCTAAGCATCCCTTTTTCAATCCTACTCTCTGATTTCAGTATGATAGTAAACTTCAGTGAAAACAACCCTCGAAATGTGATGTTACAAATCAGATATAACATCAATGGTCAGTTGTGGTCGTTTAATTCGATGGAGGATAGCCAATGGGATGGGGAGGAGGTAAGCAATTGGTTTACTAGGGGGCGATTAAGTAGATACGTTAAGGCCGTGGCCCCAGTAGGCAAACTGTTAGCGGCTGACTAGTTTGCGGCGTATCGATTTAGTACGCCCTCCATTTGAAACGGAGTGTCCAAAGTCAGCTAGTTTTCGCTCACTGTACGCAGTTTGCAGCGTTTCGCGCGCTGAATATCTCAGACAGCGGCCGACTCCCACCAAAACCGGTGATTTCATTGATTTGAGTTTGCAGCTAACTCTTTCAGTTCGCCACTTTGCGGCTCACTCAGTCGGTCGCTAACAGTTTGCCTACTGGGGCCACGGCCTTACTTGAGACTTACTTGAGAGTTGAATGACCTTTGCGTTAGAGCGCGCGATTAATAATGAAATTCTTGATTAAAAATGAGTTCAATTTTTTTTTCTTTGAATATGTTCTACATCACTAACACTATACCTGGTTAAAAGGAAACAACCTGGTTAAAAGGAAACACCCTGTATAAGGCGCATATTGTTATTTTATGTGATTTTTCAGTAATAGCGTTACAATTTTCAGATGATGGTCCCATTAAAACTGGAGTCCAAGCTGATATTGCGTCCGTTACAAACACACGCCTTAAATATTGTTATACAAAACGATGCCTATAAGGTAAGATATTGACAATCATAAAAATTGTTTAAAAAAACCGGCCAAGTGCGAGTCGGACTCGCGCAGGAAGGGTTCCGTACCATTCACTATTCATATGAAATCAAATCAAAAATATATTTATTTCATAGACACAAAAAATGCTCTTGAAACCGTTACATTATTATAATATATTTTTTTTTAAAGCTATCGAGAAAAAAAAGCAAAAAATTACGTTTGTTGTATGGGAGCCCCCTTAATTATTATTTATTTTCTATTTTTAGTATTTGTTGTTATAGCGGCAATGGCATTACATCATTTGTAAAAATTTCAACGCTCTAGCTATAACGGTTCATGAGATGCAGCCTGGTAAAAGACGGACGGACAGACAGACAGCCAAGTCTCAGTAACTGGGTCCCGTTTTCACCCTTTGGGTACGGAACCCTAAAAAACGAAAACACGCTTTAGCTCGCACTAAACATGCTCCATCATCAGATCAGTTCGAAACTACCATATTATTGTCCGTCACCGTCACCGTCACCGCCACCGACACTGCCACCGCCACCGTCACCGCCACCGTCACCGTCACCGTCACCGTCACCGTCACCGTCACCGTCACCGCCACCGCCACCACCACTGTTGTCGTCACCTTCACCGGCACCTTCACCGGCACCGTCACCGCCACCGTCATCATCACCATCACCAGCCATCATCTTCATTACTTAAGATAGGCTACACAAGCCACCTGAGAGCGCACGAGCGCACAAACCGACCTATAGGAGTCGATGTTGTCGCCATGGCTGAAATCGGTCGGATAGAGGAGTAGTTAGTATCTTCATTACTTCTTCTTCTCTGGGTATTCCGCCTTTCGAAGTCAGCATAGCTTTAATATGATTTTTTTTGTTCTGTAAATTCATTATTATGTATGGTTTTTTTTTTTATTTTTACATTGTGACGAATTCAAGTGTAAATTTAAGTTACCTACGAATAAATTATTTTTGAACTTTTAAGTACCTTCATCACTCATCATCTCCTCATCACCTCCCCAACAGATCTCCTTGGACGAGACGCCGTTGATAACGTTCCGGCATCGCCTGGACTTCGCGAGGGTCAACAGGTTGTTCACAGACGGACCTGTCACCATCAAGACATTCTCCACCGGGATGATTGCGAGGAAACCTTTACCTTTGGTGAGGTTAAGGGTGCCTTTCCACCAGGGATGTGCAATGTAGCTAAGCTACGAAGCTGCGCTACGTAACTATGTGACCCTTTCCACCAATATTAAGCTATGTAGCTGTGCGAGGAAGATGCGCTACGAAAATGCGCATCTCGAGCTATGCTACGTATCGATAGTAGGGAAGCGGCACGCATCCATAGCACACATCTATAGCACGCATCCTTCCATACAAAATACATAGCTTAGCTGAATCCGTTTCCACCGGTGCTATGCTATGTGCTACAATGAATATGATTGGTGGATTTCAAACGCATCCGTAGCAACGTAGCATAGCACATCTCTGTTGGAAAAGCACATTCAGAGGCTCTTTTTGCTCTCTCTATCATTTTCTCTATAACCTAAAACACAATGCAACTGTTCCTAAGACTTATGGGCCCAAAACTAAACTCACTGCCACTGGAGCGCAGCGCAGAGCATTTTTGATTGTCATATTATCATCGACATTATTCTCATTAGAATAATATTCAAAATCAGTTGACACAACAAATAAGTATCGAAGCGACTACATGCGAATGTTGTGTCAACTGATTCTAAATTTATCCTGATGAAAACAATGTTGATAATAATATGACGATGAGGCTTAGCATACGTGCCGCGACAATTATCTCACGTCATGCTGTCCTTATCACATTTAAAACTATGGACATAGCGTGACAAAACCATGACAACGTCTTGTCACGGTGTGCATGCTAAGCTAGCAAAAATGCTCTGCGCCGCGCTCCTTTAGGTGCGCACCGGGCCTTGGTCGGGGTTTACTGATCTTGACAGAGAAATTGGCAGCCTGAAAGACATTATCCTCCATTCTTCTTCATCAGGGCGAGTCAACTGACCAGAAATCAACCCACGTGTTCATAATGAGCGAGACAATCAGCAGACACACGAACGAAGTGGAGAAGCTGGATAGGGGAATGAAGGAGGCAACGCAGTCGGGTCCCAAAGAAGTAGATGCGTTTGGAGTAATCAAAGGCATGTTTTTACTTTATTTTTTAGGAGATATGGACCATTCTGAGTAGTTTCAGGCGGTTTCGTTTCCACCGGTTCCGTGTGTGACCTTTCGGTTGCGTCTCGATTATGTGTTCCAAGAGGACGCGCGCGCTAGGAGCGCATAATCGAGACGCAGCTTTAAGAGAAAGGTGCCGTTTCTGGTCGGCCCGTGCTGCTATAGAGTTATTAAATAAATTTATTAAAAGTTAGGTATACACGCGTACAGTAAGTGCCGGAGCGGGAAGAAGGGAAAGAGCATCCAACCTTATTGGTATAGTCAAAATTTTCGTTATCAATTACACTCAACATCCCCTATTCGAGCTAGTATGGAGAAAAAAAAGTTGGTGAAACTTGCGCACGAAAGTATATCACTTTCGAAATTTGTCCAAAATACTGTCGTTTTATAATATTTTTTTCTATCGATTGACGTAAGTTTTATCAGTGGCCGCCAACTTTTTTTCTCCATACTAGCTCGAATAGGGGATGTTGAGTGTAATTGATATCAAAAATTTTTACTATACCAATTAGGTTGGATGCTCTTTGTTCAAACTCATTGCCGAATTGTACCTATTGCCATATATAAAATCACAATTTGGATGTTGCGAATAGAAACTGAAACGTAAAAGGCAGAATACTCATAACATAAAAGAAAAAAAAAACCTTGATTTCTTTTTAAATAAAACCCCTTTATTTCCCACTCCTGCAGACACTCTCCGCCCCCTAGACACCGTACCCCCCTATCCTCAATCCCTGAAGGAAGACAAACCTGACGACGCAGCAGTACTCCCGGTCATAGAACACGTGGAAGTCACAGCTGTAGCTGATGATACTAAACCTGGTCTTCTGGAAGTCAAAACTGTGAAGGATACGCTCTCTGTTCCTGGTAATGTTTTTCTGTTTATGCTGTTTTTAATTTTGATGTCATTGAAATTAAAAATTATAGGTTAACTGTCTTCTGACGAAATTCTGAGAAATGACGGAGGAGGAATTGTTGGGTTTTTGGTTAACATGTTGTCAGAATATTTAAAAATGAAACGTATGTACAGACAGACCAACTTATATCTGTGAAATGAACGGCAGCGCTAGTAGTAATACAAAATTGTATTTCTACCAATCGCAGCAGTTTTGGAATTTGACATTTCCGTATTAGTGGCCGTAGTTACAATAACCAGCGTATCACAGATAACTTAGTAGCTCTGTAATGAATGGGATGAACGAAACCAATGGATGAATAAAATGAATGATATAAACGAAATGAATGAAACGAACGAAATTAATGAAATAACCGAATAGAATAAAATGAGGTGTCTAAGCCTGGGCGCATACATAAGGATTCCTGATCAGGGTTTCAGATTCGGAAACCTGAATGCTCTGCGTGCATACAAAATGTTTGACAATGTTTGGCGCAGACTGTTCTTATTTTTTCCGGACGAAAAAGTAAGAACCGTGTGTATACGCCCAGGCTTAGGTTTCCGAATCTGAAACCCTGATACGGAAACCTGATCCGGAATCAGATTGTATGCGCCCAGGCTTAGATATAATAAACTTTTTGTACAAGTATTAAAAAAATATACCGAAACATAACCTCAAAACTTTGGCATTGACAGTTCGCACTTTGACAGCTCTGGAGCGGGAAATCGAAGCGGAAATAGAAAGGAGATCGCAAACGCCGAAACCTGTCGCAAACGAGCCACTGAACATAAAGGAATCTAGTCAGTTACAGTTGTTTAAGCCTGACAAACCTTCTCATAGCCCTTTAAGGTTGCAACTGTCAAATGTGTCGCCCGAACCAGATCCAAGATGGCCGCTGTTTATAGAACTGTTTAACTTTTTCAAAGATCAAATTGACAATGTCAAAAGTTATTTAGGGTCTGGCTGTCATAGGAGTTAGAAAAAATGTTTCATTAATATAAGAGTGGAGTTTATATTGAAAATCAATTATATAATGTTTCATCATATTTAAGAGCTCATGTCGGTGGAGTCTATGCCACTCTGCTCTATTATTTTCCGTTTGAGCACCTGATAAAACACAATTTTTATGCTTACAGCATGTAAATAGGTACTAAACCGTCACGCTTCGTCCCCACCGATGTAGACAGAGACTTCCCTCCACTTGTCTTCCCTCCACCACCGCTACGATACAAACATTCTCGTTACCAAAGTAGATTCGCATACAAAACCTGAAACGCGGTATCGAAGTTTTTCCCGCGCTGAGTATATAAGCAAATTCCAAAATCTTTCCCATCGAGGTAGACAGAGACTTCCCTCCACTTGCTACGATACAAACATTCTCATTACCAAAGTAGATTCGCATACAAAACCTGAAACGCGGTATCGAAGTTTTTCCCGCGCTGAGTATATAAGCAAATTCCAAAATCTTTCCCATCGAGGTAGACAGAGACATCCCTCCACTTGCTACGATACAAACATTCTCATTACCAAAGTAGATTCGCATACAAAACCTGAAACGCGGTATCGAAGTTTTTCCCGCGCTGAGTATATAAGCAAATTCCAAAATCTTTCCCATCGAGGTAGACAGAGACTTCCCTCCACTTGCTACGATACAAACATTCTCGTTACCAAAGTAGATTCGCATACAAAACCTGAAACGCGGTATCGAAGTTTTTCCCGCGCTGAGTATATAAGCAAATTCCAAAATCTTTCCCATCGAGGTAGACAGAGACTTCCCTCCACTTGCTACGATACAAACATTCTCATTACCAAAGTAGATTCGCATACAAAACCTGAAACGCGGTATCGAAGTTTTTCCCGCGCTGAGTATATAAGCAAATTCCAAAATCTTTCCCATCGAGGTAGACAGAGACTTCCCTCCACTTGATACGATACAAACATTCTCATTACCAAAGTAGATTCGCATACAAAACCTGAAACGCGGTATCGAAGTTTTTCCCGCGCTGAGTATATAAGCAAATTCCAAAATCTTTCCCATCGAGGTAGACAGAGACTTCCCTCCACTTGCTACGATACAAACATTCTCATTACCAAAGTAGATTCGCATACAAAACCTGAAACGCGGTATCGAAGTTTTTCCCGCGCTGAGTATATAAGCAAATTCCAAAATCTTCCCCATCGAGGTAGACAGAGACTTCCCTCCACTTGCTACGATACAAACATTCTCATTACCAAAGTAGATTCGCATACAAAACCTGAAACGCGGTATCGAAGTTTTTCCCGCGCTGAGTATATAAGCAAATTCCAAAATCTTCCCCATCGAGGTAGACAGAGACTTCCCTCCACTTGCTACGATACAAACACACTTCTTTCACTTCATCCACATTCATCAGTCGCATTCAACATGAAAGTCGGTTCAATGTACAAAAATACATTTAAAAGAATACCCGTAACATGTATATTTCTTTATTTACTGCCAGTTTACACCTACATTCGATATGAAAAGAAAAAGATAAAGAAAAGAAAAGAAATTACTTAAGTAAGAAATAAAATAAAGTCAGATTTCCTAAAGAAAACTAAAACACTTTATCCATGAAATTGAACTACTTTCCCTGTGAAACTTGTGTCGAAAAACGACTTTTATTTTACAATAAAATGTTAAGATTTAGATTGGCTCTTTGAAGATCATATTCATTGCCGAGCTGTTACTGTACTGCATCGAAAAAATCAGCAAACCCCGACCAAGGCCCGGTGCGGACCTAAAGGAGCGCAACGCAGATCATTTTTGATTGTCATATTATTATCGACATTGTTCTCATTAGAATAATATTCAAAATTAAATAAAAAATGAGCATCGGAGCATCGAAGCGACTATAAGCGAATGTATTATTCTAATGAAAACAATGTCGATAAAAAATGCTCATAATGCTCAAAATGTCATATTATTATCGACATTGTTCTCGTTAGAATATTTGGAATCAGTTGACACAACATTCGTATGAAGTCGCTTCGATACTCATTTGTTGTGTTAACTGATTTTGAATATTCTAATGAGAAGAATGTCGATGATAATATGACAATTAAAAAAAAAGACGTGTGGCACTCGGGGACTGCCGCGGTAAAGCTATTGCATAGCATTTTGTATCAACTTATGCAATTATAATTATTTATTTATTTTATTAATGCAGTATTTCTTTTTCTTTGATATTAATTCAAGTTACACTTTTTGAGCGTGGTGACAGACCGGCGGCGGCGCCGGTGTGTCGAAGACTGCCGAACTGAAACGACGTTAGACGATGCACGGCACGGCCTTCAAGCCGCACCTCCGTGCGCGTCGGAGTGGGGAGCGTGAGGTTTTTTCGTTACGGAATTTCTGGATTCGGTTCCCGCGGTCAAGGCCCGCGATAAAAGCTATGCAATAGCTTAAATGTTCTGCGCTGCGCTCCGTCAGGTGTGCGCTCGCTAACCGAACAGATACAGTAACGAGGTTCTAGTGTGTACGCGTGTTGCAGTTACACTTTGATACGCGGCAAAAACCGACAATCGTCGGCTCGCTGTGAGCCGCTCGTGTCGCGTTCGTCGCAGACTCACGAACCACGTACACACTATGTTTTTTTGAGTTACAGTGGTACAATGGTTACAGTTACAGCTCGCTAGTGAATACGCGCCTTCAAAAACGTATTTCGATTAATGTTACTTAGGAAAAGTTGTTTGGTTTTATGGATAGATTTAAAGGCTCTTTCATCATCTACAGATATTTATCTGACAGATATTTTATACCTATCTCTGTCTTAAACGTAATGTTTTATGCAATAGACGTAGGTTTATCTGTCAGATAAGTTTTATCTATAGATAGTGAAACGAGGGCTTAGTTTTATGATTTTTGTCAGATAAATAAACACTCTGATTAAATTTGCTGTTTAAAACAAACAGGAATATTTTTTATTATTAAATTAACTTGTATTTTGATAGATTTGGGACCCAAGTCTGCTAATTTACTGTACCTATTTACAGTTGTGTGACGGCAGAGTGTCAATGGTATTTTCTGATACATTTGGTATAATAAATATATTTTTGACTTTGACTTTGACTTTGAATTTGACTTTGACTTATTCAGCATTCAACTAAGATTGCGACCAAACGTGTCAAAAAATGCCATTGACACTCTGCCGACACACAACTGAGGCTATTTTAAATTAATAGACTTGGGTCCGTACTTTTGATGAAAGATTAAAAGTAAATCATGATATTGACAACTTATGAAAAGAAACTGATATTTTTTAAAGATATCCATTGTAATATTATAATAATTTATTGTAACAATGTTGAAAATATTCAATAAAAGTGAATAATGAATTTTTGTTTTTTTTTCTCATTATGGGTATGGGGTGATACAGACATAGATAAAGGTGCGTACAGACCATGTAACATAACATGTTATTTAACATGTTTTACATAATGTGGACACTGAATGTTATAAAACATGGTATAGTAACATGTTATTGATATGTACAACAATGTTATATAACTTTGATCGCGTGGATTGTACTGAAGAACGACAAACGACAATGGTTATATAACATTGTTATATTGCATTGTTATTCTAATGTGTACAGTATTATTTTATGTTGCAATGTTGAATAACAAGGTTACATAGTGTGGAAGTGTTATAAAACACAAGTTAAATAACATGTTACATGGTCTGTACGCACCTTAACAAAAAATGTCTCCCCTGTTCCCGAAAGTTAAGGACACTGTGAGCTAATTTTTGAACTTAATGCATATCCGCATAATCTGTGCCCGATGTACTTTTGGCCTGTATAAACATTTTGAGGATTGGCTGCTCCAGCATTTTTAATCATCAGGAACAGGAAAGACAATTTTGAACCCTATTCTGTGTATGACTCTTTTATCAGCCCTTTTAACGTCCCCACTACAGACACAAGAGCCTACACACACGAGAGTCTCTATACGAGAGTGATTAGACCGTTATCCATCACGCTGGCTTAATGCGAAAAGGCTATTTCACAAAAAAAATCGGTGATAGATGGTCACAGATGCCGAAATAGACCTCTAAAAAGATGGAGAGACGATCTGGATGCATTTTTCACGGGAATGGCGGGTCGCTACCGGAGACCGTGTTAAATGGAAAGTCGCGGGGAAGGTTTTCCCAGCAGTGGGATCTTAATGGCTAGCAAAAAGTAATTGTAAGATTTTTAGATTATTTTGAAAACTAGTTATAAAATGAAATGAGTGAAAATCACAGACGTATTAAAAAAAAAACTACTGTTACTTGTGAAAACGCAAACACGATGTATTTCCTGTGTGTATTTCTAAGTCACTTCTAAGTACACACCAAAAAGTTTCTAATTTATAATTTTATAGTCTCTGCCGAGCCGAGTCACGCCAAGATTAACAATCTGACTGAATCTGACAGACTTATTGTGACATCTGATAGAATATGACAGAATGCCAATACAACGCCCGCCCATACAAACAACATTTTTGTAAAATATTGTTAGAAAACATGCTCAATTCATTAGATACTAAGTATATTTTATTTGCAAAGTTTTATTTTTCACTTACACTGTTTCGAATCAAAGTTATATAAGGTTCAAATAACTTTGGAAGTAATTTCGTGTTGAAAACTTAAGGAATTGGCTTTTATGTTAGCATGGGGAAAACTGTAAGTAAAACTAGTTGTTTTTATGATTAGTTGGGATGATTGTAAACATTTACTAACTAACTTCTAGTTTGTGATCATTATCATCATAATAAAGAGCGTCACTCTTGTCGGTGGAGTCTACACCACTCTGCTCTATTCTCCGTCCGTTTGAGCATCTGATACGACACAACTTCTAATCCCTCTTTCATTTGATCTATGTAAGTCCTCGGTCTCCCTCTCTTCCGTCTTCCTTCTACTTTTCCTTCCATGATGTTTTTTAAAATGTTATAAAATTATTGCAAACATTTTTGTATACCAAAAGTTTGACAGAAAATGTTAGAAAACATGTTATTAACATGAAATGTGGTAGCACTATAACATATCTGTCCCACCTCTCTCCCATCGAGGTAGACAGAGACTTCCCTCCACTTGCTACGATACAAACATTCTCGTTACCAAAGTAGATTCGCATACAAAACCTGAAACGCGGTATCGAAGTTTTTCTCGCGCTGAGTTTATAAGCAAATTCCAAAATCTTTCCCATCGAGGTAGACAGAGACATCCCTCCACTTGCTACGATACAAACATTCTCGTTACCAAAGTAGATTCGCATACAAAACCTGAAACGCGGTATCGAAGTTTTTCCCGCGCTGAGTATATAAGCAAATTCCAAAATCTTTCCCATCGAGGTAGACAGAGACATCCCTCCACTTGCTACGATACAAACATTCTCGTTACCAAAGTAGATTCGCATACAAAACCTGAAACGCGGTATCGAAGTTTTTCCCGCGCTGAGTATATAAGCAAATTCCAAAATCTTTCCCATCGAGGTAGACAGAGACATCCCTCCACTTGCTACGATACAAACATTCTCGTTACCAAAGTAGATTCGCATACAAAACCTGAAACGCGGTATCGAAGTTTTTCCCGCGCTGAGTATATAAGCAAATTCCAAAATCTTTCCCATCGAGGTAGACAGAGACATCCCTCCACTTGCTACGATACAAACATTCTCGTTACCAAAGTAGATTCGCATACAAAACCTGAAACGCGGTATCGAAGTTTTTCCCGCGCTGAGTATATAAGCAAATTCCAAAATCTTTCCCATCGAGGTAGACAGAGACTTCCCTCCACTTGCTACGATACAAACATTCTCGTTACCAAAGTAGATTCGCATACAAAACCTGAAACGCGGTATCGAAGTTTTTCCCGCGCTGAGTATATAAGCAAATTCCAAAATCTTCCCCATCGAGGTAGACAGAGACTTCCCTCCACTTGCTACGATACAAACATTCTCGTTACCAAAGTAGATTCGCATACAAAACCTGAAACGCGGTATCGAAGTTTTTCCCGCGCTGAGTATATAAGCAAATTCCAAAATCTTTCCCATCGAGGTAGACAGAGACTTCCCTCCACTTGCTACGATACAAACATTCTCGTTACCAAAGTAGATTCGCATACAAAACCTGAAACGCGGTATCGAAGTTTTTCCCGCGCTGAGTATATAAGCAAATTCCAAAATCTTCCCCATCGAGGTAGACAGAGACTTCCTTCCACGTGCTACGATACAAACACACTTCTTTCGCTTCGTACACATTCATCAGTCGCCTCATACATGCACGTCGGTTTAGGGTACTCTTGATTTGGCCTTTTACTTTTTAAATCGAATTACATCCTACCTATTCATTGCTAACCTAGAGTGAGCGGTAGCCTAGTTTATAGAACGCCTGCCTCCAAACTTGGAGACGCGGTTTCGATCTAACCTGTACCTCCGAGACTCCTCATGTACGGATTGAATATTCAATTACCACTCGCTAACGGTGAAGGAAAACATCGTGAGGAAGCCTGGATAAACTCGAAGTTGTATGTGAAATCCGGGTCAGCATGGTGGATTACGGCCTAATCACTCTCGTAGGTATAAGATACACGTTTGTTTATTTCACAACTTTGAATCTTTAATGTTTAAAATATATGTTACTTTCGTCGTCGTTTTCAAATTGCTCGAGAAATTTTATAAATTACATTTCAATAATGTTTAATAATTACGTGTGTTTTTCGCAAAAAAACTTGTATTATTCAATCACTGTATTTTACATGAAATAGGGATGAAGACTACATTCAAAAATTCAAAAAACAATTAATCCGTCTTATAGATTATTGAAAAATATTTGAAACACATTGTTTACCTGATCAAATACATAAATAAAAAAACAAAGATACAGAGCATCAAAGTTACGGAGTGGGGGGTATTGACGTCACTAGGTAAAAAACATCCTACTTTGTGTATCTTTGTCATTTTTAGTTTAAGAGAAAAAAGAAAAAATACGTGTCGAATATTTTAAAATAATCTATGTGATAGACTAAAAAAATGTTTTAATCACCATGCCTATTATAAAGAATAAGTTCCGTAACTAATTAAGGCTAGAGTCTGTTTCAGAGCTCGAACCTGTCGATGGAACCTTCGAACGTCGGACTGACGAACTGTCGGACAGTCGGTCGGACGGTCGGACGGACCGTCGGTTGGAATATCGGATTGAAGGTCGGTACTAGACTTTTCATATAAACCCAAAAACAGCTACGATAAGATATTCCATCATGAAGTTCCATTGCCCATCTTCCTGCTCCATCATCAGATCAGTGCGAAAGTACCATTTAGTTGTATTCTCATCGGAACTACATACAACTGCCAAGTTTCATTACGCTACTGTACTTGGAAGATGGTTAAATTGTTTTCACAAGATTCCTTTACCTACATACACGACGACCTAAATAAGCGTGTAAAAAACAGTGAAAAATACAAAAAGAAAAAAACATGTAAAATAGGTACCTACAAAAATGAGTGAAAGATTCATCGTTTATTTATTTATTTATCAGTTTATTGTAAGATGATAGTACATAGAGACAGAAAAAAAAGAGAAGTTATACAAAAGGTACAGCATATTTCTAAAAGAAATTTCTTCCTGCAGACCCCACAGAGAGAGAAGTGATAGCATAAAGGCAGGATAGTCAGTCACTTAACCTACAATAAACAATAAATATATAAGTATAAACCTACACATATATATTCGATAAATACACATACATAAATATTATAATTTAAGCATATAAATATATGTTGTATTCCCTATGATAAAGAAAGATAGTGCTCTTTAACTTTTCGTTTGAAAATGTGGAGAGAGCGAGTATCACGTATGGTTTTCCGTATTTGAGAAAAACAGAGCCCGATTGAAAGATACATGTAAAATACATGTAATTTTTAACGGTACTCGTGCCCCTGTGACGTTACGTTAAAAACTAATGATGGCCAACCTAGACCCCACTCCGGGTTTCTTTTCGATGTTTACTTTCTCCTATCCAACCAAGTCAATGTTGTGAGGTCCTAGAAGGCTAATTTAAAGTCAAAGTCAAAAATATATTTATTTTATAGGCACAAAAAATGCTCTTGAAACCGTTACATTATTATATAGGTGTTTTTTTTAAAGCTAGCGCTAGACAGGGTAAGTACACAAGCCCGCTATCGACGCCAGTGTCCGCGTCTAGACTGACTTCTAAATATTCGTATGCGAATTTACAATTAGTCAGCGCTAACTTCTTTCCACTGCACTGACTTGAAATCTATTTAGACGGGTTTTTTTGGGTCAGCGTTGACTTGTCTCGATTTCGGCGCCAGTCACTTAATAGTGCTCCATACATTGCATATTTAGTAACGTTAAATAGTCTATCTTTATATACTTAAGAATGAGCGAAAGGAGATTAACAAAAGAGATATACAATGCAAGAGTAGATGGAAATGTTGGGAGGGGAAGGCCAAGACGAACGTACCTCGATCAAATCGGGGACTTGTTAAAAACGGCCAAGTAAAAAGTACCCTAAACCGACGTGCATGTATGAGGCGACTGATGAGTGTGGATGAAGCGAAAGAAGTGTGCTTGGATCGTAGCAAGTGGAAGGAAGTGGTCTCTGTCTACACCAACGTTATGCTTACCCTTTATATGTTAATAATACTTATGAACTATAATAACAGTATGATTTTGAAGTGTTAGACCCAGAACACACGGGGATACGTAACTGCAACGAAACTGCAACTGTTAGTTACTTTTGAGTTGCATCTAAGTTATTTCCCATTGCTTTCGAGTGTAGTTTCAAACGTTTGAAACTAGTTGCTTCGTGTGTGGTTTTCTAAAGGAGTCTATAGCAGAAACTTGCAACTCAAACGTAACTAGCAGTTGCGGTTTCGTTGCAGTTGCGTTTCCCCGTGTGTTCTGGGCGTTAAATGTAAATGTTATGTTACAGGAAGCACAGATACCGATAGAAAAGATCGCGACGGGAAATTCCTTTGTAGTAAAAGGTGAAGTTAGTGAGAATCCAAGACGGTGAGGTTCCATATTTCTTATGTTATGGTTTCTCTGCGTGATCACATCAGAAATGATGAGATCCGCAGAAGAAAAAAAGTCACCGATATAGCTCGAAGAATCGCAAACCTAAAGTAGCAGTGGGCGGGGCACATTGCTCGCAGAACCGATGGACGATGGGGCAGAAAGGTTCTCGAGTGGCGACCACGCACCGGACGACGCAGTGTGGGAAGGCCTCCAACAAGGTGGACTGACGACTTGGTTAAAGTCGCTGGAAGCCGTTGGATGTGGGCAACACAAGACCGGTCGTTGTGGTCTCCGCGCGCTACAACTAGATCTATGAAGAAAAAGCAGCATGCAAAATGCGCAACTCAATTTCGTGGCGGTGTCAAACAATCATTAGACAACTGGAAGCAACTCGGCGTAATGACTAGCGCGGTACGCTCCGATCGGCGTAGTATTTTTGTCGCATTTTTGAAGTACGCCGACGGTATCTAGTCGTAGCGTTGCGGAGACCAAATACACTCGGCTTCAAAAAAATCGCACCTTTTAAGAAATCTATTTTAAACATCTTTCAATCGTATTTGTATTATGAAATATTGGTAATGTTCGGTATCATTTGAAAGGTAAAGAAACAGAGAATGCAAAAACAATAATTCATTCAATGTTTTTTATTGGAACTGAGAAAAATTTACAAAACAATAAAAATCCTTAAAAAACCCTAATGAAATCTGATTAATTTTTCAAAACAAAGTTGCTTAAAACTAACCTAAAACCTAGTGTTACCCCCCCTAGCCCTAATAACGTCTTCCATGCGCTCCCTCATGGATCGCACCAACTTTAGGACCTCTTCTTGAGGGATTCTGTCCCATTCCTCAATAACGGCGTCTTGGAGCTCCTGAAGAGTCGCGGGAGCGGGATCACGGGATCTAACCTTGGTTTCAGCTGGTCCCAGAGGTGCTCTTTCGGGTTCAGATCTGGACTTCTCGCTGGCCACTGCATTACAGGGATCCCAACCTCTTGAAGGTAGCCCTGCACAATTCCAGCAGTGTGCGCGCGAGCGTTATCGTGCATTAATGTGAACCCGTCGCCAATAAATCCAGCATAGGGGACCACATGTTCTTCCAGGATCTCTGTGATGTACCGTGAGCAGTCATCGACCCTCGCCCGCGAGCACCGCCGGTCCGAGAGACGCAAGAAAGTTCAGTTTTGCCGTCGGCAGATATGCCGCCCCAGAACATGCGAGAACCGCCCCCGTATTCTACCGTCTCTTGGATGCAGGCTTAGGCAAAACGTTCCCATTGTCTTCTGTGTGTCTACTCTTTTGTGTCTATCGTTGCAGAAAAGGCACACTCTCGTTTCGTCTGAGAAGAGAACAGCTCTCCATTGGTCCAGGGTCCAATTGACGTAATAATAATAATATTATTTTATTTACTATTTTATTTACTTGTTTATTTATTCATTCATTTATTTATTTATTTTCTTAATTATTGGATTGCCCATATGCGGGCATAGGCCTCCTCCATCTTCTGCCACTTTCTCCTGTCAGCGGCCAGTCTGGTCCACGTAGTTCCTGCCAATCTCTCTATATCGTCGCGCCATCGGCGGCGTGGGCGGCCGCGTGGGCGTTTCTGATCTCGCGGGTACCAGTGCAGAATCCTTTCGCTCCATCTCCCATCTGAGACTCTAGCTGTGTGGCCTGTCCATCTCCACTTCAGTCTACATGCTAGGTTAGCTACGTCAGTTACTCTTGTTTTGTCCCTTATGTCTTTGTTTTTGACTCTATCGCTCAGTTTGAGTCCCAACATACTTCTCTCAGCAGCTCTTTGAAATACCTGTATTCTATGTATGATTTCCCTTGTGATTGGCCACGTCTGGCATCCGTAGAGTAGAGTTGGTATTATCACCGAGTCGAATACTTTCTTTTTGAGCTTCACGTCTATATCTGACTTGAATATATGTTTGTACTTCCAGTACGCGCTCCAGGCCTTCTTTATTCTTCTTTCTACTTCTTCAGTGTAGTGCTGTTCGAAGGAAATATTTTGCCCAAGGTAAATATATTGGTTTGTGTACTCTATAATTTTATTTTGAACAAAGATCGGTTTTCTTTCATCGTTTGTCATTATATTAGTCTTGTCTGGGTTCATATGTAGACCGACTTCTCTACTTTGTTTGTCTAGAGTACACAGCATGTATTGGAGTTCGTGGTGGTTCCTAGTTATTAAAACTATGTCATCTGCAAAGCGAAGGTGATTTAAGTATTCTCCATTTATATTCAGGCCTAAGCCTGACCAGTCTAACTTCCTAAAAATGTGTTCGAGGAGTGCTGTAAATAGGTTAGGAGATAGCGGGTCGCCCTGCCTGACACCGCGCTTTACTTCGAATATTTGTCCTGCAGTTTCGAGTCTCACTTTGGCTTTACTTTCTTTTCTTGTATATTTCCTGGAGGATCCCTATATGTTGTTTGTGTACTCCTTGTTCTATCAGGGCAGCCCAGAGAGCTTCATGGCTTATAGAGTCAAACGCTTTTGAATAATCTACAAAAGCTACATATATTTTTAGTCCATACTCTTTACATCTCTCTATGATTTGAGTGAGTGTAAATATGTGGTCTAGGGTGGAATAATTACGGCGAAAGCCAGCTTGTTCTCTTGGTTGGTGGAAGTCTAGATTTTTATTCAATCTTTTTAGTAGTAAGTTTGTAAACAATTTGTAGGTTGTCTGCAATAAGCTGATTGGCCTATAATTGTTTATATTTGCTGGATCTCCTTTCTTATAAAGCAATGTTATTACCGAGGTTTCCCAGTCTTCAGGGATTTTCTGTTCGTCTATAATTTTATTAAATAATTGTGTCAGAATCGGTGTTAGCGGTTTTATTAAAACTTTTAGGACATCATTAGTTATGCTATCCTCTCCTGGGCTTTTCATTGTTTTCAGTGTCTGAATGGCTTGGTACACTTCGCCTTCGAGCAGTTTTGGTGGTGTATCTATCGCTCTAGTATGTGTTTCTGAAGTCGATGCAGTTGTCTGTGGACTCAATGTTGCTGATGAACTATACAGATTTACCAATTGACGTGGGCGCGAGCAAATTGCAGGCGTGCTCGCCGATGCGCTGCGGTTAATTTTGGACCCGTGGCGGGTCTTCTAGCCACAATATTTCTCTCCTTTAGTCTTCTTCTAACTGTAGAGACACTCACGGCCCTTCTACGAACTGCTTGAAGCTGCTGTTGCAACTCAACAGCATTAGAGAACCGATTTCTCAAAGACTTCGATACGACGAATCGGTCATCTCTCGCAGAAGTGCAGCAATTTCTACCAGACCCACGCCTTCGGACAAAGCCACCGGTCTGCAGGAACCGCTGGCCGCAGGAACTCTTCGAACAGAAAAGCGACTCAAGTGCAATTGCCAAGCAACATCACACTGACGTAGTCCTGATTGCAGTAGTGCGATAACTTGGGCGGCTTCAGCAGCAGTAGTGTCCATCTTCAAGGACGTTTTTCTGATGAAAGATATTCTTCTGTGTCTTCTTCGACTGTTTGTAGCAAATTTATCCCCCAATAAGCTGTATCGACCCTTTTATACCCAAAAAAAAACAATACAAACAAAATTTGAAGAGGAGAATCAATCACTAATGTTTCCCATAAATTTAAGTATCATATTTTTTTATTCTATAATTTTATTTGCCATAATATCGTCATCTATATGGTTTTATTTGCCATAAAACTCATAAGACATATTATTTCGTGACATAAGTATGTTTGCCAGAATATAACAAATGCACTAATATTTAAAAGCTATATTTACTTTAAACATAATGACTACATGACATAAATATATATAACCTATAACCTACAACCTACAACCTACTGATGGTATCACCTACATGATAATATTTACATGATCCTGATGAACATGCAGCATGCAAGCAGGCATGCAGCAGGCATGCAGCATGCAAGCAGGGATGCAGCAGGCATGCAGCAGGCATGCAGCAGGCATGCAGCAGGCATGCAGCAGGCATGCAGCAGGCATGCAGCAGGCATGCAGCAGGCATGCAGCAGGCATGCAGCAGGCATGCAGCAGGCATGCAGCAGGCATGCAGCAGGCATGCAGCAGGCATGCAGCAGGCATGCAGCAGGCATGCAGCAGGCATGCAGCAGGCATGCAGCAGGCATGCAGCAGGCATGCAGCAGGCATGCAGCAGGCATGCAGCAGGCATGCAGCAGGCATGCAGCAGGCATGCAGCAGGCATGCAGCTATAGGGATGGAACAGAACTTTTAGTAACCAAAGGATAAGCTTCTACGAATTTGCTTAATTCACATTGGATTGTTAAAATATAGGAATAGTTATGATCATCTCTTGGCAAAGGTCCTACTATATCCATGTAAATTTTTTCTAACGCGGATTTAGCCGTCGTTGTTAGTGTCATAGGCTCTTTTGTAAGTTTATTGTGTTTTTGCTTTTGACACTTATCACAGCGTTGTACAAAATTGATAACATCTTTCTCTAAACCTGGCCAAAAGTAATACTTTTTAATGTTGTTATACATCCGCCTTATACCTGCATGGCCACTTGTAGGTAAAAGATGGAAGTCATTTAGTATTACTCGCCTATCATCTTTGTCATCTATGCGTTGTACATCACTCAAAATGTGTAGTTTTGGGTTTTCCCAATTTTCTATGTTTCCTACTGCTTTTCTTAGTTTTTCTATAAATATTTTATTTGTAGCAGTTTTTAGTATACATACTTCTTGTATATCCATCTCATTACAAAAATTACGTAGCTCTATCGCAAATGCGTCTGGCGTCAATTGCGATCTAGATGCTAACTTTATATAAATTATTCTACTTGATTCATCATATAAAAATATTTCATTTTCTTTCCTTAATACCTTTTTTACTTTCCGTAAATCCCTATCTGTTATAAATTTCAACTCAACTGATTTCCTCGGTTTACTTTGGATTTCCACTACTTTTGGTTGATCAGGCCAATTGTTTATGGAGTCCTCAGTTTTCCGTGGTAAATCGTTGTTAATTTTATTCTTATATTGAGCTCTTGTCATAACATTAATACTCATTTCCTTTAATTCCTCCGAAGATATTATGATCCTAGACAATGCGTCTGCAGCCACATTGCTTGAACCTTTTACATACTCTACTGTAAAATCTAACTCTTCTAATAATAATCTAAATTTAATTAACCTACTCGCCGGATCTTTCATTCCAAATAAATATATGAGTGGCTTGTGGTCTGTCATAATTTTAAATCTACGTCCATAAATGTAGGGTCGATAATTCTTTGTCGCCCAGACAATAGCTAATAATTCTTTTTCAATAGTTGGATATCGTGTTTCTGCCTTATTCAATGTCCTACTTGCAAAGGCCACTGGCCTGCCATCCTTATTTGCTAGAACTGCACCTATCGCAAAATTAGAAGCATCTGTTTGTAATACGAACTGATTCGACTCCGTGAAGTCTGGATATTGCAAGACTGGCGGTGATGTCATTAATTCTTTTAATAAATTAAATGACTTAACACATTTTTCATCCCAATGAAACGGTATATTTTTTCGTAAAAGTTTGTTTAATGGATAGACAATTTCCGCGAAGTTTTTAATAAATTTTCTGTAGTAATTTGCAAAGGCTACGAATTGTTTTACTTCAGTTGAATTACTTGGAGTGGGATAATTTTTAAGTACTCTGATTTTTTCTGGATCCGGTAAGACACCGTCCCCTGAAACTACATGTCCCAAATATAGTATTTCCTTTTTTAGGAAATTACATTTAGTTGGATTTAATTTAAGATTACACTGACGAAGCCTTTGAAAAACATCTAATAAGTTTTTATTGTGATCTGCCAAATTTTTACCATATACAATTAAATCGTCTAAATATATCAGACATTTTTCGTTATTTAAACCTGCCATTGCAATATTCATCATTCTGGAAAACGCGCTTGGGCTTGTTTTAAGTCCCATGGGCATTCTAGTCATTTGATATTGACCGGAACAGAACGCTGTATACTTTCTACTACTTGGATTAAGTTTAACTTGATAATATCCGGAATTTAAATCTAAATGGCTAAAATAAATCGATCCCGATAGTGAATCTATTATTTCTGATATATTTGGTAGAGGATATTTGTCCTCTTGTATTACATTGTTCAGTTTTCGGTAATCAATGACTAGACGCCATTTTTTTTTCCATTAATATCTGACTTTTTAGGTACAAGAAGAACTGGACTAGACCACTCGCTTTGACTCGGTTCTATTATCCCTTCTTTTAACATTTTATCTAATTGTTTCTTAATTTCGGGTTTTTGAAAATGTGGCAATCTATACGGTTTTACGTAAACAGTTTCCGAATTAGGTTTCATAGTTATAGAATGTTCATATACATCCGTAGTTGTTAAGCTATCTCCCGGTAAATAAAATATATCTGAATACTTAGCACACAAACTTTCGATAGTCTTTCTTTCCTCTATATTCAAATGTTGTAATTTAAGAAGTGAAAACTTATGTTTTACTCTATTTGCATTACGTTCACAGCTGTCGAATGTACACAAATCATATTCGTCAATGGATTGCACTAATGGTGCAATATTCGTTAGAGAGAAGTCTCTCTCCGTCGTATTTAAGATACGTATGGGTACTTTTCCATTTATTGGTTTTGCTATCGAACTTGCTACATAAACACCCTCACATAATTCCATTGAGCATACTACACAATCAACTTTAAAATCGGTTTTTAAATAATGAATTGATTCTGACCGTGACGGTATTCTATAAATATTTTTATCTTCTAAATGATTTATCAAAGGTAAACAAACTTTCCTACTGCCTATAATTGTAAGTGTGTTGAAATTATAGTCGATCGTTGACCTGTATGTCTTTAGAAAATCGTCACCTATGATTCCATTCGCCTTAACGGGCATTGTTTTTAAAACAACGAACGTATGAATAAAGATCTCGTTTTCGCATGTTAAACTTAAGGTAGCATATCCTATTGCATTAATCATACCTCCTATGCCTTTAATTGCAATCTTTTTCTTCATAATTGGAATGTTAAGTGCAATGACATGATTGTACTCAATAACTGAAATTGATGCGCCTGTATCTACTAAAAATAATGCTGTAGTTTGATTATTTATCCCTATTTTAACAAGAACAGAATTTGGATTACAGTTTAAAATTATCGGATTATTCACGAAAAAATGTGTCCTCTGTATGCTGCGTACCTTGTGGCGATGTTGGCTCGGAAGTAGTTTGCGTCATAAAATGTGCATACCTACCTCTAGAAGTCTGCTGACCACGCCGGTTGTAGTTAGTTCTGCCTCTATTAGAACTACCTCTCTGACCGTTATAATGATTGGGCCTGTATGAATTTGTTGGCCGGTATGGTAAACGTTGCACCTGTGAATTTGGTTCATTTGACTTACCTCTCGCACCACGTCTCGCGAAGTATATGCCTCGGTTGCTACGCTGCCCGCGGAAACTTGAGCGTTGCATCGTCATGACGTCATGGGATGTCGAAGGTACAGACATCTCCTCGTCCTTAGCTGCCTGTACTGCATCTTTGAGCGAATCATAGTTACGCGCAGAAATTATAGTTCCTAGCCTACGATTACGCAACCCGTCTGCAAACCGTTTTATGGCTGTTTTTTCATTGAGTGTTTTCAATACTTTGTAGCTTTCGGTGTTACCGTCAGCTTGAACAATTGTTAAGTCTACAAAAAGCTCGGCTAATTGCTTTCCAAAGTCATCAACAGACATTTCGTTTTGTTTTACATATTGCAGTTTACTTTGAATAGCATTAGCAGATTTTTTACTAATTAATTGTGTTCTCATGTCCCTTAAAAGATCTGTGACAGAATTATACGATGGCAAGAGTTTTAATTTTGCGGATTGTGACAATCTCGTTTTTAAAACAAATTTAATTAGATCTGACTGCGACTCGGTACTTATGACAGAAGAATAATACTCTATCCCATCAATTAATTGTTTAACCGACTTTTCGGTATCATCCAAAACAGGAAACAAGCTCATAGCAACTTTTAATTCAAATTTAGCCATTGTTGCTCTATTATATTCTATTTTACACAAGTTAACTATTTCGTTATATAACCTTTTAAAATTTTCACAAATAATCTGAATTGTTTCATTATCCTCTTTACTTAATGTTTCTACACTCGCAATGTTACTTAAAATTTCAATTTCATCATTATATTTCTTTTGGATTACATTTGCCTCTTTTAATTTTAATACTAATATATCGCCTTTCCTTCTACTTGGTCCAATCTTAATTAAATATTCTCTTACTTTATTCAACTCTCCATACAATGATTGCAAATTACCTGTCATTACTTACTATATTAAATCTACTCTTAGTTACTCCCATTAATTAAGTTCATTCATAATAGTCTAATGTTACGCTATAGGTACTCAAATACATTTAAGGAAACCCATCGCATACCTTACTGTCCGTTCGTTGAATCTCGCACTTTGACATCACTAAATGTATTTTTACTTCACTTTTTATACTGACACTAATTGTACACACTACATCGAACTTCTTTTTCTTCTACTTAAACTTCTGAATCCATTTTACGCATTCTCAATCCTGCGACTGCCGAACGTCGGTCAATCCTCTTATTTAAACAAATGTTGAGGTATCGTACCAGAGCGAATATCGTGACCAACATAAAAGCGATGAAGAACAAAAAGATATACCAACTGATGTTCTTTACTCCTTCGCTGACTGAGTTGGTTTGGTTTACAACATTGTTCTGTCCAATTTGCGTGTAGACATCTTGGTGAGAAATACCTGATGGTGGACGTGCGGTGGTTACTTGACTCCCCATATTTTGATTTTTTTTTCAAAATAATTAATTGATTCACTAATTACTGCAAGTTCCACTCGCGCCCCCAAATATGGCAGCGGTCGCCATATAGGGATGGGATTAGAGAGCAATGCAAACGACCGAGTGATGAGTACAACTGACTGATTTATTCAATAGAACACATCTTAAATACATACTTTACTAAATCTAGGTACGAGTACTTACTTACTATACTACACAGCATGCATGCAGCATGCAAGCAGGTATGCAGCATGCAAGCAGGCATGCAGCAGGCATGCAGCATGCAAGCAGGCATGCAGCATGCAAGCAAGCATGCAGCAAGCAGGGATGCAAAATCATGTTCTAACCTAACCTAACCTATCCTAGCCGTTCTGGTTGGTGTTCCTTTTTTTATTGCGGCGAGCCCCCCCTCGGGGGCTGCGCCCCCGGACCCCCCTGCCGCCGTGTTTTGCCTCCGCGCTGCCTGTTGTCGTCTATTCAATTTGTAAATTCATTCATAATAGTACCTACTACCTAACACATATTCCATATTATTTATAATAAAAAATATTATAGTCGTTTGATTTAGTACATATGACGATTATTAGAAATAAATGTTATGGCATTCAAAAGTTATACCTTGCAATATTATGACAAAAAAATAATCGGTGAAACAATAATTATGGATTTAATAAAGTATTGCAATTAATATTAGTGCATCTAATACTTAAGTTTAAAAATCATTATGTCAAACAAAAATATGGCATTTAAATTTATGGATAAAAAAAGACTCCCATCAATTCCATTGTCATTCACAGTGACTTAAAGTGTCAAGCTTTTTCTTTTAATCAACTGAAATGGATATTTTTTTAAAGAGTTTTTATAGGGCTCTCAAATGATACCAATATTGCTACGAATAACTGCTTGTCTTAAGGATTAACAGTGCTTAAAGCCTATTTTTACGGACGTGCGATTTTTTTGAAGCCGAGTGTATTTATCTATAGATAGGTATCTAATACTTTTACTTAATGGCTAAATGTGAGAGAACCCTCTATCTAGCATTTATCCATATTTTTATAAGCAAAATAAAAACGTTTATTTTTCAGATTTAGTATAGATTTCATTGACGTGATTCACGGAGAGACGTTATTGAGTATAACAGCTGATTTCAAACAGAAAGAAGTTGTAAGAAACTCGGATTTAGAAAGGGTAAGGCCCTGTTTAACCATCTATACATCTATACATTTTGGTGGGAGTCGGCCGCTGACTGAGATAGTCAGCGCGCGTAACGCTGCAAACTGCGTACAGTGAGCGAAAACTAGCTGACTGTGGACACTCCATTTCAAATATATGGAAGGGCGTACTAAATCGATACGCCGCAAACTAGTCAACCGCTAACAGTTTGCCTACTGGGGCCACGGTCTTAGGCCTATCCTCTGCCAGTGCTTTGACTTCTTGATACGACATGACGTTAACTTTCTCCTTCACTTGAGTAAAGTAGGTATGTCGTGGTCTTCCTCTGCCTCTCTTCCCCTCAAACCTTTCCTTCAATGATGTTTCTCAAGAAACCGTCATCTTGCATCAAGTGCCCTATCATCTTCCCTCTTCTATATTTTCTATAGTTCTTATTCGGTTACAGTTACAGTTTTTTTTTTCCAGGATGCCGGCTGGGGTACAAAGGAGACTGGTGGAGATTTTCCGTTTCACGCGTCAATGAAGTTCGAGATTGTCGTCACTGTGGAGGCACCCTACTTTAGTGTGAGTATGATTTCAGTGAGAAATAGGACTAAATGTTGTTATTTTTAAAAATAACATGACGGATCATGAACAACGGCGAAGGAAAATATCGCGAGGAAACCTTCATAAACTAGAGGAGAAAGAGCATCGACCCTAATTGGTATAGTAAAAATTTTCGGTATCAATTACACTCAACATCCCCTATTCGAGCTAGTATGGAGAAAAAATAGTTGGAAAATAAAAATTACTGTACCAGGCTCCATAAAAACATGTTCGATGCCATTCGAAGGTGTATCAACGATTATCTAGATGACTCAAATCCATGGGATTGACCTGGGTACCAATTCTCTTAAATTAAGTTAAGCGACCATACTATAGCCAACAGATAAATATTCTACAGCAATAGGTCACAAATTTGGTATTCTCTTATGTGCCACGAAATAGTCGATTAGTAGTCGATTAGTAGTCTCTAGAGGGCTTTGTCATTCATTTGTCTTTGCGAATGATTTAGTTGTCGATGTTGCCAATATTTAATAAAATTATTGTTCGAAGAAATTGATCAACCGATTGATAGATTTTTTTCGACCTAGAATAAACTTTAAAATACAGAATATTTATTTCTATAAGATTTACATGCATTTTTTGCATAAATTGCACGTTAATTTTCGAAAAAACACCGAAATATTGTTTGGGTGACCGAACGACTGAACGACTGAACGACGGACGACCGAACGAAATGCCACTAGAGAACAACTGTCAAATAGCGAAGAGAATACCGTTTGGAACTGCCACTCATGTGACATTGCGGAGTAGAATACCAAATAAAGCGTAAAGTAATAAAATGTACGGCCGATCGCTGTCCACTGTCAACTTATCTGTTAAGAGAATACCAAAATGTGTCATTTCATACAATTCACATTCTAGAGAGACACCATTTTTCATTTGGTAATTAAGAGAATACGGGCCCTGCTCTTCTGTCAAGCTGTCTCTATGTAGAATAATTATTGTAAAGTTAATTTTAATGTTTGTATCTAAGTGTTTTTATCTTAGAATTTGTAAACCAAATTTGAAAAGAGCAACCCAACAGAGTTTCTTGCTAGATTCTTCTCTGGGGAAAACTGCACTCTTGCGAATCTAGCATTAACTTTAAAAAAATGACCCGTCTTATGTGATGTCAAACTCGTCCTACAAGATTAAATAAACATTTCATTTCATTTCATTATGTGAAATCCGCCTATTCGGCGCCCCAGCGTGCTGGATTACGGTCAAATCACTCTCGTTTGAGAGTAGGCTCGTGTGTCTGTAGTGGGGACGTTAAAGGGCTCATAAGGAAGGTTCATAAATGTAGATTTTGAATTCGTAGAACTTCGCAATCAGTAAAAGCCATTTTTTAGCAGAATACCAAATGTGTCAAAAAATGCCATTGACACTCTGCCGACACACAACTGAGGCTATTTTAAATGAGCAGACTTGGGCCTCTGGATGAATTTTTTTTAATGCCAAATCTTTTTTTTCGCCCCTTTTCGTCCGTGATTATTAACAGTTATTCGACATCTCACACCCAGAAAACTCGCACCCAGATTTTTTTACCTTGCTTTGCTTTGGTGCGAGTTTTTTTGGGTGCTAGATGACGAATAAAGCTTTATCTACACACATCCGGGCCGTGTCCGGGATGTGTCCGGTAAAAAATATCATTCCATACATTTTCTATGGATTCGTTCACACACGTTGACATGACGACCATGTTGAGCTAACTCCTTATTAATTTAGGCCGTGGCCCCAGTAGGCAAACTGTTAGCGGCCGATTGAATGAGCCGCAAAGTGGCGAACTGTTTGAGTTAGCTGCAAACTCAAATCAATGAAATCACCGGTTTTGGTGGGAGTCGGCCGCTGTCTGAGATAGTCAGCGCGCGTAACGCTGCAAACTGCGTACAGTGAGCGAAAACTAGCTGACTGTGGACACTCCATTTCAATATGGAAGGGCGTACTAAATCGATACGCCGCAAACTAGTCAGCCGCTAACAGTTTGCCTACTGGGGCCACGGCCTTAATTGTGATATTTTGTTCCGTAGATATCAATAAATAATAATGCATACTGCACGTACAGACACAGAGCGCCGTACAATAAGATAAACACTTTGAGAATCAGTGGAGATGTTGTTATAGAAGAACTCACTCTTGAAGGATGTATTTATAAATCTAATGTGAGTATACCTACATTCATAATATATACATACCTACATACATACACATAGATGTGTTTCGGCATTATACCCCCTTTCTGTTACACCCTGAATATGTGAGATACTTCGCGGTGACTAGTTTTCGAGACTTGTAGGATACTTGAATCGCCTCGAAGTATCGTAATGGGAGAAGGGACATAGTGTGTGTGTGATACTAGAATAGGACTAAGAAATAGTATTTTAGTATACTCACTTGTTCAAGAAAGACCAAGTCAGGGGTCGACCCTAAACCGACGTGCATGTATAAGGCGACTGATGAATGTGGATGAAGTGAAATAGCTGTATTTGTATCGTAGCAAGTGGAGGGAAGTCTCTGTCTACCTCGATGGGGAAGCCGTGACTTTCTTTCCGCAAGGCGCGAGGGAAGACCTTGACAGTGCTGAGCACTTTTAGGTGGCAGCTATCGCGGCCCACGTCTGGTGGGCCCGTCAGTCCAAAGGTCCGTCTTCTATCTTCTGCCTCACTCCGCGATCTGGCCCGCCAGGTGGAACCCATGGGGGAAGCCCAGCGAACCGATCAAGCAGGGAGGAGGCGATCCCGCGAAGACGGTCCGGCACTGGTGGAGGCACCTCAAGGCCACGCGCCCTGCCGCGAGGCAGGGGGGCACAGTGAGGGGCCTCAGTGCTGTCATCTCAGAGAGGGCACCCCACGACCACGCGCCCTGCCGAAGCAGGGGGGTACGAGTGGGGGGCCCCGTGGTGTCATCTCTGAGGAGGCACCCCACGACCACGCGCCCTGCCGAAGCAGGGGGGTACGAGTGGGGGGCCTCGTGGTGTCGTCTCTGGTGACGCCCCGCGAATCACCCCGGGCGGGGGACTCAAGCAGGGGCGTTGTCGACCCGTGGTGGTGCTCCCCCCGCCCCTCAACCCGACTGGGGAGTACGAGAACGAGAATGTTTGTATCGTAGCAAGTGGAGGGAAGTCTCTGTCTACCTCGATGGGGAAGATTTTGGAATTTGCTTATATACTCAGCGCGGGAAAAACTTCGATACCGCGTTTCAGGTTTTGTATGCGAATCTACTTTGGTAACGAGAATGTTTGTATCGTAGCAAGTGGAAGTCTCTGTCTACCTCGATGGGAGAAAAGCATTAGCTTCGACAAAAAGTGACTTGTTTTAGGTGATAGTTCCTACCTAATTATTAGAATTTGAATTGAATTGATAATTATATAATGTAGGTATGTATGAAATCTTTTTTACAAGAAAACTTTTTTTTAACTTTCAGCCCTTATTTATTACTAACTATTTGGTACTCTGCGTCCTTATAGAAATCAGGTGGTCCACTAGTGAAGTACTCAGCGGCGGGGTCCCGAGAATCTACCACAGACGCGGGGCCGTCTAATATCCCTACTTCAGCCCCGTCAGCCGCCGCCCTCCCCCCACTACCCGCTGCTAAAGAAGATAGCAGTGCGGCGCAGGCGCAGAAGACTGCTGCATCTTGTTAGTAGATTATTATATGGATTACTAGTGGCTGCCCGCGACTTCGTAAGCATTTATCGTCATATCTTGGAAAAAAATAATTATATCTCAAAATCATATAGCCTATGTGTTATTCTAATGTCCAAGCTAAGTTATCGTAAAATTTCATTAAAATCTTTTTAGTGGTTTTTACTTACGTGATGAAGTAACAAATATCCATCTATTCATCAGCACAAACATTGAAATTTATAATATTAGTATGTTTAAGGGATGAAAACTATTTAAAAATGGCATTATAATTAGTCCGTCTTTTAGGCTATTAAAAATATTTGAAACAATTTTTTTACCTGATCAAATCTATACTTACATATAATAAAATCGTAGAGGTCGAATGTCTGTACAAACGAAAAAAATGCTTAAAACGAAGTCAGAGGGATGTAAATAAAAGGAAAATACAAAAAAAAAAATTTTTGGAATTTCTTATTTCTCTGTCTGTTTGTCCGTTTGTCTGTTTGCACGGGTTAATCTCCGAAACGGCTGGACGGATTTGAATGACATTTTGCATGGTAATACCTCATATCCCTGGTCAACATCTGAGATAATTTTTATTCCGGAATATTAAAGGGTTCCTGTGGGATAGTTAAAAACCATTGTTGAAAATCACAAAATCACGGAAAAGTGACATTGTTCGCAATTTTCCAGCGATAGGCTAAACCGATTTCCATTCGGTTTCCAGTAAAGTATTTGTTACATTAGGAGAAGGTTTTAGTAGGTTAACCGACTTTGAAAAAGGGAGGGTTATCAGTTTGACGTGTGTTGAATATCGTTAAGCTGAACCGATTTCCGAGGGTTTCAAAAAAGTAATTTGTTAATTTAGGAGAAGGTTTTACTAGGTAAACCGACTATGAAAATTGGGGGAGGGGAAGGGTTATCAGTTTGACGCATGTTCTATGCCTAATATCGTTAAGCTAAACCGATTTCCATGAGGTTTTCAGAAAAGTATTTTTGCCGCTGTGATATTACCTGTAGTCCACGCGTGCGAAGCCGCGGGCAACAGCTAGTACATAAATAAATACAAAGATACAGAGCATCAAAGTTACGGAGTGAGGGGTATTTACGTCACTTTTGAGTAAAAGTGTACTCAAACTTGACGTCACGAGCAACTTTAACCCAGGTGTATCTTTGTAATTTTTTGTTTTGGAGAAAAAAGAAAAATACGTGTCGAATATTTTAAAATAATCTATGTGATGGAATATTTTTTTGGTCATCATACCTAGTACAAACTTAAGTAATTCAGTATAAAGCCTAAATGACTAATTTTAATGCCATTTTTTAAATGTAGTCATCATCCATATTGCCGTGACTAATTCAGGGTCCATACTTGGTACTTTACTGTCTACTGTTTTAATAACATTCTGTAAAAAACCTAGCTATGGTCAGGCCTGTCCCACTCGCGCGTGTAGGTATCGAATAGGCATGATGACTAAAAAAAATTTTTTAGTCCACCACATAGATTATTTTAAAATATTCGACACGTATTTTTTCTTTTTTCTCTTAAACGAAAAATGACAAAGATACACTGGGTTAAAGTTGCTCTTTGAACGGGTTTTAGGGGTGAGATTTCTGTACCTACCTTTCTGTAGATATTCTGTGCTATGGTGTGCAAATAAAGTAATTTGAATTCTCCAAGACGCAATTACCGCTTCTTTTCCAGCAAAACAAACCATCGCGCCGGTGAATCCAGTAGTGACACAGAAGTTAAGGACCTCCACTGACCTTCAGAAGGTCGCCGAAACTCCTGGCAAGGTCACTTCGACCTTGAACCCTCGCTCCGAACTGGATCTCCAGAAGCCCATCGATCTTACTGCAAATACTGATGCGAAGGTACGTTCAATAGAGTGACTTTAAATTAGTGAACGATAGAAGAGGATATACGTCATGTACTCGTGATAACAAACAACTTTTACTATGGGACCAAGATCGAAATCACAAAAAAAATTGTTCCCCATATTATCAGCTGGTGCATTTTGTATGGGGAGTTCAATTTTTTTTTAATTATTCCGACTGATCCCATAGTAAAAGTTGTTTGTTATCACGAGTACATGCATATCCTTTTCTATCGTTCACAAATTTAAAGTCACCTTATTTTAATCTAGCTAGCCTGTAAGATTCTCGATCAAATCGGGGACTTGTTAAAGAAAGTCAAAAGTACCCGAAGTACGCGTGTACACGACAAGAAAATACTCCGGGCCTACGCAAGAATTCGTGTCGTAACTAGAAAATAACTGTGTACACTGCCCTCAGCGGTGCACGAAAAAATCTAATCTTGTCTGTGCAAGACGCGACGTGGCGAACGTTGTTTGGGAGTGATTGTTCTTTGCATGTAGTACAGACAAAATTCTTGTCGTGTACATACACTAAGAATTATTTTTGTCTGCCGCAGACACGATAAATTTCTTATCGTGTACACGCGCCGGTAACCGACGTGCAGCATCAGGAGACTTATGAATGTGTATGAAGTGAAAGAAATGTGTTTGTATCGTAGCAAGTGGAGGGAAGTCTCTGTCTACCTCGATGGGAGAGAGGCGTGACAGATATGTATGTATGTGAAGTTTGAACAAATGCCATTTTTTGAATGTAGTCATCATCTCTATTGGAACTAGTATCTATGATTAGACTTTTTTTTTTCGAAAACCTGAAGTAAGCGCTTGAAACCAAAACACGCATTATTAATAGTGCATTTGTTTACATTCCAGGCGTCAACGATGAACCTAAGGACCCGTGGACCGACGTCAATCAGTCAACTAGCGAAAGGATCTAGTCTCAATGTGAAACCTAAAATTGATCCAAGTAAGTTGGTAAAATAGACAACCGGCCAAGGGCGAGTCGGACTCGCGCACGTAGGATTCCGTACCATTTATTAGGTTAACAATACATACATACATACATATCCGTCACGCCTTTCTCCCATTGGGGTAGGCAGAGACCACTTCCTTCCACTTGCTACGATCCAAACACACCTCTTTCGCTTCATCCACACTCATCAGTCGCCTGATACATGCCCGTCGGTTTAGGGTACTCTTGACTTGGCCTTTAACAAGTCCCCGATTTGATCGAAGTACGTCTTGGCCTTCCCCTCCCAGCATTTCCATCCATTCTTGCCTTGTTTATCTCTACAATTCTACGACTTTTAAGACAAAAAAATACCTATTTGATGTTTTTTGTTACAGACATGCCACAGGAAGAAGAACGACAACACAGATCTCGAAGCAAAAGCACGTGTTGCAGTGTTACTTAGAGGAAATAAATATATATGCACAGAGATTTGATTTTATTCATGGGTCTTCAAATATCTAATAATTACCTAATACAATTATAATGGATTTCACAAAATAAGTGTCGATTTCGAAACATAAGTATGCAATCTTATTATTTTTCATGTTTCTAGGTTTAGGTGGTTTTTCGAAGCGCTTATAGAGTAGATACTTATAACCTTGTGGTCTTTCTTAATTTTTTCTAGCGCGTCGCCTTTGATGTTATTATAATTAATATGTTCTTTGGTCATATTTTTCCGCTTTCTGCTTTTCTCTGCATTTGATGAATAGAATGGAATACTTATAACTTTGACGAAGCCTGTTTCTTCATCGAACCCACACATGGTTTTGATGGCATCAATGAATATGCCATATTTTTCAGGATCTGTTAGTGTTTCAATACTGGGGTCTTTTTTACAGAGTACCTAGGTACTTACAATTTATAAACTCCCCTGCCGCGAACTCTTTATGTTGTGCCATATAGTGACACAGGTGTGCCAGCTGTACCTTATTGCTTCGTACACTACGACATGGGAAAATAAAATCATAAAAAACCAGTTGCATGTTCGGTTTGAAAAATTTTAAAAAATCACAGAAAAGTGACCAAAAAGTTCTTATTCTAATCACATGTAGCGCCATCTCCTGTCGAGTAGCAGTACTAATTGTTTGAAGGTTTGTTCGTTTCATTGATAAAATAAAAACGTAATAGAATCTCTTTTGTTCCAAACAATGTGAAGCGACACCTGGTGTCGACTAGCGGTATTAAATAAAGAATGTTCGTTTCAAAGTTGATAATACCGATTTATCTGAAGTAAGTAAAATAAGTAAGTCTTGTAACTTAAGTAGAATAAGTTTGTATTATATTGTATTCTATTTATTCAAGGTGAAATCATGTACATGTATTTATTTATTGGGTTGTAAATAAAGTTCCGTCTATAAACAGTAAAACCTTCAAATCAGGAACTTCGTCTTTTGGGTGCCCCAATTTTGGAAGAGGCTTTTCCAGGATATGTGGATGAGCAGATAACTAAATTCCGCGCCAATTCAGATCGTCTATTTAAAATTAACGCACATATGGCTCTATTTATTTTAAAGTTTTGTTTGTTCGCTCCTAAATTTACTTACGTTTTGCGATGTACACCACTTTTCAAATGTCAGAATCTACTTCGGGTTATAGACTACACGCTTATGGAGGTCTTAAAATCTCTGCTTAATTGTCGTTTGAATGAAGTGACGTGGAGTCAAGCTTCGCTCACTGTACGCTTTGGTGGTTTAGGAATTCGAAAGGTGACATCAATTTTTTGCCTGCCTTTTTGTCGTCCACTCACGCTGCAAATCTCCTTACCGGTAGTATCTTAAACCCATCTATGGGTTCCGTGGAGATTTCAGGGTTAGCGGAGGCAATACCGGCCTGGCGAGAGGCTTGTCCTAATATCTCAAAAGGAAATGACAATTTTCTTTTGAATATAGAATATAATATAAAGAGATGCAACATTTGACACATGACAGCATGCCTAGATTGGCGCAAGTTTTTCATAGTTTTCTTGGTAGATGACCTGTCAAACTATAAGAAATACCATACAAAAAGGTAGCCATTTTGCGCCAGATCAGACCAGATCCAGACGGTGTGGCATCTCCATATATTCTAGACTCAAAGCAATTTTCAGTTTGTTTGTTTTGAAGTTTTGAATTGATTTGAAGTTGTTTTGTTTCATCATTTTTGAGATAAATTTATTTACTTCGAATCGACACTATTTAACTTATTTATTTAATAAATATGAAGTACCGATGAATTTTGGATTTTACAAATGATTAAAATATTCCACAGAAATGCAGGTAAGAAGTGAAATATGAAATTGGCCTCTCGAAGATTTTTTAGCTTTCTGAAAACTCCCTAGATAAAGAAAAATTAGTTATTTACGTAACGCGAAGTCTTTTTCTGATATTTGAAAACTAAGGGGTTCGCTAATAAATTTAACTACCTATGTACTTTTCGAATTTAAAAAATATCAACAAAGCGAGGCGCAAAGCGTGCAGCGCGGCGTTTCAGGGGGCCAAGTCTGCTAAATTAAAAGGATTGTGAGCCGATCGTGCGCCGCGCGAATCTCCATACATTTGTGATAAAAATATTGTTTCGGGCCATAACGTTTCCCAACCCCTAAACCTATCCGTAATTAGATAATTTTGGTATATTAGACACATTGCAAGTACCTAAGTAAAATATTGATTCCCAGTTTAAGAGTAGCTCATCATCTTCTTCATCCCAGACCTTGTAACGTCCGACTTCGGACATAGGCCTCCTCCAAAGCCCCTCACGACTTCCTATCCCTCGCCAATAGGCATGATGACTCAAAAATTTTTTTAGTCCATCACATAGTTTATTTTAAAATATTCCACACGTATTTTTTATTTTTTTATTTTTTCTCTTAAACTAAAAATGACAAAGATACACTGGATTAAAGTTGCTCATGACGTCACACCTTAGTACGATTTAAACCTAGGAGTGACGTTAATACCCCAGCTCCATAGCTTCTTTATATTTATTTATGTATTTGATCAGGTAAATAATGTGTTCAAATATTTTTTAATAGCCTAAAAGGCGGATTATTTTTTGAATTTTTGAATGTAGTCATCATCCCTATTGCATCCTACTTTAGACCGGCGTGTCTCCGAATATCGTTGACCCATGTTTCGTGTGGGCGACCTCTGCCTCGTGTTAAGAGTAGATAGGTATTAAGAATAGTAATTCAATGTTTGCACTGTTATGCATTATTTAATTTGCTTCTGGTGAATAAATATTTATTATTAATAGATACTTGTTATAAATTAATCCACAGCCACAATCTAAAGAAAGATCCGGCGGCTGCCTCCGAATCTTCTCCAACACCTCCGCCAAATACTCCCCGCACTCCTCCTACGCCCCCCCGGAGGGGTACCCTGCCCCCGTGCTGGGACACCCACCCCCAGCGCTGGGCTTCGTGCCGGAAGAAAGAAAAGCTAACACGTGGAGTCTATCACCTAAAACTACTCAGGCTAGGTCGTTTCAAGGTTTGTATTTTTTTTTTCTCATTCACTAAAAATTACAACCTCGTGACGTCACGCCCTAGTACGATTTTTACCTAAAAGTGACGTCAAAAGCCCCCACTCCATAACTTTGATGCTCTGTATCTGTTGGCAATCAGCAGCCTTGATTCCAACCTTTTTATTTACTACGATATAATACTTCTTTTATACTGAAATGTACCTAACCTTCTTAAAAAGCAAAAACAAAATATTAAAGGCAGTTGTCATGTATCAGTCGTTTTATTACATTGGTGTCAGAAGTAAAAGTGTAAAAAATATATTTTAATTAAGTCTGCAATGCCGATAACCCGCTCGCAAAAGTCTAAACTCGTTCCTGAGGATGGAGTTCACCAGGGTGGAGCCTCTACTAGCGGCGATCCCGTAACGCCGGCCCCACCCCGCACTACATCTGAGGACGATCGAAGTATGGTGTCGGTAAGAACTGCACGAACAAGTGCATGCTCAGGTAAGTCCAGTAACACTTTAAAAGAGGCACAAATTCTCGCCGCAAAAGCAGAGCATGCTCGTAAGCTCGCAAAAGCTCAGGCAGAGCGCGAACGCGTACAGTCAGAGCGCGAACGTGCCGTTGCTGAACTCGAGCTAGAAGCGGAAATAGCCGCAATTGAAGCCAGCAACTCCTCTCGTCACTTATCACGTCATTCCTCACGTCACTCAGGCGACTCGTGTCGCTCGCGTGCGTTACCACGCCAATTGAGTAACTCATCCCGAGGACGTCATTCGATTGTCGAGGACTGGTTAAAATATCCTGACAACTTAACCAAACAAAGTGCTATATTACAGGGATTTGAGCGCTCCACAAGTATGGACAATGTCCAACAACCTCCTGCTTGTGGACTCCCCGTCGTGGGCACAACAGCGGAACCAGCTGCACACACGTCACACACACTAGGCGTAGGCACCCTTAATATGAAAAAAGATTGTTTATGCTACAAAAATAAATGTGATAACGATAGTGTAGGTACACCATTCATTCAGCTGGCCAAGGCGATCACGGACTTAGGCAAGAAGAACTCAGCAAAGGTTTGTGATATTTTGAAATTTGATGGTCGCGCAGCAGATTGGTTACCATTTAAAAAGTCATATGACCAATCTAAAGCGCACTTCTCATCTAGTGAGAATGTAGCCAGGCTCGGCGCAGCGTTGAGCGGCGCCGCGAAAGAAGCTGTCGCCTTCCGGCTTATTGCTGGTGATGACCCTACGCACATAATACAAGCCTTGGAAACTCGGTTTGCTCAACCTGAAGTCATCATACTTCATCTCCTCTCTCAGGTTAGAGCCCTACCCAGACTAAGCACCTATGAGTCTCCGCGAGACCTTAATGCGTTTGCATGCCGTATTCGCAATTGCGTGGAAGCCATTCGCCTTTTGAACCAGCCAGAGTATCTCGCATCACCCGAGCTCGTCAACTCGATCATTGGTAAGTTAACCCCACTGCTCAGATCTAGGTGGGCGGACTTCGCTTTGTCAAAGGTTGACTCTGGCAAGTTCAAACTAGAAATTTTAGCTTCGTTCTTGGAAAACGAAGCTTATTTACAAACGAAGTTCGGGGTAATCTTGTCAGAACCGACAATTGTCAAGAGTCTGCCTGCCAAAAGTCATCCCTGTCAATCGAATACCAAAGACAAGATTTTTCCTTATACAGTCTCTTCGAACTCTTCGGAGAAATCAAAGAGTATGGATGTAATTTGTAAATATTGTAGTGCTTCACACGAAATTGGGGACTGTCCCGATTTTCGGTCTCTTTCTGTAGATGATAGATGGCAGTGGGTGCTGGACAATAAAGTTTGTCGAAAATGTTTAAAAAAGGGTGCCCACAGCTATAGAAATTGTAAAAAGAGATGCAAAATAGATGGCTGCACATCCAGTTTGCGCCATCATACGTTGTTGCACAGAATAAGATCCGAAAATACGGCTAATACCGATGCAGTACTGTCTGACTCAGACAAGACTGCACAGCAAACCAATGTAGCTCCATGCCAGTCTGCTACAGTAGCTCACAGCGCCGCACCAGGGGAGCCTTCTAAGCCACTTCTGAAGGTAATTCCAGTTGTTTTGACCGGACCGAAAGGCAGCATTAACGTGTACGCTCTCCTGGATGACGGTAGCTCAGCCACACTAGTCGACAAGGCCATAGCTGATATGCTCATTGACGAACAGGTAAGAGTCCCGTTGGAAATTAATTGCGTAGGCGGGCTCACCAAACTGGCTGAAGTTAGCTTCATCAACTTATCAATTAGAGGTCGTGATTGCACAGCAAGCTATGATATACATGCGCTTTCTATTCCTAACCTAGGCCTTAGGGCTCAATCCGCCCACATCGAAAACATCAAAAACTTCAAACACCTTTCCGACATAGCTGAGGTATTGGCTTACGACACGGCGCGTCCGACTTGCCTTATTGGTACTGACCACTGGTTTCTACTTCAGCCCCAAATTTTACGTCGTGGTACCAATAAGGAGCCAGCCGCGGTCTGTACTCCCCTTGGGTGGGCTCTTTTCGGTTCTATTAGATCTAATCATAACCCGATAGAGTACATTAACCATTTTGAGTTCGATGATGGCGCGCAAAATTTAGACTCTCTTATAAAATATTATTATAAGCTGGATTCAATAGGCATACAAAAAAACCTTCACCGTAGCTCTAACGACAAACGTGCCCTGGAAATTTTGGAGAACACAACTGTACGTCTACCTTCTGGCCGATTTCAGACTGGGCTACTTTGGCAAAACAATCTCAATAATACGCCAGATAGCAAACCTCTAGCTCTATCTAGGTTTTTTAGTTTAGAGAAACGGATGGCTAAAGATAAGGACTACGCAGCCGCCTATAAACAAAACATAAAAGACACTATCGAGAAAGGTTACGCGGAGTTATGTACCGGTCCGCCATCAGGCGATGTAACATGGTATCTTCCTCATTTCGGCGTTGTTCACCCGCACAAGAAGAAACTTCGTGTAGTCCACGATGCTGCTGCTAAGTCGAATGGGGTCAGCTTAAACTCCATGCTATTATCCGGCCCAGATCTTTTGCAGCCTCTGCTCGCAATTGTCATGAGATTTCGTGAAGGCCTCATTGGTCTTGCAGCAGACATCAAGGAAATGTTTCCCCAAGTGAAAATAAGACCCGCAGATCGCGATGCCCAACGTTTCTTTTGGAGGGACAGTGTCGATAAACCTCTTCTTGAGTATAGAATGTCCTCAATGATATTTGGCGCGACCTCCAGTCCTTGCACAGCTCTTTTTGTGAAGAATAAAAACGCAATAGAATTCCAACATCGTTATCCAGAGGCCGCACGATGTATCATTGATGACCATTATATGGACGATTTCCTCGGTAGTGTCAACGACGTTGAGGAGGCAGCCCGTCTTGCACTAGACATCATTACAGTTCACAAAGCAGGCGGCTTTCAAATGCGGTCATGGGTCTCCAATACGTCAGATGCCTTATCCCTAATACCTCCGAATCTTCGAGCCACTGAAACCGCGGAAGTAGGACTGGGACCGACATCGACGTCACCGTCGGAAACCCGCGTGTTAGGTTTAAGTTGGCTTATTGCGAACGATTCTTTATGTTTTCTAAAATCTACTCCGGCTCCACCCCGTGAATTCACAAAGCGGTCAGTTCTATCCCTTTTAATGTCGGTATATGACCCTTTAGGTTTCATGACCCCACTTATTATAAAGGGCCGAATTCTTTTTCAGAAAACTTGGAAGCTTGGTCTCGATTGGGACCATAGCCTCCCCGAAAACTTGGAGCGAAAGTGGAAATCTTGGGTTCAAGAGTTAGAGAATTTTTCAGGACGTTCTATCCCTAGATGTTATTCAGGAGTTTCTTCGGTAAAGGATGTTCAGCTGCACGTGTTTGCTGACGCCAGTGAACTGGCGTATGCTTGCGTTGCCTATTGGCGATTCACACTATGCGATGGCTCGATAAGACTGGCTTTGATAAGCGGCAAAGCCAGACTAGCTCCAATCAAACCAACCACTATCCCTAGGTTAGAACTGCAAGCCTCTCTTATCGCGGCTCGGCTCACCTCTTATATTTGCGAAGCTCATCGAAAGGTGAAACCAAATAAGGTAATCCTTTGGTCAGATTCCATCACCGTCCTCAGATGGCTGCGCAGTGACGCTTCCTCATTTAAGCCATTTGTATCCTTCCGAATCAGTGAGATCTTGGACATTACTGATGTTCAATCTTGGAGATATGTGCCAACTTTATTAAACGTCGCGGATGACGCTACGCGTGATAATGGAGAGTTTTCTCTTCAGTGTCGTTGGTTAATTGGACCATCATTTTTGCTCTCTCCTGAGAGTTCATGGCCCAGTGAACCAGTCCATAATGAACCAACTATCACGGAGGAACATAAAATCACTTGCGATACGATTGTCGCCGTGCTTGGAGAGAAATCTACGAAGCCGCTTCCTATTGTTGCTGACTACCAGCGATTCAGTAAGTGGCTTCGCCTACTCCGGGCTACGGCGCGCGCCCATCAGGCAGCGAGAGTATTTCGCGGTTTGAAAGCAAACGATCCAATTCCATCCAATGCTTCCCGGTTTCCGTTTTTGGATATTAACTTTTTAAATTCCGGGGAACGTCATTTATTTTTAGCCGTGCAATCTGATAATTTTTCATTAGAACTTGAATGTCTAGACGCAGGACGCCCCGTTTTTAGCCATAGTAAACTTAGGAATGTATCGTTAATAATAGTAGATGGTCTACTTCGTCTGTCCGGTCGCACTTCTGCCTGCAACGCCATAGAATCTCAACCCATTGTTCTCGACGGGAAACATCAGATTACGAGACTTCTAATTGATTGGTATCACACCCGATATGCACACGCAAACAACGAGCTCGTCGTGAATGAACTCCATCAACGCTACTATGTCGTCGGCCTGAGATCAGCTGTTAAACTGGTGGCCTCCAGATGCCAAGCTTGTCGAATAAGGAAAGCTAAACCTGTCACACCACCTACTGGAGATTTGCCTAATGTACGATTGGCACATCATGAGCGCCCCTTTACTTACGTCGGACTTGACTACTTTGGGCCAGTGAGCGTAACGATTGGAAGACGGACTGCCAAACGCTGGGTGGCTTTGTTTACGTGTCTTACCGTAAGGGCCGTTCATCTAGAACTTGTGGAAACCCTATCTTCGGACTCCGCTATAATGGCTCTTAGACGTTTTATCGCCCGCAGAGGCTGTCCTGTTTGCATTTATTCCGACAATGGAACCGCGTTTGTTGGTGCTGCAAAACTCCTTAGCGTTGTGTTCGAGTTCGCTGCCGATAAGAAAATCCAGTGGAAGTTTATTCCCCCTTCGGCTCCGTTCATGGGCGGCTGTTGGGAGCGCCTCGTGCGGAATGTCAAAAATGCCCTCAACGTAACCCTTCTTCAAAGGTCACCCAGAGAGGAGACGCTCATTACGCTGTTAGCAGAGGCAGAAGCTATTGTAAATTCAAGACCACTTACTCATGTTCCGGTAGATCCGGATTCAGACGTAACCTTAACGCCGTTCACGTTTTTAATTGGTTCGTCTTCAAATGACGTTCTTCAAACGCAGCGGTTCGATGATACAGACTTGTCCAGCAGAGCTCAGTGGAGGAGGTCACAGTCTCTGGCGGATCATTTTTGGAAGAGGTTCGTCGCCGAATACCTCCCAACATTGACACCAAGAAAAGGGTCGACAGCAGAAATGCGAGCTTTGAAAGTTGGAGATTTAGTCTACATTGCCGATGGAAATTTGCCAAGAAGATGCTGGCCCAGAGGCAAAGTCGTTGCGACCTACCCAGGAAAGGACAATATAGTTAGGGTCGTTGATGTTGCAACTCAAGGGGGTGTCCTGCGACGACCTGTGCGGAAACTTGCGCTGCTGCTTGCCTCCTAATATTTGGTGTTCACACCGCCGGGGGCCATGTTGGCAATCAGCAGCCTTGATTCCAACCTTTTTATTTACTACGATATAATACTTCTTTTATACTGAAATGTACCTAACCTTCTTAAAAAGCAAAAACAAAATATTAAAGGCAGTTGTCATGTATCAGTCGTTTTATTACAGTATCTTTTTATTTATTCGTGCGTTGTTCGTCGTGCATACTTATGAAAAATCAAAAAATATGTGTCCAATATTTTTGAACAGTCTAAGGGTGCCTTTCCACCAGAGATGTGCTATGCTACGTGGCTATGGATGCGTTTGTTATCCACCAATCATATTCATTGAATATGAGGGCAGTCTGAACATGATTGGTATCAAACGCATCCATAGCAACGTAGCGTAGCACATCTCTGGTGGAAAGGCACACTTACAGATGGATCAATGCATACTTAAGTAAGAGGCATGACGGATATATGTATATGTCGTTGTTCAATCAAAGAGCTAGCTGTTTAGTTGAACAGCTGTTAACCAGTTGGCTGCGACGTATACACAGTGCTACAAGGATCTTTTGGCACGTGGCGGAAATCGGAACTAACGATATCATCTTGTAAATTGTCAATATTTTGAGTTATTTATTCACCACCCACGTCCTCCTGACAATGTCAATCAAATGCCTATAGACCATTGTAGCACTTTTTGCTACTTCATTGACTTTCTGTGATAGCTCCCTAAGTTAATTTACCTTCTTTTTCAGTGACAAACATGCAACTAGTGGTGAAGAGATTAAAGAACGCGTTTCGTTTTGGAAGGCTGTTCAAAAACAGACTAAACGAACATAAAGCAATCACTGAAAAAGAAACAGATGGAAACAAACCGATTGTAACAAACAGACCGATCATTATAGCTTCAGACGACGATTTGAAAGGGTCTTACAAAGCAAGCTCATCTGCTAAACAAACTAATAGACATAAAGAAAATTTAGATCTAAAGAATATATACGAAGAAATCAGTATAAAAGATAGTCAAGATTCGAATTTCCAAAGTTGCAGTAAAGGTATCAACGACAGAACTCATACAGCACCGCCAGTGGTTCCAGAACCAAGAAGATACGAAGCAATTAAAATAAGACAAGACTCGTTGGAATTCGAAGAAGCGAGGATTAGAGTCAAACATGATTTAGAAAGAGTGTTCAAAGGTCTAAGTATAGTTAGTGCAAGCGAAGAACTGAAGCCTAAAGAACAGAAAACAGATATCAATGACTACGATAGAGTTTTTGGTAAACAGACGCCGCAAATTGTAGAACGGATTAGTGTTACTAATGTAGGTTTTAATCTAGCCTCAAAATGTAAATTGAGTTCAGATATTTGTAAAACAAATGATGAAACGTTCGAAAAGAGTGGAGATAAAATTGATAGCTTAAATGATGTAATGAAGATAGAGGTAGTGCTAGATGAAGATGATTACGATGAAGAGAAAGTCCGCAACAGAAATAGGAGCGATGATGAAGTGTGGCCGGGACATTCGTTCGCAGTGCAAAGTATTATAAATGATTATGAATATTTGAGTAAGCAATGAAGTCAAATTTGAGAAGAATGAGTTTTTACAAGTGGACTGAATTATTGAGATCAAAATTTATGAATTCTGCCTTTCTGATGACGTCGAGGGCAGCTAACTTTGTAGCGGTTCTCTGCGCGAGACCTGTAGTTGACGCTGGTCGAAGATCGAAGGGTTCGTATTACACAGGAAACATAGAAGAAGCAAACACAGGAATTCGGAAATTATCTATAATTAATTAATTCATTTCATTTTCATTTAAGAGTTAGACTCTTGTCGGTGGAGTATCCGCCATTGCATATCTTCCGCTAATGCTTTAACTTGTTGTTACATGACGTTTACTTTCTCCTTCACTTGAGTGAAGTACGTCGCGGTCTTCCTCTCTTTCCCTCAACCTTTCCTTCATTAATAATTCCGTCTTTAAATATGGTTATTCATCTAAGCTTCCCGACATTCACGACAAGACTAACCTGAGAGACAATGACGAAATGTTAAAATTTTGAATTTAAATTTTAGAAGCCGAAAAGAAAATACCGAAAGATACCGTACGACTCCAACGTGGTTGTATGCCTCGTCACAAAACTAATTTTAAATATAGTTCTAGAACTAATGTCATTTTTTGTCGTTTTGTCTATAGCCGAAACGTCATTTATTCTATTTAGTTCTATTAAGTTAGGTCTATAAATAAAACTCGTTTTGTAATAAGGGGAAATATGTTCATCAAACGATGTATAATGTTGCCATTGTTACACGAAGCTTAATTTAATGTTTCCCATGGCTCCGTTACCAACTTTAAAAATTTATGTCAGAATTGCAATACAATGACGATAACACATTTTTTAAGTTCTATAAAAAAGCAGCACTGATCTACTTGAGGTAAAATTTTTGAGACAACCATTGTTACACGGAAAAAATTAAATGTTCTTAAATAAAATATTTATTTATAAAAGTAAATAAAATGTTTCATTTAAGAACATTTAATTATTGTTTTCCGTGTAACAATGACTGCATTAAAAAAAATACCTCGTTTAGGTCAGTGCTGCTTTTTTAAAGATCTTAGAATAGTTTTTATCATCATTGTATTGCAATATTGATTTAAATTTTTAAAGCATGTAACGGAGCTATGATAAATATTAAATTGAACAAACATGGAGAGTGGATAAATCCCCACTAAATGATTAAAAGTTGAATTACAAATGTCAATTTAAAAACACAAAAATAATAATAATACATGTAAAAGTAAAAATACTGTTGATTGATTTATTTAAATTTATATTTTGAAATAAGCCCTAAACCACAACCAAATCCGCCATACATCCCCGTCGCTTATTAAACCATCAACAACACTCACTCTCTTGCTCCTTAGCATGCATCCCTTTCATTCATCTGTAACTTCAGTTTCCTTCTTCCGTCGCTTCCGTTTCCTTCTCCTTCCTTCTTCCCCCATTCATAAAACAACTAAAGTATTAGCTACGTCAAAAGCCGAATCGAACCCGATACCATGCCCATGACACTAGCAGCATTCCCACGCTGAATGGCGAGGGAAATATAGACATCAGGGGGCTTAGCATGGCATACCGCGACATTTATCTTATGCTATCTTTATCACATTTAATACTATAGACAGAGACGAAAGCGTGACAAACGCATGACAACGTCTTGTCATGAATTGCATGCTAAGCTAGCTGATCATTGTATCTGTAACTAGCTGTCCCGGCGAACTTCGTCCCGCCTTAGAATGAACTTTATTGTGTAGGAATAAAGTTCAAATTGACTCTACATTTTAGTAAAAAAACATTTGTATGGGAAAAAGAAAAGGTCTGTTTTAGGGCTTTGCCGGTAATTATTCGAATTTTTCTCACCGTAAGAACCATCCTTGGACTTCAATGAACATTTAAAAAAAAGAATTAGCGAAATCGGTCCAGCCGTTCAGGCGTGATGCCGTGACAACGGAAAACGGGTTTCATTTTTATATATATAATAGATATAGATATAGATAAGATAAGAAGATAGATGCCACATAGATGGCTCCAGCAATGACATAAACTATACACGCCCGATTTAAATGCGCAAAAATCCCCACTAAATAGTATTAGCGCTCCAGTTACGAGACAGAAAGCAGTAGGTAATCGACGTCTATTACAGCTTTCTGTCTAATCATATATTCTATCTTCATAAGAGATATGGGACCTCTTAACCTAGGAGGTTAAGAGGTTTTGATTAATACCTCTCAAAAGGATAAAAGATCTAATGATTAGACAAAAAGCTGTCATATATGTAGATTACTGAATTCTGTCTTATCACTAGACCTCTTATCCTCTTAGTGGGGATTTGGGCGCAATTAAATCGGGCATGTATAGTCTAGGTCATTGCTGAAGCTATCTATGTGGCATTACAATGATACAATGATCTGATGTCATGATAAAAAACCGGCCAAGCGCGAGTCGGACTCGCGCAGGAAGTGTTCCGCACCATTCACTATTGTTCATCATCAGATTTAAAAGTTAGACTCTTGTCGGTGAAGTATTCGCCATTTAGGCCTATCCTCTGCCAGGTAGTGCCTTAACTTTTTAATACGACATCACGTTAACTTTCTCCTTCACTTGAGTGAAGTAAATACGTCGCGGTCTTCCTCTGCCTCTCTTCCCCTCAATCTTTCCCTCAATGATGTTTCTCAACTATTGTTAACAAGCAAAAAAATCAAGTTTTGTTTTATGGAGCCCCCTTAATTATTATTATCATTCTATTTTTAGTATTTTTTTGTTATAATGGCAACGGTAATACATCATTGAAAATTTCAACGCTCTAGCTATAACGGTTCATGAGATACAACCTGGTGACAGACAGACGGACGGACGGACGGACGGACAAGTCTTAGTAATAGGGTCCCGTTTTCACCCTTTGGGTACGGTCTAATTACTTATATCTCTTATTTTGATCATTTTATCCTGACATTAGACCTTTCTGTTAAAATTATTCCTTTTTATGGCGATGATTGTTATTTTTCTCTACTTCGCCTATATCATTAACTCCTTCAATGAAGAGATTTAAAAATAAGTAATTTAAAAAACTAAAACACGCTTTAGCTCGCACTAAACATGCTCCATCATCAGATCAGTTCGAAAGTACCATATTATTGTATTGTCATCAGAACTCAGAGCGTGTGCTTTCATCCTATTCGAAGACCGGAAAGTCAAATTAAGATTCCAAGATTTGTTTACATACATAGTTAGTTACAAGTGAAGCTGATTTACAGCGTGTTACTTTTTACACGTCTCTTTAGACGCTGACTGATATTCCCGTCATGATGTACGACCAATCGTACCTTATCGACGAGATGTTTTTTAGCACATGTTCATGCTGATACTAATTTAAAAGAGAACTATCTACTTATTATGTTTACAAAACGTGTCTTAAGGTGCGTACAGACCATGTAACATAACATGTTATTTAACATTGTTATATAACATGTTTTACATAATGTAGACTGAATATTATAAAACATGGTATAATAACATGTTATTCATATGTACAACAATGTTATATAACTTTGATCGCGTGGATTGTACTGAAGAACGACAAACGACAATGGTTATATAACATTGTTATATTGCATTGTTATTCTAATGTGTACAGTATTATTTTATGTTGCAATGTTGAATAACAAGGTTACATAGTGTGGACGTGTTATAAAACACAAGTTAAATAACATGTTACATGGTCTGTACGCACCTTAACTGTACTTTTTACTTAATTATGACACTACTGTGGATTTATAAACACACTTAAACCCAGAACACACGGTGAAACGCAGACGCAACTGAAACGAAACGTTTCAAACTAGTTGCGTCGTTTGTGCGTTTTCTAAAAAAGTCTATAGTAGAAACTTCGATGCAACTCGAAAGTAACTAGCAGTTTTGCGTTTCACCGTGTTTTAACTAGTCCATAGATATGGAAAATAAATACGCAAACGCGTGTTAAACGTAGATGGAGACGTTATGATACAAATAGTCTATTCATACAGATGCAGAAAACAAAAAATGTCTATCCTGTTCCTGAAAGTTAAGGACATTGGATGCTAATTTCTGAACTTAAGATATATCCGCATAATCTGTGCCCGATGTAGTTTTGGTCTGTATAAACATTTTGAGGATTTGATGCTACAATGTCCTCAATCATCTGGAACTCTAATAGAAAAATCTGGAAAGACAATTTTGAACCTAATTATGTGTAGGACTCCTGTAATTTCTGTATCTATTCAGTGAATGTGTTATATTTTTAATAAATTATTATTATAATATTGATGTATTTTTTCTTACTAATAACTGACAAGCCTGTCCCACTCGCGCGGGTATGTATGGAACTGTAAAGGTATGATTCGGATCTTGGCAGTCGAGCCCCGAAGGCGCGTTGCTGTCTATCTGTCTTATGGGAGGCTCCCATACAACAAAAATGTTTGTTTTGCCTTTTTTAGCTGTATATCAATAATGGCTACTGGTAGGTACATTGAAATCTTCACAAGACGCACTGCTTGCACTTAACCAGTTTCTTTTTTAAATAATTTTATGGCATGATAGCTTCGGTAACTACAAAGGTAGCTACGACTTGGCAACGACCTATAAGAGTTTTTTTTAAGATATGGCCCATAGATAAGTTAGGTACTGCAAGGGTACCAAGCTCGGTACCAAGGATCCAAGGATGAAGGGTACTGCCCTCTACCCACAGACGTATGAAAGCTGCTGTAACTCGCAGCTACAGCGGTTACATTGGGTTACAGCAAAAGTCCTTGCTCAATCCTATAATCCTCGGAACAATAACTAATCCTATATAATTTAGAACCCAAGTGACTTTATTTTGTGGTAGAGTGCGTTTCAAGAAAGAAGGCCCCCGGATATTTTTGGAACTTTTGACAGGTCTATTTTCCCTATTTTCTGACCTTTTCCCTGATAGTAGGTAGAAAACCCCTTACTTATCTTAATAAAAATATACTTTTCCACACAAAAATAAAGGTAAATCGATATTTTTATCAAAATGTACACCAACCAACTCATGGTATGACCAGGACACCCGAAGTGTGCAGGAAATAGTATTATTTGATAAATTACAAATGAAATAACTATACACAATGATATTTTATAAGTATACATAAAATACTCAATACTCAATCATTTATTGCACTCCACAGGTTTTTAATCTTATAGGTACTTCAATAACTTTAAGTACCAAATGTGGACCCTGATCAGGGCACGGCAAGTGTGTAGCAAAGCTACGAACTTAAAACTAAAATGAGATCAGTTACAACAATAATGTAATTATTAAACTAAAACATAGTTATTTTAAAATTGATATTCTAAGTTAAACTGGTAAACTTTGTATTTATAAATGGCAATATTGTCAATTTTGACTTAATAAACCTCGGAACCCATATCGGAACCAGCTAGCTTAGCTTGGCACTCCGTGACAAGACGTTGTCATGGGTTTGTCACGCTTACGTCTCTGTCCATAGTTTTAAATGTGATAAGGACAGCATACGTGAGATAATTGTCACTCGGAACAGTGATAAACAGCGCCGCGGCCTGGGGACTTCTTTCGTGAAATTTGCGTAAAATAGACTCTAATTTAGTTTTTCCCTCGGAACAATAACTAGACATGGAAGCCGGACTAAAATAGCAATTAAAAACGTATACCTGATTCTCTTCCTCCTTAGTTATTGTTCCGAGGTTCTTCCTGTCAAAACGTCAGGAGAATGGCAATACAAGACAGAATTAAATCATGTAGTTTTAGATTTTAAAATTTTTGCGCATTTATAAAAGAACTGGACAATCATGAACCTTTTACAACAATATATTTATTTAAGTATTTGTGAAAGTGGCTTTTAAGCGATGCCAACGGCGTCCCAAGGCGCCCCCTCCTGCAACACCACGACGTGCCTCCCTCCTCCGCGGGGGCCCCTCTGTGCCCGGCGTCCCTACAGACGTATGACATTAATAATTTTAATTTATCATTCTTATTTATATAGCCCAGAAGTCTCCAAGAAAGAGACGCTGTTACTCAAAGATTGGGTAATCTTGCATGACCTGACTTGTTCCCTTACAGGTTCGCCTTTAGATTATTGCCGCAGACGCTGCTTACGTATTCGCAAGTTCTGTGTGTATTGCTGCTGTGGATGTCTCGCTTGTACAGCGGGATGGCTCTGTTGCTGCTGTCCCGGTGTACTGCAGATGATGGAAGACAACGCTGAGTACAGCGTGTACAATGAGTTTGGTAGAGACCTCGCCTGTGGTCGTGTCTAAAGTGATACTAATGATGATGATTGAAATGAAATGATCATTTAATCCTGTAGGTTTCGACAACACCTTAAGACGGGTAATTTTTTAAAGTTAATGCTAGATACGCAAAAGTGCAGTTTCCCCCAGAGAAGAACCTAGCAAGAAACTCTGTAGGGTTGCTCTTTTCAAATTAAGTTTTACAAATCACTCAGGCATAAACACAGAAACATATAATAAAATTCATATTTCAAAAGAGCTATCCATAAATAAATAGGTAATAAACATTTGACCCCGCAATATCCAGGAAAAGTAAGGTAAGTAAATGGGAAAAAGAGAAGTGAAAGGCTTAGTTTGATAGGATCCGCATGACATGACCGGCCATCACAGCAGCACCTTCACACAGGTCTCAACGCATGTACCAGCCATCAACCCCTTCCACATATTTTAGGGAAGGAGACCCTGTCGGGTGACACACAGCGCCACCACTGCAACGGCGTAAGCGAGCATGACAAGTCACACGTTACGCCTTATTCATAAAAAAAGCTTAGCTATTACAGATACCATACCATACCTACCAAGATACTGCAGAGGCAACATTTTTACAACACAATAATATTCATATAATTTAAGGAATGTAAGTAATTCACAATTGTATAGGTAAGTATGAACAGTTATGCCATATAAAGAAAGCTTGATAGAAGAGCCAATCCCATGGATTTGAGTCATCTAAATAATCGTTAATTTTATAATATCCCTTTTTGCTAAGTTTTTGTTTAACAATAACCTTGAATTTATTGAGGGGTAGTTCGCGTATACTGGTAGGGATCTTGTTGTAAAAGCGTATACATTGACCTACAAACGACTTATTTACTTTATTTAGTCTACTAGCATAGGGCACTAATTTATCCCTATTTCTAGTGCGCAACAGCAACGCAACTGAAACTGCTAGTAATTTTTGAGTTGCATTGAAGTTTCTGCTATAGACTTCTTTAGAAAACCACACACGACGCAACTAGTTTGCAACGTTTTGTTTCAGTTGCGTTTCCCCGTGTGTTCTGGGTCTTAACTAGTCCATAGATATGGCAAATAAATACGCAACCGCAAGTTAAACGTAGATTGAGACTTTATTAAACGAGTAGTCTGTAATTTCTGTATCTATTCAGTGAATGTATTATATTCTTAATAAATTAATATTATAATATTGATGTATTTTTTCTTACTACTGACAAGCCTGTCCCACTCGCGCGGGTACCTTGGAAGTTTAGCCCCGAAGGGGCATTGCTGTCGTTCAATACGCTCGCAATGTGTTTCAAGTCACCTATGATACATCAGCTGAAATTACGCCGCATACATTTACTCCAGCCGCTGAACGTTCGGTTCAATACGCTCGCAATGTGTTTCAAGTCACCTATGATACATCAGCTGAAATTACGTCGCATACATTTACTCCAGCCGCTGTTCCACGCGGTACGTTACGCAGGTGTGTCGCGACACTAAGGCTAAGTGTCGGCCTGAACCTGGCGAGTTGATACCAACAGGCAAATCCGGAGGCTTCTGAATGTTGCAATTCGGACTATAGTGTGACCATTAGTGCTGTGCACTTCCTGAGGTATGCGCGCGGCGAGACGGGGGGGAGAATCGGCTGCTGCGCTCTGTCAGTGCGCCGACAACGCTCGTGGTGGCAGGTCTCTATCGGACTCCGATACAAATAACCGATTTCCCCCCCCCCCCCGTCTCACCGCGCGCATACCTAGCTTACCTAAAGTGCATAGCACTAATGGTCAGACTATACTTAAAGCCGTCGGCAAGGTTCTTTAAGCCCGGCCTGGCGGTTTTTGTGTGCCGCCGATAAGCCTATTTCAAAATGGTACCTATGTACACACCAAAGCCGCCGGCCCGCCTGCTTTCGTCATTTTCAATCATTTTCGATGATAATTTTGTCAAAAATGAGGCTTTTGTGTTATGTTTGTTGTATACATACCATTTCAAGCATTTCATCGACGCCTATAATGTTAATTACATGTAACTTTTTACCAAATAACAAATACTATTTTCTGTAGTTCTATAGGTATATGGTTCTCTTCGCCTCCCTCTTAAATGTTCTTCGCAGGAACTTGAATAGAGCATCCTACATGACTTGTTCTCTTACAGCTTCGCCTTCAGATTATTGCCGTAACCGCTGCCTACGTATTCGCAAGTTCTGTGTGTATTGCTGCTGTGGATGTCTCGCTTGTACAGTGGGGTGGCTCTGTTGCTGCTGTCCCGGTATACGGCAGAACACGCAAGACAACGCTGACGATAGCATGTACTGTGAGAGTAGTAGAGAGCTCGCCCGTGGCCGTGTCTATTAGCACATGTTCATGCTGATACTAGTTTAAAAGGGAACTATCTTAATACATATTCCCCTTTATTACAAAACGAGGTTTAAAGATAATCCGACGTTAGTTCGTTTCTTTTGATTTTTCGGCTATGATCAAAACGTCAAACTAGACGAATTAACGTCGGATTATTAAGCCTCGTTTTGTAATAAGGAGGTAAAATGCTTAGAGAGCGTGTCCGCGCGACAGAGCCCCAAATCTGCTAATTTAAAATAGCCTCAGTTGTGTGTCAGCAGAGTGTCAATGGAATTTTTTGATACATTTGGTATTCTGCTAAACAATGGCTTACACTGATTGCGACCAAATGTTCCATTGACACTCTGCCGACACACAACTGAGGCTATTTTAAATTAGCCAACTTGGGCCCCGTGTGTGTCGCGATCCTAATACATAAGTACTTTTTATTTAATTATGACACTACTGTGGATTTATAAACACACAAACAAATCGTTTGTGAGTCAATGTATACGCTTTTACAACAAGATCCCTGCTAGCATACGTGAACTAAGCCCCAAAAAATTTAAAATTATTGTTAAACAAAAACTTAGTAAAAAAGGTTATTATAAAATCAACGATTATCTAGATGACTCAAATCCATGGGATTGACCTGCTCTTCTGTCAAGCTGTCTCTATCTATCTATCTATCTATATCTATCTTCTATCTATATATCTATATATATAAAAATGAAACCCGTTTTCCGTTGTCACGACATAACATGAAAACGGCTTGACCGATTTGGCTGATTTTTTTTTTAAATGTTCATTGAAATCCAAGGATGGTTTGTACGGTGAGAAAAATTCGAATAATTGCCGGGAAAGCCCTAAAACAGACCTTTTCTTTTTCCCATACAAATGTTTTCTTACTAAAATGTAGAGTCAATTTGAACTTAATTCCTACACAATAAAGTTCATTCTAAGGCGGGACGAAGTTCGCCGGGACAGCTAGTCTTATCTATCTATATATATAAAAATGAAACCCGTTTTCCGTTGTCACGGCATCACGCCTGAACGGCTGGACCGATTTCGCTAATTCTTTTTTTTAAATGTTCATTGAAGTCCAAGGATGGTTCTTACGGTGAGAAAAATTCGAATAATTGCCGGGAAAGCCCTAAAACAGACCTTTTCTTTTTCCCATACAAATGTTTTCTTACTAAAATGTAGAGTCAATTTGAACTTAATTCCTACACAATAAAGTTCATTCTAAGGCGGGACGAAGTTCGCCGGGACAGCTAGTCTATCTATCTATATCTATATCTATCTATATCTATCTATCTATATATATAAAAATGAAACCCGTTTTCCGTTGTCACGGCATCACGCCTGAACGGCTGGACCGATTTCGCTAATTCTTTTTTTTAAATGTTCATTGAAGTCCAAGGATGGTTCTTACGGTGAGAAAAATTCGAATAATTGCCGGGAAAGCCCTAAAACAGACCTTTTCTTTTTCCCATACAAATGTTTTCTTACTAAAATGTAGAGTCAATTTGAACTTTATTCCTACACAATAAAGTTCATTCTAAGGCGGGACGAAGTTCGCCGGGACAGCTAGTATATATATAAAAATGAAACCCGTTTTCCGTTGTCACGGCATCACGCCTGAACGGCTGGACCGATTTCGCTAATTCTTTTTTTGTTCTGTTCGTTATTATCAGGAGAAGGTTCTTACGGTGAAAAAAATTCGAATAATTGCCGGGAAAGCCCTAAAACAGACCTTTTCTTTTTCCCATACAAATGTTTTCTTACTAAAAAGTAGAGTCAATTTGAACTTTATTCCTACACAATAAAGTTCATTCTAAGGCGGGACGAAGTTCGCCGGGACAGCTAGTGTAGAATAATTATTGAAAAGTTAATTTTAATGTTTGTACCTATCTAAGTGTTTTTATCTTAGAATTTGTAAACCAAATTTGAAAAGAGCAACCCAATAGAGTTTCTTGCTAGATTCTTCTCTGGGGAAAACTGCACTCTTGCGAATCTAGCATTAACTTTAAAAAAATGACCCGTCTTATGTGATGTCAAACTCGTCCTACAAGATTAAATAAACATTTCATTTCACTAAACTAGTCATTTTACAAGTAGTCTGTAATTTCTGTATCTATTCAGTGAATGTATTATATTCTCAATAAATAATTACTATAATCATTAATGTATTTTTTATTACTAGTGATAGGCGTGTCCCACTCGCGCGGGTATGTATCGAACTGTAAAGGTATGATCCGGATCTTGGCAGTCGCTATCAGCCTGTCGTTCTGCCTTTCTGCCCTTCTGCCCTTCTGCCCTTCTGCCCTTCTGCCCTTCTGCCCTTCTGCCCTTCTGCCCTTCTGCCCTTCTGCCCTTCTGCCCTTCTGCCCTTCTGCCCTTCTGCCCTTCTGCCCTTCTGCCCTTCTGCCCTTCTGCCCTTCTGCCCTTCTGCCCTTCTGCCCTTCTGCCCTTCTGCCCTTCTGCCCTTCTGCCCTTCTGCCCTTCTGCCCTTCTGCCCTTCTGCCCTTCTGCCCTTCTGCCCTTCTGCCCTTCTGCCCTTCTGCCCTTCTGCCCTTCTGCCCTTCTGCCATTCTGCCATTCTGCCCTTCTGCCCTTCTGCCCTTCTGCCCTTCTGCCCTTCTGCCCTTCTGCCCTTCTGCCCTTCTGCCCTTCTGCCCTTCTGCCCTTCTGCCCTTCTGCCCTTCTGTCTTTCTATCTGTCTGTCCGTCTCAAGGATTGTCTGTCTCTATCTGTCTGGCTTTCTGTCTGTCAGTCTTAAGGTACAACAAAAGTGATTATTTTGCCTTTTTTGCTGGATATCAATAATGGCTACCGGTAGATATGATACATGAATGACAGGCTTAGATCAGAGACCATACAGCCAAGTATATTTTATTTAATAAATAATGAATAAATATTAAAGAAAATTATGATATTTCCTTCCCAGAGAGGTGTCAACTCACTACGTTGACGTTTCGCTCGGTTATTTGAGGTCAACTTTGAGGTTATGACAAGGTGATGTTGATTATTTCTGGATTTGACAAAAAAAAATCACTGAAGTCGAATTTAATAGAATTTTACTATTGAAGACTGCTCTGAAGACAACTTTAACGGATTTTATACTAAATTGATTATATTGAAGAACTAGGCTGTATGCTCTCTGGTCTTTGCCTGCCCTGAATAAAAAAATCTTGTTCACTAAACATTTTTGTTCACTGAACATTGCTAAAGTAGCAGCGGACGGAAAATGCTCTTGAACACGTTCATGTTCATGAACAAATGTTCAAGTAAACACTAGCAGCAGACACGGCTTTAGGCAAAGATATTTTAGATCTGTGGTCTTAAGGCGCGTCTGCTGCTCCGTGTTTAGCTGAACATTGAACAAAATCGAACGAAATGAATGAAGTTTTTCTTTGTTTTGTTCACCTCATTCGATTTGAACACGGTCGTGTTTACCGAAATTTTGGAAAACATCCCCCGATGTCGCCTGCGCGCGGGGGAATGGTTCAGTTTGAATAATTTTGATGTTTCCTTTTTTTTTAATTCATCCATTCAGGACAGGCATAGATCAGAGACCATACAGCCAAGTATATTTTATTTAATAAATAATGAATAAATATTAAAGAAAATTATGATATTTCCTTCCCAGAGAGGTGTCAACTCACTACGTTGACGTTTCGCTCGGTTATTTGAGGTCAACTTTGAGGTTATGACAAGGTGATGTTGATTATTTCTGGATTTGACAAAAAAAAAACACTGAAGTCGAATTTAATAGAATTTTACTATTGAAGACTGCTCTGAAGACAACTTTAACGGATTTTACACTAAATTAATTATATTGAAGAACTAGGCTGTATGCTCTCTGGTCTTTGCCTGCCCTGAATAAAAAAATCTTGTTCACTAAACATTTTTGTTCACTGAACATTGCTAAAGTAGCAGCGGACGGAAAATGTTCTTGAACACGTTCATGTTCATGAACAAATGTTCAAGTAAACACTAGCAGCAGAGGCTACAACAATGGCTACAACAAATCTGTGGCTACGGCCTTTAAAGAAGTTTTTTTTAGATAAGGACCATAGATAAGTTACTATCGTCTACCATAAACACGATCCCATACTTTTTTAAATAATATCAAATCCCCAATCCTCTTTCAATCCTATATACTTTAGGGTTTTTTCTGTCAAAACGTTTTGAGTAGGTATAGAATATATAAGGAGGTGCCACATTTTTTTTCATATACTTACAAATGAGTTTATGACAGCTTGCCAAGGTTGGCGCAAGTTTTTCATAGTTTTCTTGGTAGATGACCTGTCAAACGATAAGAAATTCCATACAAAAAGGTAGCCATTTTGCGCCAGACCAGGTACGCAGATCCAGACGGTATGGCACTACCTTATATATTCTATACTCAAAGTGAAAACGTCACGAGAATGGCAAAGACATTGGGCAACAAGAAGAAGAGAAGAAGAACCAATGAAGAAGGACACTATATTAAAAATCTTTGAGAAGGACTTTGTTGGGCAAAGACGAGGCAAAGACAGAAAATAAATAGAACCTGACACCTGACAAAATTGTCCCCGATGACAGAAGCCATGATAAAAAATAATAATAGGTAATAATAGAAGATAAATTAAGTATTTTTAGAAGATTTTACAATTTTATCGCATTTATAAAAGAACTGGAAAATCGTGAACGTTTTATAATAATCTTTTTATTTATTTATCTGTGCAAGTGGTTATTTTTTCCGTTTGAAAATTATTACGTGTGAAATTTTCCAAATCTATGACTAGTGTGGTATGTATTTAAAAGTTTTGAGGTACCTCATCATCATTTAATTTAAGAGTTAGACTGTTGTCGGTGGAGTGTTCGCCATCTAGGCCTTTCCTCTGCCAGTGTTTTAACTTCTTGATACGACATGACGTTAACTTTCTCTTTTACTTGAGTGAAGTAAGTATATCGCGGCCTTCATCTGCCTCTCTTCCCCTCAACCTTTCCTTCAATAAAGTTTCTCAAGAAACCGTCATGTCGTATCAAGTGTCCTATCATCTTTCCTCTTCTATTTTCTACAGTTCTTAACAAGCAGCGCTTATTATACATACATACATATCCGTCAACCCTCTCTCCCATTGGGGAAGGCAGAGACCACTTCCTTCCACTTGCTACGATCCAAACACACCTCTTTCGCTTCATCCACACTCATCAGTCGCCTCATACATGCCCGTCGGTTTAAGGTACTCTTGATTTGGCCTTTCTTGAGCAAGCCCCCGATTTGATCGAGGTACGTTCGTCTTGGCCTTCCCCTCCCAACATTTCCATCCACTCTTGCCTTGTAAATCTCTTATATATATTTATGATGTGCTCAAATCTAAGACTTTGGAAAGGAAAACCAAGTCAAGCCTGCCCTAAACCGACGGGCATGTATGATGTGACTGATGAATGCGAAAGAAGAGTGTTTGTATCGTAGCAAAGGAGGGAAGTGGTCTCTGCCTACCTCGTTGGGAAAGAGACATGACATGACCCTGACTCATGATCTATGTAGGTATGTATTAATGGGGACTTCATATATCAAGGCAACAAATATGCTATTTAGTATGCTGTGCTATAGCGAAATCATACTGGATCTTAAGGTCTCAAAATTCCGTAACCAAAGTGGGAAAAGGGGACCCTATTACTGAGACTTGATAGTCCGTCTGTCTATCTGTCCGTCACCAGGCTGTATCTCATAAACCGTTATAGCTAAAGCGTTAAAACTTTCACAAATGATGTATTGCCATTGCCACTATATGAATATAGTATAAAAATAGAATAATAATTAAGGGGGCCCCCATACAACAAACGTGATTTTTTTTAGCCTTTTTTTGCACGATATTGATAATGGCTACTGGTAGACACTTGAAATGTTCACAGAATAACTTAGTAAATGGTACGGAACCCTTCGTGCGTGGGTCCGACTCGCACTTGGTTGGATTTTTTAATTTCATCACTAACCTACCTTAATGATAGGTAATATTAAAGATTTGCCCACGCTTATACCTTATAGGCAATATTCTTTTAAGAATTGTGAAGATAATTTTTATTCTCAACATATTACAGTACCATAACCTATTCCATTTCTCCCACCAGCGTCCGCAGCAATAAGCGATGCCGTACCGCCCCCCCTGCTCCCCCCCGACATGCGCTGATCCCCCCCCGCAGCCGTCCTGTACCCGGCTTCCCTGTTCGAAAAAACCATGTATGACAAAAATTTTAATTTATCTTTCTAATCAACATAGCCCAGAAGAAGTCTCGAAGGAAGAGACGCTGGTGCTCAAAGATTGAGTAATCTGGCATGACCTGCTAGCTTAGCATACACTTCGTGACAAGACGTTGTCATGGGTTTGTCACGCTAACGTCTCTGTCCATAGTTTTAAACGTGATAAGGACAGCATGACGTGAGATAATTGTCGCGGCACGTATACTAAGCCTCCTGGTCTTGAATTGTATGAAGTAGCGGGAAGAGTCCTTGTCTACCTCGATGGTAAATTGTCACACACAGATACCTACCTATAAATGTGCGGTCACATCTGCGTAACATACCGCGCGAAACGGTCGGTTCAATACGCTCGCAATGTGTTTCAAGTCACCTATGACACATCAGCTGAAATTACATCGCATACATTTACTCCAGCCGCTGAACGTTCGGTTCAATACGCTCGCAATGTGTTTCAAGTCATCTATGTCTCACACATCAGCTGAAATTACGTCGCATACATTTACTACAGGCGCTGATCCACGCGGTACGTTACGCAGGTGTGTCGCGACCCTTAAGGCCGAAAACTGGATGCGTATGCGTAGACGTATGCGTACCTCTGAGTTGTAATGTATGGAACTGTCACCGCTTGCGTCTACGTCTACGCATCCGGTGTGTTTTAGCCTTTATGCTGTCTCCACACCAAAGCCAGCCCCGGCGGCGGCATAAACCCGGCGGGTTAATACCAACAGGCAAACTCTTAACTAAGATATAATAAGAGAAGGTAAGTGATGGACGATGGGGCATAAAGGTTCTCGAGTGGCGACCACGCACCGGACGACGCAGTGTGGGAAGGCCTCCAAAAAGGTGGACTGACGACTTGGTTAAAGTCATTGGAAACCGTTTGATGAGGGCAGCGCAAGACCGGTCGTTGTGGAGATCTTTGGGGGAGGCTTTTGTCCAGCAGTAGACGTCCATAAGCTGACATGATGATGAACTCTTAACTTTGGTAGACCATCCTATATTACTTCTTCTCTCACAGGTGAGCGGCCTTGTTGCCGCAAACGCTGCAAACGCCTTCGCAGGTTCTGCTTGTTCTGCTGGTGTGGATGTCTCGCTAGTTCAATGGGGTGTCTCTGTTACTGCTGCAATGTACTGGGAGTGCTAGGAGATGACATTGAAAACAAAGCGGAGGATATCATGAACAAGGAAAGAAGTAAAGATATGACCTGTGGTCTAGGAGTTGCATGTGCTGGACGCGGCTTGCAGCAACCCAGCATTTTCCAGCGCATTCTTAGGGCTATTAGGGGTTCTTAGGAGTTTTAGGAGTTTTGACTTTCCGCCATTGTGTGGTCAATCAAATTACGAGAAAGGAAATAGCGTTTTTGAGATCGAAGGCGTGGAGGATCCAGCTGGATTCAGGTCAATCCAGCAAAAATCCTGCTGGATTGAAAATGGCGCTGGATTGCAATCCCTACTGTAGTTTCACTTTAACTGACACTAATGATAAATGATTAATCCTACTAATATAAACGTCAATGTTTGTGCCGATTGATGGATGGATGTTTGTTACTCTTTCACGCAAAAACTAGTAAACAGATTTCGATGAAACTTTACAATAGTGTAGCTTGCATATCAAAATAACACATAGGCTATATTATTTTAAGATATAATGAATTTTTGCTACGATCCAAATGCACTTTTTGATAACGCACTGGCCCACTTTGCAAACGCGAATGAAAGTTAAAATAGTTTTTAGATTAATTTACAAACTTTATGCTGTGTTTTTTTTTTAAATAAAGCACTAGGAATGTTGAGATAATGACACGAATATATTCAAATTTTTGCACGTTTTAATAATCAATAATATTAGGATAGTAACACACAGTGTCTAAGACCATCATAGGTGATAGGCGTGGATTGCGGTAAGGGGGACGAGAGACAGACACATTTTTTAATTTATTTATTGTTATTTTTTTCCCGTATCCCACATAGGCCATTTAAGCCAGTACGTTTAGAAGTCTCGGGGCTTTAAAATAAGGTTTGATGTAACAGCATCCGCCGTGGGTCACAATGTTCTTTCTGACAAAAAAATTATACTTACTTCGCGGTTAGTCTTCGAGCCTTGAATCGCCTCGAAGTATCGTAATGGAAGGAAGTTGTTTCTTTTTTTGGCAATTTACTTCCCTTTACAGACAGACCAACTTAACTGTGAAATAAACGGCGGCGCTAGCAGTCATAGAAAATTGTATTTCCAGAGTCCATTTCACGAAAGAAGTCCCCTAGCCGCGGCGCTGGATAGCATGTCAAAATTGATAATGTTGCCATTTATGGGTACAAGCTTACCTATATAATTTATATTTCATTTGTAATTTAATACAATCAAATAATTCTTTACTTCGAGTGTCCTAGTCATTCCATGAGTAGGTTGGTATACATATTGATAAAAATATCTATTTACCTATATTTCTGTTATGTAAAAGTATATTTTTATTAAGATAACTAAGGGGTTTTCTACCTACTATCACGGAAAAGTTCAGAAAATAGGGAGAATAGACCTGTCAAATTTAGTTCCAAAAATATCCGGGGGACTTCTTTCGTGAAACGTACTCTACCAATCGCAGCAGTTCTGGAATTTGACATTTCCGTATTAGTGGCCGTAGTTCCATTAACGGCCGGTTCACAGATAACTTTGTAGCTCTGCATTTGCTCTGCATTTAATTATGACACTACTGACTGTGGATTTTTAAACATACTATAGTCCATAGATATGGAAGATAAATACGCAACCGCATGTTAAACGTAAATGGAGACTTTATTATACAAGTAGTCTGTAAGTTCTGTATCTATTCAGTGAATGTATTATATTCTTAATAAATTATTATTATTACATTCATGTATTTTATTCTGGAAGGCCTCTGTGCGGACCTCGAGTACGTGGTAGATAAGACAAGTCAGCGTGCGTGAAAATATTCCTGCATCGATATGATTCCGCTGCATCAGCAATCACGTAGCCTATCACGTCCGCAGATATCATCGCGCGGCCAGCATCTTAGTATATAAGTGAAGCTCTATCATTGTTATTGTCCAGTCCAGTCATCCAGTCAGTACAGTTACTATATCATCATGTTACTCCAAATATAAGTGTCGATAGCCTATCGATAGGTCGAGAAACATCGAAACTATCGATACTATCGATAGTATTGCTGTTAACCGATACTATTGCAGCGGAAGAGCAATCGATACTATCGATATTATCGATTGTGCTATCGATAGGGTACATGTTTTTGACGTTTAACAATCGATTGTAAAACTATCGATTTTTCGGCAACGCTACTTTAATCTGATCAGCTACTAGAAATAGCGCAGCGTGGGACGGCCATCTTCCGGACCGACGACCTTGTGAAAGCCAAAGGGTCTCGATGGACCCAGGTGGCATTGAACAACTCGCGTTGGAGAGATATTGATAAAGACCTATGCTCAGCAGTGGGCAGCTAAAGACTGAGATGATGATGAAATATGGCTTATATCCAGCAGTGGACGTCCTTCAGTTGAAAATAAAATTATTTTTCGCGTGATTTGCTCCACACAATCATCTAAGTACCTACTTGAACTCTTCAACTTAAGTAGAAAAGGCGAAGCGGCGAGCGTCATGGGCACCTTTGCACCGGAACCGACCAGGGGAGGATTGTTTGATTAGCCATATGTTTGAATTTGTACTTTTTTGACATTTTTAGAGTAGAAAAGTGGGTTCCGTACCTAACTATGAAACTAGGACCCTATTACTGAGACTTGGCTGTCTGCCTGTCTGTCTCCTGGTTGTATTTCAAGAACCGTTACAGCTAGAGCGTTGAAATCTTCACAGAATACCAAATTAATGGTACGGATTCTTCGCACGCGAGTCTGACTCGCACTTGGCCAGTTTTTTTTAATTAATTTTATGGCATGGTAGCTACGACCTTTAAGAGTTTTTTTTAGTTAAGGACCATAGATAACTTACTGTCCTCGCTATCCTCTACCATAAACATAATCCTAGCAAATCCTTATTCCTATTTTTAGTCTTTTTCTGTCAAAACGTCACGAGAATGGCAATTTAAGACAGAAAATAAATAGAAGTAGAAATACAAGATAAATCAAGTAGTTTTAGAATATTTTTACTATTTTAGCGCATTTATAAAAGAACTGGAACATCGTGAACGATTTACAATAATCTTTTTATTTAAGTGTTCGCGCAAATGGTTGTTTTTTCCCTTTGAAAATTATTACGCAAGGAATTTTTCAAATCTAAGTAAGAGTGTGGTATGTATTTAAAAGTTTTGAAGTACCTACTTATTTATATTTAAGAGGTGCTCAAATCTGAGACTTTGTAAAGAAAAACCTGGTCAAGACTGCCCTAAACCGACGTGCGTGTATGATATGACTGATGAATGTGAATGAAGCGAAAGAAGTGTGTTTGTATCGTAGCAAAGGAGGGAAGTGGTCTCTGCCTACCTCGTTGGGAAAGAGACATGACATGACCCTGACTCATGATCTATGTAGGTATGTATAAAACGAGGGCTCCCATACAACAAACGTGATTTTTTAGCCTTTTTTTGCTCGAATTGATAATGGCTACTGGTAGGCACTTTAAATGTTTACAGAATACCTAGTAAATGGTACGAAACCCTTCGTGCACGAGTCCAACTTGCACTTGGTCAGATTTTTTGATTTGATTGTAAGATTGAGAAAGTTGACGTCATTTCGTATCAAGAAGTTAAGAGCACTGGCAGAGGATAGGCCTAAATGGCGGATGCTTCACCGACAAGAGTCTAACTCTTCAATGTGATGATGATGATGATACCCATGCTTATACCTTATAGGCAATATTCTTTAAAGAATTGTAAAGATACCTTGCATTCTCCGACATATTATGTTGTCTACATACCAAAGCCACCGGCATGCCGCCGGGGTAGGCCGGCTGCTTTTCGTCATACGAATGGTAGCTGTCAAAAAGCTGGCGGCTTTGGTGTGTAGACAGCATTACAGCACCATAACCTAGTCCATTTCTCCCACCAGCGTCCGCAGCAGTAAGCGATGCCGATAGCGTCCAAGGCCCACTCCCCACCATGCACTACCACCCCATCATGCACCACAGCCCCGCAGGGGTCTTGTGCGCCCTTGCGGCGTCCCTGTCCTGATAAACCATGTATGACATTAACAATTTTAATTTATCTTTTTAATCAACGTAGCCCAGAAGAAGTCTCGAAGGAAGAGACGCTGTTACTCAAAGATGCATTGTATCAAGTAACGGGAAGAGTCCTTGTCTACCTCGATGGTAAATCGTCACACACAGATACATATAATTGTGCGGTCACATCTGCGTAACCTACCGCGTGTTTCAAGTCACCTATGACACATCAGCTGAAACTACGTCGCATACATTTACTCCAGCCGCTGACTGAACGTTCAGTTCAATACGCTCGCAATGTGTTTCAAGTCACCTATGACACATCAGGCTGAAATTACGTCGCATAAATTTACTCCAGCCGCCGAACGTTCCACGCGGTACGTTACCTCCCTAAGAAATTTTCTTCGCAATAACTTAGATAGACCATCCTACATTACTTGTTCTCTCACAGGTGAGCAGCCTTGTTGCCGCAGACGCTGCAGACGTCTTCGCAGATTCTGCGTGTTTTGCTGGTGTGGATGTCTCGCTTGTACAATGGGGTGGCTCTGTTTCTGCTGCAACGTACTTGGAAGGCTAGGGGATATAGTTGAAGACAAAGCGGACAATTGCATGGACAGAGAAAACAGTAAAGATATCACCTGTGGCGGTGGCCGCTAAAGTGACACTAATGTTGATGATTAATCTAACTATTATTATTATAAATGTCAATGTTTGTGCCGATTTATTTATTTATTGGAGAACCAACCGCTTACTTAAACTTACAAACTACTTAAAATAAAACGCAACAGCCAATTTGTAGGTTCTCACAACTAAAAATATCATAAGTAAACAAAAAGACTGTGCTTAGCTCTGTATATTTATGTAACACTCATAAGTTACATTACACATTATCATGATGATGATGATATAAAGAAAGCATACATAGAAGCCCGCTACAACTACAACTCGCATATTTTCGGAGTTAGTGGAGGCAAAAAAATCATACTTATTTTTTGCCACATGGCAAAAATGAGCTAAAAATCTGCTATTAATTTCAAGCAAATCGGAGTCCGTGGCTCTGCCAGGACGTTACACACCTATTACCTAAAGTTGACTGAACATTTGCTTTGCTAAGTTACTGCAAAACAGAGCCTCTGTTGTTAATTAATCGGAAGTTATCTATCGTAGCAAGTGGAGGGAAGTGGTCTCCGCCTTACTCGTTGAGAGGGTCGTGACAGACATGTATGTTGAGACATCTTGTACAGATATTCTAATTGCAAGGTAAGGATGCCTAGATCTTCTAGGAGCCTTGCCTTTGGCACCGGGTTAACCAAAGAAGCGTGGCGGAGGGGCGCGGCGGAAGCGTCTTGTGAAGAAAACTCTTATGATATAGGAATAGAGTCTAATTTACCGTAATTTCGCCCGCGCTGCTTGGCGGCGCCACTCGCCCCGCGCGTCAAGCGGCGCCGCCAAGCAGCGCGGGCGTTTCTTAGATCAAAACCGCCACGTTTCTTAGATCAAAACCGCGCCTTTATAGGCATTTAAAACCACATAGCAGCAAGGGAGCTCAGTCAAAGCCACTCTTCTCAGAACGGAACCATAGTCTATGGATCAGCCATACATTCTCTTTTTAAATTCTATTCATTGAAGTCTGCATACACTAGAGAAGAAATTTGAAGGTGTATGTGTAATCCGCCAACCCGCAATTAGCCAGCGTGGTGGATTACGGCCTAATCACTCTCTGTATGAGAGTGGGCTCGTGCCCCTCGGTGGGAACATATATGGGCTGATAATAAAGTCTGTGATTCAAGCATTGGGTTACTTTTTGGATTATATGCTCTTTGCTTGTTTACAAGTCTCATTCAAGCAAAGCCAAGAGCACAATTATATTATATTCAAGAGCAAAGCATTCAAGTTATCTTAATCCGTCACAAAACGCCAAAACTCTATGCCGAAACTTGGCCGAAACCCGAGGCCAAAACCCTTCCGAAACCTCGGTCCGAATCCAATGCCGAAACGCAACGCATGACTTTTCGCTTCTGTCAATTCCTTGTCAATTCTATCAATTCTGACATAAAGTGTGCAATTTATAAAATTTATTTTTATTATTCTAGCATTAATTTACGACACGTGGAATTTTATAAAAAGCATGAAAGTGCGTTTAAATTAGACGGAAAATTATTTCTTGTGAAAGCCTGTAGTTCTTCTTCGAAAGTATGGTGTGTATGATGTTTATTTATTCACAATTATTATGTACTAGCGGCTGCCTGCGACTTCGTATGCATTTCTCGTCATATCTCGAAAGAAATCTTAAAGTAATCAGCTTTAATGTCTAATTCTGATATATAAGCAACAATATTTCCAAGTTTCATCAAAATCTATCCCGTGGTTTTTGCGTGAAAGAGTAACAAACATCCATTCATTGGCACAAATCTTAGATGAATACTTAATTATTGGTCTCCGCGCGCTACGACTAGATACCGTCGGCGTAATTAAAAAATTCGTCAAAATTACTACGCCGATCGGGGCGTACCGCGCTAGTCACTGCATAGGTACGCATTTTGCATGCTGTTTTGTCTTCATAGAGCGGTATCTAGTTTTGGCGCGCGGAAACCAATTAAAAATCTTTGTCCTGTACCTATAACAAATAATTTTTAAATTTTCTTTTTCTCTATGGCTAGTACCAGCAACCAGGGTACGGGTACCCCCCACAACAAGAGTATGGCCCACCACCAGGGTACGGGCCACAACCAGGGTACGGGCCACAACCAGGGTACGGCCCACAACCAGGGTATGGACCACAGCCAGGGTACGGGCCACAACCAGGGTATCAGCAACAGCAGTATCCAAGTAAGATATGTTTGATTTTCCATAGTATATAGGGTAACTTTAAATTACTGAACGATAGGAAAGGATATGCATGTACTCGTGATAACAAACTACTTTTACTATGGGACCAAGGTCAAAATCATTCAAAATATTTTGTACTCCCCTTTACAAAATGCTTCAGGTGATAGTGTGGGGGAACAAAGAGGCCTTGGTCCAGCAGAGGAACAACATACATCTGTCATGCCTCTTTCCCAAAAGAGTAGACAAAGACCACTTCCCTCCACTTGCTACAATACAAACACTTCTTTCACTTCATCCACATTCATCAGTCGTCTCATACATGCACGTCTGTCGTCGTTATAGGACAAGAATGTCAATAGACGAGACAGTCCAGTGGCGACTGAATGTAGATGAAGCGATGGAAGTGTGTTTGTATCGTATCAAGTGGAGGGAAGTCTCTGTCTACTTCGTGACAGATGTAAGCGTATCTCATCTAAGTATATTAATATATGTAAAAGATAAGGCTCCTCTCTTGTATTCTTTTGCAGTGCCCTATAACAGGTTCGACGGTATCTTACAACGTAGCTGTAAGCTCATCCATGTAATAATGTGACGCAATAATACATACACATACATACATACATATCCGTCAAGCCTCTCTCCCATTGGGGTAGGCACAGACCACTTCCTTCCACTTCCTTCGATCCAAACACACCTCTTTCGCTTCATCCACACTCATCAGTCGCCTCAAACATGCACGTCGGTTTATGGTACTCTCGATTTGGCCTTTCTTGAGTAAGTCCCCGATTTGATCGAGGTACGTTCGTCTTGGCCTTCCCCTCCCAGCATTTCAGTCCACTCTTGTCTTGTATATCTCTTTTGTTAATCTCCTTTCACTCATTTTTTCTACATGCCCAAACCATCTAAACATAACTATCTCAATTCTTGTCACTACATCCTCTTTCACCCCACCCACACCGTTCCCTTCTCAGACTATTTCTTACCCTGTCACACAATTGGCGCAATAAACTATTGATTAATGACAATAAGGCATGTTGTGTAAATCCTCTAGCTTCACACGATCATTATATTTAAGTTGTTCTTTTGTAAACACATGATTGTAAACAATATTTTTAAAAGAGCAACCTCTAGCGTTTCTTGCTGGCTTCTTCTCTGGGGAATCTGCCTTCCGAAGTCAGCGTAGTAGTTTCCCTTTAATGTTCTTTTTTTGTTCTTTAAATCCATTATTATGTTTTTTTTATAATTTTTACTTTGTGACGAATTCAAGTGTAAAGAGCAGCCAACCTAATTGGTATAGTAAAAAATTTCGGTATCAATTACACTCAACATCCCCTATTCGAGCTAGTATGGAGAAAAAAAGTTGGCTGCCACTGATGAAACTTACGTCAATCGATAGAGAAAAATATTATAAAACGATAGTATTTTGGACAAATGTCGAAAGTGATATACTTTCGGAGAAATAGAACTTTGAAAATGTTCACATGTAACAATTTTCAAAGTTCTTTCAGTATTTGAGTATTGAATAAAAGGGCCATTTTGTATTTTGTACCAGGACAACAGCAGCAGTCGGGTGGTTTCTGTCAATCATGTCTCGGGACTTGCTGCGGGAGCTGCGCGGCGATGGCAGCGATAATATGCTGTTGCTGTCCTGGTCTCGCAACCATGATGGGCGATATGGAAGGCGAGGGCGGCGATGTAGGGGACGACTCGTAAAACATACAACAACAGTTTAGTGTTGTTTATTTTAATTGTGTAACCTTTTTGCGGCTTAGGGCCGACGCAGATCTGACGGAGCGCGGAGCATTTTTGATTGTCATATTATTATCGACATTGTTCTCATTCGAATATTCAAAATCAGTTGGCACAACATTCACATGTAGTCGCTTCGATGCGTCGATGCTCATTTGTTCTGTCAACTGATTTTCAGGGTCAGGTGTGCGCCGGCCCATATTCTGTTTTTTTGCCCCAAAAAGACACTTTAGGGGGACTCCACGCCTTGTATTAGGCGTGCGTGCTCCTTGAGCGTGGAAGCGACGCGAGCATCTGTTCGATCAATTGCAAGGTTACTATTTTAAAGTAATTGGTGTGGATGCACCTTAATGAAAATGTGAGTCGCACTTTCAGTGCTCATACGCACGAGCGTTTTTTTACCGCGCGTCAGAAAAGCGCTCGTGCCAAAGCATTAAGCCTCGACGCAGACGGACCACCGACCACAGCCACCGGCGGCTAGCGACGGCCACCTAACACACTTATTCATAAAAGGGTCGCGACATATCTGCGTTTTGTACCGCGCGGAACGTTCAGGGGCTTGAGTATGCGACGTAATTTCAGCTGATGTGTCATAGGTGACTTGAAACACATTGCGAGCGTATTGAACCGAACGTTCAGCGGCTAGAGTAAATGTATGCGACGTAATTTCAGCTGATGTGTCATAGGTGACTTGAAACACATTGCGAGCGTATTGAACCGAACGTTCAGCGGCTAGAGTAAATGTATGCGACGTAATTTCAGCTGATGTGTCATAGGTGACTTGAAACACATTGCGAGCGTATTGAACCGAACGTTCAGCGGCTAGAGTAAATGTATGCGACGTAATTTCAGCTGATGTGTCATAGGTGACTTGAAACACATTGCGAGCGTATTGAACCGAACGTTCAGCGGCTAGAGTAAATGTATGCGACGTAATTTCAGCTGATGTGTCATAGGTGACTTGAAACACATTGCGAGCGTATTGAACCGAACGTTCGGCGCGGTACGTTACGCAGATGTGACCGCATACTAAATTTAATGGCGTCGCTGCACACGTGTAGCCGGTGGCGGCCACTCGCTACAGTGGTGCTCGCTCGCTTCTTCGTAACCGCGCGACAGCCACCGGTGGCTGTGGTTATTGGCTCTCTGCGGCGCCATATAGGAAGACAGCAGCGAAATGATTCATAAAATAATGTGTTAATTAGTAATGTATAGTGACTTTTTTACTTTTATATTTTGTAAAGATTAATAATATTTATAAAGTAATAAAGCTATAAATGAAGTTTAACAAATTGTATTTGATTGTTTCCTTTCATTATTTAATTTAAGTTTATTTTTATTTACATAACTTTAATTTTACTTATTCACATAGGTACATACATATCCGTCACGCCTCTCTCCCATTGGGGTAGGCAGATACCACTTCCCTCCACTTGCTACGATACAAACACACCTCTTTCACTTCATCCACACTCATCAGTCGCCTCATACATGCCCGTTAGTTTAGGGTATCTACTCTTGATTACATAACATTATTACATACATTTACTTATTTACATAACTTAAATAACGGCCAGCGCCGCCGAAGTAGGCCGAAGAAACGATGGCGCATTTAGAGAAGATTGGTGGGGAGCCGCCACCAGCAGAAATGTGTGGAGAAGCGTTTGAGAGGCTTTTGCCCAGCAGTGGAACAACATAGGCTAAAAAAAAACTTTAATTTGGCTCTAAGTAAGAACCTACCTACGATAATCTTTATAGTTAATACACGGGTACTCTGTCTATCTATATGCACCAGGAACCCAAGTCTGCTAATTTAAAATAGCCTCCAGTTTGTCAATGGCATTTTTTTATATTTACAAACATTTTATAACATGCAGTGTGGGGCCACCATAACGGATTCACGAGCATTTTTTGTGCCTAAGAAATAAATATATTTTTTATTGTCATTTTTTAATCATTGAAATCACAAAATGTACCGAACAAAACATTTATTTGCCGGATTTCCATACAATTAAATAAAGTACCCCATTTTTTCCTTGGTTTAAATTACTTCCATTTTCTGTGGTTCGAAAGAGTTTTCATTACGTTTTATTTTAACAACGAAACGAACATGCCGCTTTATATTTAGTATCGCTATTCGGCACTAGATGGCGTTAAACAAAAACCTATATTTAGTTTAATTATTCACCAATAGATGGCGTTGGTTGCAAAATAAGTACACAGCGGCTACACACTTCGTCCGAGCCGATTAAAATTAATTATGAAATAGTTCTACAATTATCCTATTTCTATGGTAATCTAATCAGTTTTAATCGTGTCAGGAAACGTTTAGGTAGAATATTAGTAGGAAAGATTAAAGGAATACCCATGTAAGAAACGTGTTTTTTTTCTATTAGAGTAAAATGTTGTTTTATTTCTTTATTAATATAAACAATACAAACAATGAGTACAATAGAATAAAATATTTACAGGAAAAATATGTCTTCCAACGCGTCCCCACGAGGCAAAGTACCCAACAGTCTGGCAGCATTACCTACCTCTTTGGATTGCAATGCTTATCCTTTGGCCAAGGAAGCTCTCGGATCACCCGAAGCCTCGCGTAGACGCGTAGAAAACAGTCTATTCGCCAATGGTGACGGAAAACATGAAGAAACCTGCATACACTAGAGAAGAAATTCGAAGGTCTATGTGAAATCTGCCAACCCGGCGCCAGCGTGGTGGATTACGACCTAATCACTCGTATCAGAGTAGGCTCGTGTGTCTGTAGTGGGGACGTGAAAACGGCTGATAATGATTTAAACGTGTGTGAACGAATCCATAGAAAATATATGGAATGTTATTTTTGCCCTGCTAATGAAAAGTGTTATATTCAAAAATACGCAAAAGTCATTACACTTTTTTATCTAAAACAACTGCCGGTTCACTACCTGTATAGCCGAGAGGAAGAAAACGGCAAGAAACCTTCAGCACAGGGTCCTGAGTTATGTGCAATATATCTTTTTTTTTTTAATCAACAGACTTATACAGTTACATGTTGGTACTTAACTTGTTATTGCAGTAATTTAAATGAATATCACAGTACGAGTAGTTTAAGTTTTACATAATTTAGACACGTCCCTGATACGGCCCGGATGCGTATAGACCTTAGTTCAGAATCAGCCCGTTTACAAAATAAAATAAAACAAATACTTATCCATCAACGCATTTATTTTAGCTTATGATACAACACGATTAATAATTATATACTTAAGGTACCTAGGTACTGTATTTATGAATTGGGACATCTTCAGAAAATTCTCAGAGAATGACGACCGTTGAACGTCGTCACTTTTAGTTATACTGGATGTAGCAGAAAGGGGGTATAACGCCGAAAACCGATATGGCTGATCGAGTAAGTATGGGCGATACAAAATTTTTTTTTCGAGTTACGACCCATGTTCCTTGGGGAAAGTTGTTCAGTTTCATGAGGACTATCGCTGTATTTCGGCATTATATCCCCTTTATGATACACCCTGTATATCCTGTGAAAATATATTCTAGTTCTTTATTTCATGTATGACGATTCTGTGTACATTTACGATAATAAAATCATTTTTCAAAAAACGCGTGCGCTTAACAAGATGACAAGTTTTTCGTAAAGCATAATGACGATGAGAATAATTTTTGTCATTGTTAATGTCCCAATTACATTATTTATTAGTTTTATTACTAAATTGTGGTAAAAAGCGACGGAAGAACAAAAAATTCATATTTTTTTACATTTAATAAAAAAATATATCCTAAAATATTGCTGTACATTTAAAAATAACCAAAACTATTATAATCTCACTTGTTTTTCTTAAATACATAATTTATCACCTTAATGATACAATAACAGAAAAAAATTATAATTATATTTTTTTACTAGCGGCTGCCCGCGTCTTCGTTCGCATTTATCGTCATATCTTGAAAAAAAAACATGATATCGTAAAATAATATACCCTATGTGTTATTCTGATGTGTAAGTTACAATACTGTAAAGTTTCATTAAAATCTGTTCAGTGGTTTTCGCGTGAAAGAGTAACAAACATCCATCCATCGGCACAAGATTTTAAGTTTGTATTTTTAGTTGAATTTGAACATAAAAGTACTAACTGTTAAAAATTTGCAAAATACGTTATTTTTTTAATTTAAATTTGAGATCTGAAATGAGATCCGAAAAAACCCGTTAATTAACACGGGTAATATCGACAATAGGGTAATACCGTCTATTAGGGTAACACCGACCACTGTAAAATACCAACAGGTACTTAACATTTTAATTACACCAACGATTGGGTAAGATCGACTATATGGTGTAACAGAAAGGGGTTACAAAGCCGAAACACAACGATAGTCCTCATGAAACTGAACAACTTTCCCCAAGGAACAAGGGACGTAAGTAACTCGAAAAACAAAATGACCGATCAGCTGATCGAGTAAGTATGGGCGATCCAAAAAATTTTTCGAGTTACGACCCATGTTCCTTGGGGAAAGTTGTTCAGTTTCTTGAGGACAATCGCTGTGTTTCAGCTTTTTACCCCCTTTCTGTTACCTGTATAGGGGGTAACATCAATATGGGTAATACCGACCATTGAGTGATTCACATAAGGATAATATCGCCATTTGAGTAAAACCAACTTTTAAGTAACATTGGGTAATATTAACAAAGGTTATTGGGTAATACCGACACTGGGGTAACATCAATACGTATGGAGTATGTTATACGAAATTGTGGTTGGAATGTATATAAATTAATTTATAAATACTATATCAACCTAGACACACTTTAGTGTCGCGACATCTGCGTAACGTACCGCGCGGAACAGCGGCTGGAGTAAATGTATGCGACGTAATTTCAGCTGATGTGTCATAGGTGACTTGAAACACATTGCGAGCGTATTGAATCGAACGTTCAGCGGCTGGAGTAAATGTATGCGACGTAATTTCAGCTGATGTGTCATAGGTGACTTGAATTGAAACACATTGCGAGCGTATTGAACCGAACGTTCAGCGGCTGGAGTAAATGTATGCGACGTAATTTCAGCTGATGTGTCATAGGTGACTTGAATTGAAACACATTGCGAGCGTATTGAACCGAACGTTCAGCGGCTGAAGTAAATGTATGCGACGTAATTTCGGCTGATGTGTCATAGGTGACTTGAATTGAAACACATTGCGAGCGTATTGAACCGAACGTTCAGCGGCTGAAGTAAATGTATGCGACGTAATTTCAGCTGATGTGTCCTAGGTGACTTGAAACACATTGCGAGCGTATTGAACCGAACGTTCGGCGTGGTACGTTACGCAGATGTGGCCGCACAATTAAATAAAATTAATTTCATTTCAGATTACGTGTCAAATGCAAGCAAAATTCCCATTTTTTTTTCCACTTACGTTCTTAAAGAGCGATTTTAGTAAAAGCTATATCTATTGTTTTAGACTGCGCTCACTTAGCGCTCAGACTGCGTAAACGTACAACTAAACGCTAAAACGCACGGTGAAACGCAACTGCAACGCAACTGAAACTTTTGAGTTGCATCGAAGTTTCTGCTATAGACTTCCTTAGAAAACAACACACGACGCAACTGAAACGAAACGTTTCAAGCTAGTTGCGTCGTGCAACTCAAAAGTAACTAGCAGTTTCAGTTGCGTTGCAGTTGCGTTTCACCGTGTGTTCTGGGTCTAACTCGCACGCAGTCTGAGCGCTCCCATAGTACTTCTAAGGTCGGGATTATTCGTGCGTGTTCGTACGAAAATTCGTACGAAAACGCAGCCAAAGTGAGCGCAGCCTCATATTTGCAAGTTTTTTGTATAAAATCTAGTTTTTCATAAGTGCTTTTGATGTATTTGAGTATTTTTGGATCCACTGACGTATGTAGATATAGCTAGAAACAGGAAGCTTAGCATACGTGCCGCGACAATTATCTCACGTCATGCTGTCCTTATCATATTTAAAACCATAGACAGAGACGTAAGCGTGACAAATCCATGACAACGTCTTGTCACGGAGTGTATGCTAAGCTAGCTGCTCGACTAAGATGACTTATATTTTATCACTCTAAGCGCTGTTTCACCTACAGATAAAATTTATCTAACAGATAAACCTATGTCTATTTCACAAAACATGACGTTTTAGACAGAGACAGGTATAAAACATCTGTCAGAATTTATCTGTCGATTGTGGAACAGACCCTTAGAATCCTCGGTAAGTGTAATCTATGGTAATTTTATCGGATCGTATGTCATGCGTAACGATACTTGGGCACAACTTACAGATAAATAACTATCAGATATTTTATACCTGTCTCTGTCTTAAACGTCATGTTTTATGAAATAGACATAGGTTTATCTGTCAGTTAAATGAAAAGAGCCTTTTTTTACTTTCATCCAAAAGCAAGGCTAAACCTTTTTACATATTTCCAAGTCCATTCTCGAATCTTCTAGAGCCACCTAGATCTTTCTAGAACGTTCTAGAAGGGCGCGGCTTCGTCTAGAGTGTGCAGCCAGTTGAATATCATCATGTTTCGCTCGTATTTGCTGAGAGGTCTACCTCGTTCGCGTTCTAAGTCCGCGGCGGTTAGGGCAAGATCGGCGGCTTCTGTGGGGACAGAGAATAGGGATGACTACTTTTTTTTTTATGGCATTATGTTTAGTCCGTTTGTTAGACAGTTTAAAAATATTGGACACATACCCCGTTAATACAAAATGAGTTTTAAATATATGTAGATCTTGGACTAATGTCATTTTTGACGTTTTGTCAAATAAAACTTGTTTTATAATAAGGGGGGTATTGCTTATTGAAATTTATGTATTTCTATTAAAGAAATTTACAGACAAACACTTATAGTATATAGCTAAATATGCTAATAACAAATTTCCACATATAAAAATGCACAAAATTAAAGTGACAACGGATTGTGGGTTTTGGACTTCTAGGTAAAAATTGTACTGAAGCGTCACGAGGAACTTTAACCCAGAGTATGTTTGTCATTTTTAGTTTAAATAAAAATACATTTAAAAAATCTAAGTGAAGAACTGATAACAATATTTTTGTCGCGTCGCCTATTTAGAGAAAGATTTAAATAGAAATGAAAAGTATGAAACTAAACAACTTAAGTAATCAAACATTCGGAATATAATAAAAATGTTAGTGTTACATACCAGGATGCACAAATCTGTGTTTATGCGCCAGCGCAGCGGGCGGTGGAGGCACGTGCAGCGTGGTGGGGCCCGCGGGGGGCGCGCGGGGGACCGCCGCCACCGCCGCCGCCTGCGCAACATATATTTTACATCACGTGCATAAATTGAGCGGTAGTATTGTAGGTAGATCATCATCATCATCAGCCCTTTTAACGTCCCCACTACAGGGGACAGTATAATAAAGAATACTACATACAGTATGGACACTCCCTACCTCCCCCTAAAAGTGCGGCCGCCCCGCGCTTGGTTACCTCACAGTTACCACACAGCAAGACCAAATATTAATTTACGTATACACAAAGAAAATCCAAAACTACATACGGGGTCTCCTATATCTAACTCTTTATTCCATGATAGCATATCAATGAGTGTAAATGAAACAAACAAAACTAAATTATTAAATATAATTTCTGTTATTCATTATTTTTTCTGATTCTTTCTATAATTTAAACTGATTAAAATATTAATAAAAAGTTAAAATAGTTAAATTCAAACCATAAGTAGGTTATTTGACGAACAAATGAAGGCAAAACAAAATGACAGCAACCCTAGCACGTCATGTTTCACTCACACAAACACGGTACGCGTGTAATTACACGAGCTAAGACTGTGTGCGAAGCCACGCCTTTTTTTCGTACATTTTAGCGGCAGTGTCCGAGGTGTGACAGGGGCACAAGCCTACTCTCATACGAGAGTGTACGGATTGAATATTCGATTACCACTCGCTAACGGTGAAGAAAAACGTAGTAAGGAAACCTGCATACACTAGAGAAGAAATTCGAAGGTGTATGTGAAATCCGTCAAACTGTATTAGATTCGCAATGTAGCAGAATCTAGCAAGAAGCTGTCGGGTTGCTCTTTGCAAATAAAGTTTTATAATTCTTAAGCCTACTTGCGCAGCCCAGAGCTAACGCAATAAACCCGAAGTTAGCTGCTAACACACGGTTAAATCAAGATAATATAAAATTAAACTAACTATTCGGTACTTAATTCTAGCAACTCAATACGTCTTCCTCTCTCTGTTTGCCGTGACCTAAAACAGGATCCACAACATGTACTGTAAATTATTTTTAAGACCATTGTAACTTTGTGGAAGCGCAATAAATATTATGATTATTAATTTAACCCTGTTAGCAGCTAACTCTTTATTGAGCTGTGAAAGTCGGCCTTATAAACACAGATACATTTATTTGTTCACATTTTCGTGGAGCTATAAATAAATAAATAATTTAAGTAATATGTATTAGGCGCTGTTTCACCATCTCCTTTATCAGCCCATATATGTCCCCACCGAGGGGCACGAGCTCTCATACAGAGAGTGATTAGGCCTTAATCCACCACGCTGGCCAAGTGCAGGTTGGTGGATTTCACATACACCTTCGAATTTCTTCTCTAGTGTATGCAGGTTTCCTCACGATGTTTTCCTTCACCGTTAGAAAGTGGTAATCGAATAAATTGATCCGTACATGAGAAATAAACTCAGAGGTACGTGCCCGCGCCAGGATTCGAACCCGCGCTCTCGGAGTTCGAGGCAAGCGTTCTACCAACTGGGCTACCACCGCTTCTTGTTTCACCATCTACAGATAAAATTTATCTGACGGATATTTTATACCTGTCTCTATCTAAACGTCATATTTTATGAAATAGACATAGGTTTATCTGTTAGTTAAATGTAGTGGTGGGCCGAGTACCAGTTTTACCGAGTAACCGAGTACCGAGTATTACTCAGTTTGAAGTTTACCGAGCCGAGTACTCGGCCGAGTTACTCGGTATACTTGAAGTAGGTAGAATTGCGCGCTAACAAGTTCGGGAGCAAACGGTGTTTACGACCCTCCCTCCGCAACCCGCTAATCATTCGAATGAAACCAATAAACCGCAATGTCAAGGGTGGAAAATTTTGATAAAACACTGTTTATGAAATTTTCTCCTAAATAATTATGATAATAGCAGCTTGCAACATTGCTCCAGCTAGGCAAAGTCCTAAATATTTAACAATAGAAGGAATTAGACTATGATCTACCAAGCAGATCAAGTGCTCAAGGTAGATTTATTTGCACCGAGTACTCGGCATTTTAACCGAGTTATTCGGCCGATTACGAGTAGTGAAAAAAGTGCCGAGTACGCCGAGTACCGAGTATTAACCGAGTACTCGGCCCACCTCTAGTTAAATGTTATCTGTAATTGGCGAGAAACGCACTTTACCTCTAGGCACTTACCTCTAACTTATCCAAATTGAACTCAGATTGTGACATCCTCTCTAAAGCACGATATGTAGTTAAAAGACGTCGTTTTATATAGTTCTGACGGACCTGAAATAAGATTTAATAAATAAATTAATATAATGTAATAAATAAAATAAAAATCGAATAATAAATAAAACACATTAAAGAGGTGATGACAAAATGGAACTAAACATTTAAAAAAATATGTAGTTTAAAAAACTAAAACACGCTTTAGCTCGCACTAAACATGCTCCATCATCAGAACAGTTCGAAAGTACTACTGTATTGTATTGTCATCAGAACTGAGAGCGTGAATCCTATTCGAAAACCGGGAAGTCAAATTAAGATTCCAAGATTTGTTTACATACATAGTTAGTTACAAGTGAAGCTAATATAAAGCGTGTAATAAAAAAATATATATATTCCGTGAATCAATGGAGGCTTCTGAAAATCAGCTTGAATTCTGAGGAGTTTCCTTTTCCTCAAACTATGTATATTGGTTCAGACATAAATTTTATTAATATTACCTACCTATATTTATGGTGACTTTAAATTAGTGAACGATAGAAAAGGATATGCATGCACTCGTGATAATAAACAGCTTTCACTATGGGACCAATGTCGAAATCATTCAAAAAAATTTGAACTCTCCATACAAAATGCATCAGCTGATAGTATGGGGGAACAATTTTTTTTATGATTTCGGACTTGGCCCCATAGTAAAAGTTGTTCGTTATCACGAGTGCATGCATGTCAATTTAAAGTCACTCTATATTATAATCTCAAAAACATATACAATGCTACAAGGATCTTTTGGCACGTGGCGGAAATCGGAACTAACGATATCATCTTGTAAATTGTAATTATTTTGAGTTATTTATTCACCACCCACGCCCTCCTGACAATGTCACTCAAGTGACAATAGATCCTTGTAGCACTTTAATGTGCATTTTTTCTATACAGTTTCTCTCCAAGATGTTTTTTATAAAGTCGTCGTGTCGTATCAGGTGACCCAGCATCTTTCCTCTCTTTTCAGCAATGGTCTTTAAAATGCCTCTCCTCTCGCCCACTAGTAAAGTAGAAGAAGGCGAAAGAGAGGGAGACCACGAAGGACTTATATAGACCAAATAAAGGAGGGAACAGAAGTTGTGTCGTATCAGGTGCTCATACGGACGGAGAATAGAGAAGAGTGGCGCAGACTCCACCGACAAGAGTGACGCTCTTAAATTTAATGATGATGACACTCTCCCATCGAGGTAGACAGAGACTTCCCTCCACTTGCTACGATACAAATATTCTCGTTACCAAAGTAGATTCGCATACAAAACCTGAAACGCGGTATCGAAGTTTTTCCCGCGCTGAGTATATAAGCAAATTCCAAAATCTTCCCCATCGAGGTAGACAGAGACTTCCCTCCACTTGCTACGATACAAACATTCTCGTTACCAAAGTAGATTCGCATACAAAACCTGAAACGCGGTATCGAAGTTTTTCCCGCGCTGAGTATATAAGCAAATTCCAAAATCTTCCCCATCGAGGTAGACAGAGACTTCCCTCCACTTGCTACGATACAAACACACCTCTTTCATCAGTCGCTTATTAAGTAGGTATAACAATAAGTATTACCTTCTTATTATCAGTATTGAGCAGCCTATGATGCGGCGGCGCCGGCTGGCCGCGTTGTGGTGACGGCAGCTGAGACCCACCCACTACAAAAAAAGTCCTAATGCCTAATATATTCTTATTAATATTATAAATGTCAATGTTTGTGACGATGGATGGATGTTTGTTACTTCATCACGTAAAAACCATTAAACAGATTTTAATGAAAATTTACAATAACTTAGCTTGGACATCAGAATAACACATAGGCTATACTATTTGCAGATATTTTGTGTTTTTACAAAGACATGTCGGCGTCGCGGCAGACCACGGAAAAGGTGGCGGGATGAGCTGGACACCTTCTTAAGTAGCTGGGCGGAGGAAGCTCGAGACAGAAGGTCATGGCGGAAGAGGAGAGAGGCCTTTGCCCAGCAGTGGGACACAAATGGCTAGATTAGATTAGATTAGATGTTGATAAATGCGTACGAAATCGCAGGCAGCCTCTAGTAATCTTCTTCTTCTCCTTTATCAGCCCATATATGTCCCCACCGAGGGGCACGAGCCTACTCTCATACAGAGAGTGATTAGGCAGTAATCCACTAAAAAATAATCCTAATAATAGGCTAGTTTCACTAGTTATAGATAAAATTTAACTACGAACTTCATTGTAGCACTCTCTCACATTTGAACGGCGACTGACAAAACAAACGTCATGGTGTGTGCGACACAGATATCGCTATACGAAGTCGGAATTAGACGATTGCTTTACAAAGATCTATGTGGATTCTTTGAACCGGCGCATTTCTGACGGAGCACAGCGCAGAGTATTTTTGATTGTCATATTATTATCGACATTGCTCTCATTAGAATAATATTCAAAATTTAATAAAAAATGAGCATCGAAGCGACTACAAGCGAATGTTGTGTCAACTGATTTTGAATATTATTCTAATGAGAACAATGTCGATAATAATATGACAATCAAAAATGCTCTGCGCTGCGTTCCGTCAGTTGTGCGCCGGTCGTTAGACCGTGGCCCCAGTAGGCAAACTGTTAGCGGCCGACTGAGTGAGCCGCAAATTTGTTGCGAACTGAAAGAGTTAGCTGCAAACTCAAATCAATGAAATCACCGGTTTTGGTGGGAGTCGGCCGCTGTCTGAGATAGTCAGCGCGCGTAACGCTGCAAACTGCGTACAGTGAGCGAAAACTAGCTGACTGTGGACACTCCATTTCAAATATATGGAAGGGCGTACTAAATCGATACGCCGCAAACTAGTCAGCCGCTAACAGTTTGCCTACTGGGGCCACCTTAGTGTTTACATACCAGCAACCCAAGTGCTGCAAGAGCGAGACGCGGCGTTTAATGTGAGAGCTTCAAGCGCCGCACATAGTCCTACTTCGGATGTGGCGCTGGAAATAATATAATTCAATTTAAATGTCTTACTTCCTACTAATATTATTTACTAGCTGTCCCGGCGAACTTTGTCCCGCCTTAGAATGAACTTTATTGTGTAGGAATAAAGTTCAAATTGACTCTACATTTTAGTAAGAAAACATTTGTATGGGAAAAAGAAAAGGTCTGTTTTAGGGCTTTCCCGGCAATTATTCGAATTTTTCTCACCGTTTAGACCTACCCTGGACTACGACAAACATTTTAAAACCAAAATCAGCTCAATCGGCCCAGCCGTTCTCGAGTTTTAATCAGACTAACGAACAACAATTCATTTTTATTTATATAGATGTCTATGTACTCAAAGTCAAACTGTATACTACATCTCAGACCATAAGAATCGGATGTAGTACGTAACGTAACCGCTCTCAATGCTCTCAATTAACTGACAGATAAAGCTATGTCTATTTCATAAAACGTGACGTTCTAGACAGAGATAGTCATAAAATATCTGTCAGATAAAGAGCATCCAACCTAATTGGTATAGTAAAAATTTTCGGTATCAATTAGACTCAAACTCTCCTATTCGAGCTAGTATAGAGAAAAAAAAGTTGGCGGCCACTGATGAAACTAACATATATATTAGTATATTAGTTTTATAATATTTTTCTCTATCGATTGACGTTAGTTTCATCAGTGGCCGCCAACTTTTTTTTCTCCATACTAGCTCGAATAGGGGATGTTGAGTGTAATTGATACCGAAAATTTGACTATACCAGGCTCCATACAAATATGTTCGATGCCATTTTACCTATAGAGGGTGAAACTGGCCTTTAGTCTTCAATAGCCTTTATCAGATAGTAAATCAGCCATACTTCCTGACGGGATGCAAGGGTGACATGTGCGTGACGTCGGCGGCCGAGAACGAGCGGCGGAGCCCTAGGGCTGCGCACAGCGCGGCGCACCCCGCCAACACCTCGCCGCAGCTGTCCGCGCCGCCGGGACGGAATGAGAGGCTCGCGGCTGATCTGTTGATAATATAGCAAAGAAATCATTTCATTTGCAGTTCAAAATAAGCAAATTAAAAGAATAAGACAAAAACATAAAACAAAAAAGAAAATTAAATTGCACTTAGTGTGCGTTTTCACCAGAGATGTGCTATGCTACGTTGCTACGGATGCGTTTGAAATCCACCAATCATATTCATTGTAGCACATAGCATAGCACCGGTGGAAACGGATAAAACAGCTGATCGATGTGTCACTATGAGGAAGAGGTGTGGCGGAAATGTAAAAATACCTAAATAAAATGTGAAAATATTGACTTTGAGTTAAAAATAAAGCTTAACACATACTTGAGTGATTTACTATCTGGGTTGGGACTGGATACTCGCAATGATGGATCAGGACCTTGCCCCGCCTGAAAAATACAAACATATATTTCAATATAGGTACCTAATAAACTTTAAAGCATGAAATTGAAAATAACTAAGTGTTAAAATGACGTGTAGTAATGAAAATACAATAGGGATGATGACTACATTCAAAAATTCAAAAAATAATTAGTCCATCTTTTAGGCTATTAAAAAATATTTGAAACATATTTTTTACCTGATCAAATACATAAATAAATACAAAGTTACAGAGCATCAAAGTTACGGAGTGGGGGTATTGACGTCATTCCTGGGTAAAAATCTTACTTAGGCATGACAACACGAGCAACTTTAACCCAGAGTATCTTTGTCATTTTTAGTTTAAGAGAAAAAAGAAAAAATACGTGTCGAATATTTTAAAATAATCTACGTGATGGACTAAAAATATTTTTTTAGTCATCATGTCTAATGTTTTATTTCAACTAAATGTGTAGAATATTACTACTCTTAGTAATATTAAAAATGTCAATTTGTTCCAATGAATGGATGTAAAGATGTCTGTTACACTGCTAATTATATAATAACTGCTGTATGTAACACATAGGCTACTTTGATAGTGTGTACATTTGAAAAGAATTTTGAAAATATATCAGAATAATCCTTCTTTAAGCTAGGTAAGTAATTAAATAAATATTTATGCCAAGCTTTTATTAATCTTTCACATCCCAGAAAAAAAAGAACAATAGAAATTCTATTGTGTCTGGGTTTTTATTTTAATTTAAGCCCTTTTATTATTTGGCTTAGTTATAACATAAGTTTTCAATTTTTGGTATACCTTCCAAATCAGCCCTTTTACCGTCCCCTTGCATACCTTACAAGCGAGCAGCCGGAGCACCCTGGCATCAGAAGCGGCTGACGACACACTGAACAGAGACAAGTCTGTGGTGACAGACTCATGGGACGGCGACCGCGCCACGCCGCGGCAATCGCCTGACATCGCTTCTATAGGGGGCAAATAAGTTCTTAAAGTATTTTCCATGAAGCCAATAAAAAAGAAAAATAATTTTAAAAAAAATTGAATTAAAAATAAATTGGGAGGCAAAGCTTTAAGGATGTCTTTGTTTGACCAACTATAGATAAAATTTAACTGCCAGATATTTTATACCTGTCTCTGTCTAAAGCATCAGTTAAATTTTATCTTTGGGTGGTGAATGGGCACTTAAAGTATTACCTAAGAAGCCAATAAACTGTGAAATGTTTTTATACAATGACAGGAAAAATTAAAAAAGAAGGGAGGCAAAGGTTTTCGGATTTAAGTTCGTATTTCTTTTAAATTTAGTTTAGTGCGTAGGTATGTAGTACCTACCTAAGTACATGTAAATAGATTTTTACTACATAAGTTTCATAGATTCATAGGCCAAAATTAAACCTTCTGTAAGTACCTACTTAAATAAAAAAAATTCAGCAACACAGATACAGTAGAAATCAGGGAGCGGTATTTTTGTCCTAAATCTTAATTGAATTGAAAAGAATTCCAAATAGGTTTAACATAAATTCGAAATATTGATAAATGCCTAAAAATAAGATCTTAGGTCAAAGGGTCATCTATAAAAAGATCAAACTATAAATAACAGAACAGAGTTTTATCTTCTCTAGTTTAATTCGGCAGATTAACAAAATAAATAAAAAGAAGTGAAAAATTTTTTTCCTTGCAAAAACTACGTAATACGACATAACAAAGTTTAGATTTTTATGTACATACCATTTACGTAAGGATCCACGGTGATTTGTTTACCGCACACTTTCTAAATAAATCACAATTGCTATTGATAATACAACAAATCCTTTTATTTTGTAAACATTAGCTAAAACCTGATAATAATTTTGACAAGCGAATTTTGCTTGCCAATCTCTCGCCCGGTTATAACCCGGCCAAATTGAGAAAAAGAAAATAGGACACCGAGTTTCGTTCGAAAAGTGTAATATTGAGACGAAATCTTAACAATCTTTTGTAATTTTCCTCAAAAACATTATTGTTTTTATTGTTTCATCCAATAATTTGTACATAAACGTTATCAATTACATAATTTTAATGGTACAGATTTTTTCAATAATCAGTTTTTTATTTTGTTTACTAAATCAAGTGACACAATAACTGATAAGGAAGATTAAGAATGAACTTGACCGAATTGGCGGTCACTGAACTTTGCCGGTTAATATAGCAGATTTTTGTTTTGATTTTTCGCAAAGTTTTTCCGTTCTTCTTTCAGTAAAAAATGGTCTAAATATAATTTAGAAATTAAAGATTCTTTACCTAAGTACCTAAATGCGGTAAGCTGCTCTATAACTTTGTCCATGTGGCAAACACAACAAAAATATTTAGGTATGAAAGTGCCGACATCTACTAAACTCAAGACGAACTACGCATGTGACCACTTTTCGTAGTAGTTCTTAAAAAATACGCTAGATGGTGCAATACACGAAGCAGTTCTTGCATAATCTCAATAGATGGCGCTGTTACAATATTTTGACTGGAAAGTGCTGACATCTGTTAAAGTCATAAAGAACTAAGAAGGTAAGTACTTTTCTTAGAAGTTCGAAATAATATCACTAGATGGCAGTGTACAAAAATTAGTTCTTGAATACCTCAATAGATGGCGCTGTTTTCATCTTTTTTTTTTTTTTTGAGTGGAAAGTACTGACATCTCTCAAAATCAAAAAGAACTAAGAAGGTTGGTGCTTTCCTTAGAAGTTTGTAGTGATATCACTAGATGGCGTTGTACAAAAATTAGTTCTTGAAATCGTCTTTAGATGGCGCTGCTTTATTTCGAAAGTGCTGACATCTATTGAGTTTAAGAGGAACTAGGTAGCTGAATACTGTTCGTAGTAGTTCATGTTTATGGCGCTAGATGGCGATGTATAAAGGAAGTTCTCGTAAGTTTCACTAGGTAGCGCTGATACTGAGGTCTGATTCAGCACAAGTTCTAGTAAAAACACTTTTATTTATGTAGTTAGGTACCATCTAGGTAGGTATTTTTTTCATTAAGCACCTACATACAAAATGAAATTAGTAAAGGGACATCGATACTTTTGATTTTTGCTTTTGTACCTACATTACGTAATAGGCGAGTACTTTTTATTAATTAATATACTTACGTAACCATGTCGGTATACCTATTATTGATAAATAATGTTTATCTATCTATATATCTATAATATAAAAATGAATCCCTATTTCCCTTGGTCACGGCATCACGCCTGAACGGCTGGACCGATTTCGCTAATTCTTTTTTTGTTCTGTTCGTTATTAGCAGGAGAAGGTTCTTACGGAAAAAAAAGGTACTCATACATAAGATAGGTCAGCTATACAAAATAAAGTAGTGCATCAAAGCTACGTTAAGGCGGTACGAAGTGCGCTGGGTCAGCTAGTTTATCATAAAAACAAAACATCCAGGTAAATGTAAAGTAGGCCTACAGATACAGCAAAACGATAAAATAAATTGGTTTCGACGAAATAAGCATAACATTTAAAAAATATCCCAACATAGGTTTACTTACTTTTTTCACAAAAATACTTGCTTTTTAAAATAATAACTTACTAACGTATCTACTTAATAACTGCAATCGCAACAAAAATCTACAATCATTTTAAATTAATAATCCGCCCTCTCCATATAAGCCACTGTTCATCTCGATATAAATAAACACACATACACACATACATACTCTGTTACTCGGTTTGTCATTGTAATATCAACCTATGGATTCATGTTCCGGGGAGTTGAATAAAATTGAAATTTTATTAAACGGCTACATAATAAAAAAAATTGTATTAATTTATCGTAGATCTTTATTAAAATAAATAATACAAATAAAGAATTAAATATTTAGAGGAAAAATATATCTTCCAACGCGTCCCCACGAGGCAAAGTACCCAACAAGCTGACAGCATTACCTCTTTATCGTATATACTGGGTGTAACAGAAAGGGTATATAAAGCCGAAACACAGCGATAGTCCTCATGAAACTGAACAACTTTCCCCAAGAAACATGGGTCGTAAATCGAAAAAAAAATTTCGCCTCCCCATACAAAATGCCCGATCAGCTGATCGAGTAAGTATGGGCGATATACCCTTTCTGTTACATCCTGTATAGACTAGACTTATTTTAAAATTACCTATACAATCCCTGATGGAAATCAAACGACATAATCCTATTTTACAAATATTATAAATGTCAATGTTTGTGCCGATGGATGAATGTTTGTTACTTCAACACGTAAAAACTACAGAAAAGATTTTGATGAAACTTGGCAATATTGTAGCTTGCACATCAGAATAACACATAGGCTATATTATTTTTGTATACGATGTTTTTTTTTGTTTAAGTAATGACGAATGCGTACGAAGTCGCGGGCAGCGTCTAGTGTATGGTTAAGGAGGAAACAGTTGCTCAGACGGGTACAGTGACTCACCGTCGGTTTGTAAAGAAGGAAAAGAGATACATTCATCTCTTTTGCACTTTTCGGAAGCTTTTGGCATGCGCACGCGCAAGTGCAAAAGAGATGAACGTATCACTTTTCTTTCTTTATAAAACGATGGTGAGTTACTGTACCCGACTGAGCAACTGTTTCCTCCTTAACCATACCTATAAATGTCAATGTTTGTGCCGAATGCAAGTAACAAACGTCCTTACATCCATCCAACGGTACAAATACTGACATTTATAGGTAATACTAGAAGCTGCCCGCGACTTCGTATGCATTTATGGATACCTTGGAAAATAAATCATGATATTGTAAAATAATATACCTACCTAGCCTATGTGTTATTCTGATGTCGAAGCTAAGTTATTGTAAAACATTAAAATCTGTTCAGTGGTTTTTTTTTACGTGATGAAGTAACATCCATTCATCCATCGGCACAAACATTGACATTTATAATATTAATAGGATTTAATTTGTATTTTTCGTCACTACCAGCCATTTTTCAAACTTCCTAAATTCGAACTTGAACGGCGACATGAAACCAACACTGCTTACGTAAACACAGTTCACACTCGAATCAAATTAAATGTATGTATGTATGTATGTATAACACATGTCGCACACGGGGGATCAAATTCATATCGATATAAGGGCGACGCACACGTCCGATAAAAAAAACTTGGTTGTAAAAAAATTGGTTAAGTCTTATGTAATAAATAACTAGAGGCTGCCCGCGACTTCGTACTCATTTATATCCTTAAATCTTGGAAAATAATAATGATATTTCAAAATAATATAGCTTATGTGTTATTCTGATGTGCAAGCTACAATAATGCCAAGTTTCATCAAAATCTGTTCAGCAGTTTTTGCGTGAAAGAGTAACAAACATCCTTACATCCATCGGCACAAACATTGACATTTATAATATTAGTAGGATATGTAATTGGTATTAATCTTTACTTCTCTTAACATTGGCAGAATAAATCTATATAGTCTATCTATATATATAAAAATGAAACCCGTTTTCCGTTGTCACGGCATAACATGAAAACGGCTTGACCGATTTGGCTGATTTTTTTTTTAAATGTTCATTGAAGTCCAATGATGGTTTTTACGGTGAGAAAAATTCAAATAATTGCCGGGAAAGCCCTAAAACAGACCTTTTCTTTTTCCCATACAAATGTTTTCCTCCTGTACTATGGGTATCAGAGACTGATAAACATACATAGATAAATATATCGGGTGACTTTAAATTAGTGAACGATAGAAAAGGATATGCATGTACTCGTGATAACAAACAACTTTTACTATGGGACCAAGCTGGTGCATTTTGTATGGGGAGTTCAAACATTTTTGAATGATTTCGACCTTGGCCCCATAGTAAAAGTTGTTTGTTATCACGAGTACATGCATATCATTTTCTATCGTTCACTAATTTGAAGTCACCTATATAACACCCAGCAGAATCCGCAATACAAGTCACAATTTCAAAATAATAATAAACACAAACAAAACCAAATGCTTAAACTAGTTAAACAAAATTTAATTTCATAATAAGTCATTGACTGTGCTAAGGTCACAAAGGCACCGAGGATTATGAACCTTATTCCAATACAATAGAGTCTAAATTCTATTGAATTAGTTTGCTCTTGACTCATTTTGTATTTTGAATTCTTCCCAAGGTCTTGAATATAAAAAAAAATGTTTTTAGAAAAAGTGTTTTATTTTTAGAACTTAACTTTTTAAGCTAGTATATTCATATTTTATTTTACATCATTACATTATGGCCCGGTTTTCCAGATAAAATGTAACTGACAGATAAACCTACCTATGTCTATTTCATAAAACATGACGTTGTAGACAGAGACAGGTATAAAATACCTGTAGCCTATACATATAAATGGCATCGAACATATTTGTATGGAGCCTAGTATAGTAAAAATTTTCGGTATCAATTACACTCAACATCCCCTATTCGAGCTAGTATGGAGAAAAAAAAGTTGGCGGCCACTGATGAAACTAACGTCAATCGATAGAGAAAAATATTATAAAACGATAGTATTTTGGACAAATGTCGAAAGTGATATACTTTCGGAGATATAGGACTTTGAAAATGTTCGCATTATTTAGGTACTGAACCAATTAGGTTGGATGCTCTTTAACTGACAGATAAACCTATGTCTATTTCATAAAATATGACGTTTTAAACAGAGATAGGTATAAAATATCTGATAGATAAATTTTATCTAGCTATTGAAAAAACGGGCCTTAGTAATAATAACTAAGAGAATCAGTTAACTCGTCCCAATATCGAATTGGACCATGGGGCGAAACGCCACTATAGTTAACTCGCCCCATTCCATACGTTTCTCATGTGCTTTCTTATTTATTTATTTATTTAACAGTTTATTGTAAGATGATATTACATAGAGACAGTAAAACAAGTTATACAAAAGGTACAGCATATTTCTAAAAGAAATGTCTATTCTATCTTTCTTCTTCTTCTTATCTAGCCATAGGTGTCCCACTGCTGGGCAAAAGCCTCTCTCCTCTTCTTCCACGATTATCTATCCTGGGCGGCCACTGCCCAGACTTCCAAGGAGTTCAGCTCATCTCGCCACCTTTTTCGTGCAGTAAGATTTTTTTAAAAGCAGATATAGGTAAATTGTAGGCAGGTACAGTTTGGCTGAATCAAAAAACGAAAAAAAAAGATTTGTTATTTTTTTAAAATGGGTCGAGTTAGACATTAAACTACAAATAAAAACATAATTTTATGATTTCATAAAGATATTACCTATTTTAAATATGTCAATAAAAGTACAATTTTTAAAACATTTCCAAAAACATAGTCCAGTGCAATAAATCCAAAAAGATACGAGAAATTGAGAACCATTTAATACTAATAATAATAATAACAGTTTGTCTGTGCGCATGACCCTAAATGACATAAACATGGCGAGTACTTACCTCGGACGGAATAAGGGAGGTGTGGAGTCGATGTAAGTGTTTAAAAAATGTATTTTTTTAAATAATATACAGATTTTATAGATAATTTTTAATGTATGAATTAATTCTACAGCTATGTCTATACATATAAAAATATACATATACTTAATTAAAATGTTATATTTTTTTATAGCCAACCGATAACTTTCTTTAATAATAATTTTGCTATTTATATACTTTCTTTTAGCAATAAACTATTAAATAAATAATTAATACTTTCTTTAAAGTATCGTGATTAGTTTTTATTGATCAATTATTTTTTTAATGTAATTAAAAAATAATAATGTAATATAAAGACGATAAAGATTTTATATCTTTTTAAATATTTCCTTTAAAATCATTTTAAATTGGTATAGTCTTTTTAGGAATCAAAATTTTTATCGAATTACCTAATAAAAACAAATAATTTAAGTAATTCAATTAAAAATTCTTTAATTAAGTATCTACCTAATACAAAAATTTAATTGCAGTAATAAAATACAAAAGAAACAAAAATATACAAAATCCTTTTTTATTATCCATTTAATAAATAAATAAAAAATATATATACAAAAAAAATAACTCCATACAACCATACATATTGCTACTTAACGTCGTCCGATTTTAAAATTAAAAACTTAGTTTTGTATGTATGTATGTATGTAGGTATATGTGTGTGTGTTACTTATATAACACATTTTGTATATGTGTTGTATTGTTTTTGTGTGTGTTATCTTGGCGTTTGTGTGTGTTGGAGACAGAATTGTATGGATAAGACATTTTTTTTTGGTGTTTAAGTAAAATAATAGGTATAGAATAATAGGTTTTTTTTGTGTTTAAGTATAATGTTAAAGAACAATATGTAATTATGATTAACTAACTTTTCTTATGACTTTTTAAACTAGTTTTAACTATTTTCGACCTAAAAATGTGTAATTAATTATCTTCAGGATTAGGAATCGTGATAAAAAAATTATGATAAAATCAATAAAAAATCAATAAAATCAAACATTAGTTTGATAACGTTTTTTTTTTTTTTTATAAATTTAAAATCAATAAAAAAAAATTTCGCCTCCCCATACAAAATGTCCGATCAGCTGATCGAGTAAGTATGGGTGATCCAAAAATGTTTTTCGAGTTTCGACCCATGTTCCTTGGGGAAAGTTGTTTAGTTTCATGAGGACACTCTGTATTATTTTGCAATGACAATTTAATTTTGTTTTTTTTTTTACAAGTAATTTGTTAAGCAAATAAATAAAACAACAACTATAGCTTCTAAAAATCTTCTATAAAACAACAACTATAGCTTCTAAAAATCTTCTAAATAGAAGAATTTGCTATAATTTAAACAAATATATGTGTAAATATATTAAAGATTAATCTATATAATTCCAAAGTCACCGTCGGGTATTGTAGTTGATTGTGGAGCGACGCCGGAATGCAAACTAAACCGCTCAGGGTTGCCACACCACGCAAGTTATTATTATTATTACTTTCTTATTTTATTTACTTTTGATATTTTGTATTTAGTAGGTATTATTGTATTTATTTACTTTATTTAGATTGCATAATAAAAGTTGTTTAAAATTGAGAGAAATAACTTGTCTATCGCTGTGTTATATATTCTTTATACCCCCTTTCTGTTACATCCAAAATAGGCAGGTAAGTAGGTATCTATGTTTTTAATTAAGGTAGGTAAAAAGCCTAGTCAAAATTGATAAATGTTTAGTTAGAGTTCTGATAAAAACAGACGAATTCGCGGGTGGTCACTAACATCTTAGGAAATATTGCTATTTTAGTTAAATAAACGTTTAGAAACCAACAAAAAGAAAAGATATTAAAAATAAACTAATATTAATTGACTTTTCAAAATACATACATACATATCCGTCACGCCTGTCTCACATCAGGGTAGGCAGAGACCACTTCCTTCCACTTGCTACGATACAAACATACCTCTTTTTATTAAGGTCTTATTTTTTTAATGTTATATAATAAACTAACTTAACCTATTTATCTATTTGGAAATATTCTTAGAATCTACAAAATCGCAATTTTCTTTTTTTTCATTGAGGTTGCCAACCCTAAATATTATCAATGCACACACACATACAAATATCGAATTAGGGACAGAGTTCTAGTGGATAAAGATAAAAGAGGATAACTTAAATTTTAATATTTCTGGGTACATAGCTTTTATTTGGCGGCCTACGTCTTTCTAGGTCTAAATATCACAAGAAATAAAAACTGTGACTTAAATAGCCAGTTGCTGAAAAAAAATTTACATGCGCAAGCCAGAATAAGTAAGTAAGTATTTCTAAAAACAGTAGATTAAACTGAGTGTGAAAACATTTTTATTATTGTACAGTTTCACTAAAATCTGTTCAGTCACTTTTGCGTGAAAGAGTAACAAACATCCCCACATCTATCCATCGGTACAAACATTGATATTTATAATATTATTAGGATTTCTGCAACTGAATTAAAGGTCTAGTAGATAATTTAATTGCAAGAACTATTCAAAAACACTTTTTAACTGTTTTTTTCATTATTAAATACTATAATTCATCTTTTCTTGTTAAATTAACACTTTTACCAACTCAACCTTGGATTTATAAAAATCTGACTTACATCACTTTCCTTTGAACGTCGCCTGTTTTTCTTCGTACATACATACATACATACCTACCTACTTGTAATATATTATACATTTATATATTCGAGGAAGTTTGAATGTTTTTATCTGTTTTTTGAGAAAATTTTAAAAGAAAATATATTTGGAGGTTATAAACATTTTTAGGTACTTATCTGGGGCCCAAGTCTGCTAATTCTGGGGTCTGCAGGAAGAAATTTCTTTTAGAAATATGTTGTACCTTTTGTATAACTTCTCTTTTTTTCTGTCTCTATGTACTATCATCTTACAATAAACTGTTAAATAAATAAATAGGTATTCTCAGTTGTATGTGAAATCCGCCAACCCGCACTTGACCAGCGTGGTGGATTACGGCCTAATCACTCTCTGTATGAGAGTAGGCTCGTGCCCCTCGGTGGGGACATATATGGGCTGATAAAGAAGAAGAGTTGTATGTCGGTAGAGTGTCAATGTAATTTCTTGACACATTTGGTCGCAATCAGTGTAAACCATTGTTTAGCAGAATACCAAACGTGTCAAAAAATGCCATTGACACACTGCCGACACACAGCTGAGTCTATTTTAAATTAGCAGACTTGGCCCTTATTTAACTGCCAGATAAACCTATGTCTATTTCATAAAACATGACGTGTTAGACAGTGACAGGTATAAAATATTTCTAGGAATAAACAGACTATTGAAAAACCTGGTCTTAAAGCCAGTTTTAATATTTACAGATAAAATTTATCTGACAGATATTTTATACCTGTCTCTGTCTAAAACTTCATGTTTTATGAAATAGACATAGGTTTAGCTGTCAGAGCTAGTCATTCAATAATAATCTGTCAGTTAAGTTTTATCTGACTACTGAAAAACCGGGCCTTATTGTGCCTAATACAATAAAATAACCGATTTTTCTTTAAGATAATATAAATAATACAAACATAGAATTAAATATTTATTAAAAAACTAGCTGTCCCGGCGAACTTTGTCCCGCCTTAGAATGAACTTTATTGTGAAGACATAAAGTTCAAATTGACTCTACATAAGAAAACATTTGTATGGGAAAAAGAAAAGGTCTGTTTTAGGGCTTTCCCGGCAATTATTCGAATTTTTCTCACCGTTTAGACCTACCCTGGACTACGACAAACATTTTAAAACCAAAATCAGCTCAATCAGCCGTTCTCGAGTTTTGATCAGACTAACGAACAACAATTCATTTTTATTTATATGGATAGATTCATTTTTATTTATATAGATATATCTTCCAACGAGTCCCCACGAGGCAAAGTACCCAACAAGCTGGCAGCTTTAACTCTTAAGTTATCGTGATTTATCAAGAAACATCATACATAACATTTAAACTGAAATGACCTTGTATTACAAATAACAATATAAGAAACGCCATAAATTATAAATACATAGTCATTCACTATTTATTATTTAAATAAAAACTATACAGGGTGTAACAGAAAGGGGGTATAAAGCCGAAACACAGCGATGGTCTTCATGAAACTGAACAACTTTCCCCAAGGAACATGGGTCGTAACTCGAAAAACATTTTTGGATCGCCCATACTTACTCGATCAGCTGATCGGACATTTTGTATGGGGAGGCGAAATTTTTTTTTGAGTTACGACCCATGTTCCTTGGGGAAAGTTGTTCAGTTTCATGAGGACTATCGGCTTTATACCTCCTTTCTGTTACATCCTGTATATTATAAAATATCATTGTATTTGCATTGTATCATCCTACTAATATTATAAATGTCAATGTTTGTGCCGATGTATGTTTATTACTCTTTCACGCAAAAACTGCTGAACAGATTTTGATGAAACTTGGCAATAGTGTAGCTTAAACATCAGAATAATTGATTGATCTATGTCAATACTTATGAACTAACTGCAAACGTTTAAGAGCGATATGGCATGCTTTCCCCAAACGAAAATTTGATTGTTACGACTTAAATTTAGAAGTAGGTAACTGAGAAGTTTTATATTTTCATTTAACAAGTATTTATTGGTTTCTTAAACACATTTTATTTCATAAAGCTAGGATTTTTAGTTTACGAGATTTTTTAGTTTTTTGTTTAACCGAGCCAGATTCATTGCTCTCGAGTGTTGATGGTATATTGGGAACGGCTGTAAGTATACTATCGCTGTTTCAGGTGCGTACAGACCATGTAACATAACATGTTATTTAACATTGTTATATAACATGTTTTACATAATGTGGACACTGAATGTTATAAAACAATGTTATTGATATGTACAACAATGTTATATAACTTTGATGCGTACAGACCATGTCACACGTCCACACTATGACCTTGTGATTCAACATTGCAACATAAAAATATAACAATGTTTTATAATAATGTTATATACAATGTTACATAGTGTGGACGTGTTATATAACACAAGTTATATAACATGTTACATGGTCTGTACGCACCGACACCTTTACTGCTACACCCTATATTTGAAATCAATGGCGAATGGCAAGATGGCTGCCTGACAACAGTTAATCTTTTTTAGATTTGGTCATTGATTTGAGTTATTCATCATCTTGCACCCAAAAAACTCGCACCCAGGTTTGTACCTTGTTTTGGTGCGAGTTTTTTGGGTGCGAGATGACGAATTGGCATAATGACAAAAAAAAAATATAGTCCTTCATCCAAAATGGCCAAATACTTAAATAATAAGTTATGTATGTATTCTGTATTATTTGCACAACCCGCAACCATTATTACCTATTTCTCGCTATTTCTTACCCTAAGGTTGCCTGGAAGATGTTGCTACCTAGCAATAAGGCCGCCTGTTGCTTCGTATATTCTTGTTTGTGTCTGTACCTTATATCTTTTGTGCAATAAAGAATATTTGTATTGTATTGTATTGTATTGTAATAAATACTTAAAACCAAGTAATAACATCTACAAAGCATAGTTAAAAGAAGAAATGTATAAAATTTTAAAACTCGTAAAAATAATCATTTTGAGGTTATGTCGCGTTTGTGTGTGTGTGTGTGTGTGTGTGTTTACAAATATAAACACACACATACATTTAAAGTGGTGATCTCAAACTGTATAGGGTTGTGCAAATATATCTTTTATTCTTTAAGCAAGAAAATGTTATTTTTAGTATAAGAGAAAAAGAAAAAGAAAATGAATGAAAATGAAAAGTGTTTTATTCAAAAATAGGCAAAATTCATTACACTTTTTTGATGTCACTTTTTTTTAATCTAAAATTACTGCCGGTTCACTACCTGTATAGCCGAGAGGAAGAAAACGGCAAGAAACCTTCGGCACAGGGCCCTACGTTATGTGTAAAGAAAAAATACGTGTCGTATAATTCAAAACAATCTATAGATAGATAGAAATTCTTTATTGCACACAAAGAAATACAAATAGAACTTAAAACTAAAACATTGTGCGCAAAGGCGGCCTTATCACTAAAAGTGATCTCTTCCAGACAACCTTTGGAGTAGGACTAGTTTAGGAAGACTGTAGAGTAGAGCAGGGCAATAAATAAATACTGTAATTTGCTAGTTATTAAATCAATCAATCAATCTATGTGATAGACTAAAAAAAATTTTTTAGTCATGCCTATTGTCTTCAATCAGTAGTAACAGTTTTTAAATGGATGATTGGAAATTAGTATTTTCTAAAGAGGTGCCGTTTCGTCCCAAAGTGGCTAGTTGTCTTTGGAATGAGTTTGTCACATTTGGAGGTGCCATACCGTCTGGATCTGCATGCCTGGTCTGGCGCAAAATGGCTACCTTTTTGTATGGAATTCCTTATCGTTTGACAGGTCATCTACCAAGAAAACTATGAAAAACTTGCGCCAACCTTGGCACGCTGTCATAAACTCATTTGTATATGAAAAAAAATGGGGCCACTCCTTATATTGCTTCCTCATTGTTTGTCACAGATTCATCAAAATCTTTGTAGTTAATGTAATAAATATGGCTTAAAGACTCTATTAAACACTAAAATAAAGTAAACCGGCTTAAAAAATAGTATTTTCTACCACATCGTCCCTAAACGCCATATTTTTAAAATGGCCGCTACTTTACAGAAGTGGGAGTGAAATATTTTGAATGCCATTATTTAATATACGAACGCAGCCCTGACCTAGCCCGACAACCTGACAAACATTAGTGCTGGGACACGCCGGACAAATATCCGAAAATGTATCCAAAACGTTTTAATATTAAAGACACATAAAAGGTAAGTAATGAAGTAGGTAGGTAGGTATTTAATTGTGAAAAAATTTACGTTTTTGTAAATAACATCGATGTGAAAATATCTTTTTAACTTAACGAGGTATTTTTCAATTTTATTTATTGTTTATCTATTAATAAATTACTACATGTATAAAAATTAAAAAAAAATCATGTACTTACGTAAATTGTAAAATAATTTAAACAATTTAAATTATTTCGGCCCTTAGGTATCTAACTATATTTATAAAACCATATGTTATTTATAAAACAACAGCATAAACAAAAACAAATTACTTATTATAAACAGAATAAACGTCTTAATACCATCAATTCCAATTTTTAAACTAATCTCTAGCAAAACTTACACACAACACATTATAATTAATATTATAAATGTAAATGTTTGTGCCGATGGATGGATGTATCACGAAAAAACTACTAAACAGATTTTGATGAAACTTTACAATATTGTAGTATCTTCATCAGAATAATAAAATTATAAACAATTTATAATCCGCAAAAACCAATTCGGATAACCCGAAATATCCGTAACAGTTAAACCTAACTAATCCCATCCCTATGCAACTCTAGCAAACACGCACACAGAGCAACAACGGATATATGAAACCGAATGCTTGTCAAACTAAATGGATACGGTAGCTAGGGAGGGGGTAGTGTATGCAGTATGATGTGGTGTTATCGATAAATGGCATCGAACATATTTGTATGGAGCCTGGTAATAAAAGAACTTTGAAAATTGTTACATGCGAACATTTTCAAAGTTCTATATCTCTGAAAGTATATCATTTCCGACATTTGTCTAAAATACTATCGCTTTATAATATTTTTCTCTATAGATTGACGTAAGTTTCATCAGTGGCAGCCAACTTCTTTTTCTACATTCTAGCTCGAATAGGGGATGTGTAGTGTAATTGATACCGAAAATTTTTACTATACCTACCAATTAGGTTGGATGCTCTTTACTGTGAAATATTGTTAACCAACTCAAATTAAATTAACAGACTATCCAGTGATGTTTATGGATAAAATTAAGTATTTTTAACCAACATGAAATGAGTTTAGTTTTTTTATAAGAACGGACTAGCCAGCTGTCGCGGTATGGCATTACCACGACAGCTGGCTAGTCGTCGTGGGTTCGATTTCAATTCTTACAAAAACTCACAATATGTTTATTCATTTGACTTTTTTTTTCTTTGACGATGCTTGTGGCGGGCACTTTCCTTCTATTTTTTTTATTTTTGACGAAGCCTGTTGTGGATTGTCAGTTTTGTAAGTATTTTCATTTATTATTCATTATTATTTTACTATCGTCAATCTATCGATATCGACAATCGACAGTCGTCAATCCCTAGCGCTCTGAAGAGAAGTAAACGTAACGTAGGTATGTTCGTATTATTATTAGAGATAAGGCCGGTGCACACTGCCTTCGCTTGCGATTTGATATGTTAGTGTATTACTGGCTTTATGTACGTTGTAGTGAATTGTGTTTTGTGTTAAGGTTATATTCGGTTCCAAAAATGCTTGTTAAATTAAATTTTCATTATAAATATGTATTTGTCTTTTTTAGATTTTTGACAATGTTATTGATAAATTAAGGTTGCCTGGATGATATTGCTACCTAGCAATAAGGCCGCCTGTTGCTTCTTATATTCTTGTTTGTGTCTGTATCTTATATCTTTTGTGCAATAAAGAATATTTGTATTGTATTGTAAATGTAACTGTATAAGTGTGTTGATTTAAAAAAACAAAGATATAAGTATTGGACATAGCGTAGGGCCCTGTGCCGAAGGTTTCTTGCCGTCTTCTTCCTCTCGGCTATACAGGTAGTGAACCGGCAGTAGTTTTAGATCAAAAAAGTGACATCAAAAAAGTGTAATGAACTTTGCCTATTTATGAATAAACACTTTTCATTTTCATTTTCAAATTTAAGTTAATGTAGGTATCGTTAACTTTCATGTCATACTAGAGGCTGCCCGCGACTTCGTCCGCATTTATCGTCATATCTTGGAAAATAATCATGATATCTCAAAATAATATAGCCTATGTGTTATTCTGATGTATAAGCTACAATATTGCCAAATTTCATCAAAATCTATTCAGTAGTTTTTGCGTGAAAGAGTAACAAACATCCATCGGCACAAACATTGACATTTTATACCTAATACTTATTAAGTAGGGTGATCTATATTAGGTACTTACAACGAAATGTTGGATGTGGGCAGCGCAAGACTGGTCGCTGTGGAGATCCTTGGGGGAGGCTTTTGTCCAGCAGTGGACGTCGATAAGCTGACATGATGATGATGATGGTGATGAAATGCTATCAGAAACTCACTTGCAACCCCTTTTTTTTTGCTTTAACAGTGTTTTAACAATATTCGGTCAACTCGACCCAAATGGGCCGAAATGCCACAATTTAAAAAAAAACTTTCTAGTCATTTCGTCTTATTCCATATTGCTTTATGGTATCTATACACCAAAGCCGCCGGCTTTTTTGACAGCTGCCATTCGTAATGAAATGAAATGAAAATCATTTAATCCTGTAGGTTTTGACAACACTTAAGACGGGTCATTTTTTAAAGTTAATGCTAGATTCGCAAGAGTGCAGTTTCCCCAGAGAAGAACCTAGCAAGAAACTCTGTAGGGTATGACGTAAAGCCGCCGGATTAGGACGGCGACATGCCGGCGGCTTTGGTGTGTAGATACCATTACGGATTGTATTGAAAAACTAATTTAGTCAAAAAACAAATATTTTTTAAGTGACATTTGTAGGTATTTCAAAACAAATGACTGCCCAAAAATTTTTTTTTTTTTCTAAAAATGACATTTCGTCTCAACGTGACGAGTTGACTCATTCAATAAAAACACTTTAGTCCATTAAACATATTTCAAACGTTTATTTTTTGTTGTATTATATTTTAACAAAATACATTGACAAGCATCGCCGTGTGCTTTAACTAGTCGTTCCGTTGGCATAGTCACAGTATTGACCTGTGCTATACTCTGACTTATTTGACTTGGTACTTGCGGATTGTGAGTCTAGAGTGGGATAGCGAGATTTTTTACCTCTCTCTCTCGAGACAGAGAAAGAAAATTTGTTTGTGATAAATCTATAGATAATAATAAGAATAGACTAGCCTTAAAATAATAATAATAAGAAAAAAATAATGAAAATAAATTATAATTTTATAAGTGATATTATTTTAAAATACAGGGTGTAACAGAAAGGGTATATAAAGCCGAAACACAGCGATAGTCCTCATGAAACTGAACAACTTTCCCCAAGGAACATGGGTCGTAACTCGAAAAAAAAATTTCGCCTCCCCATACAAAATGCCCGATCAGCTGATCGAGTAAGTATGGGCGATCCAAAAATTTTTTTCGAGTTACGACCTATGTTCCTTGGGGAAAGTTGTTCAGTTTCATGAGGATTATCGCTGTGTTTCAGCTTTATATACCCTTTCTGTTACACCCTGTATATAAAATTAATTGAATAAATAAAATACATGAAAATAAATTAATTAAACTAACCCGAAGTTGCCGGAGATAAGGAAGGATAGAAGGATGCGGGAGAGGCCTTTGCCCAGCAGTGGGACATAATTGGCTAGTAAAAAAAAGGTCAAATAAAAGGGCAAATAGTAATTCTTTTATAGTTATTATTTTTTTCTTTTTTTATTCTTTTCTTTTAATTCTTTTTTTGCATATCAACCGCCTAGCGATCTGCGGTTTTAATATCACACGTGAAACCGCACCCGCGCTGGAAACGCTAGTGCGTTGATGGCCTTAAATACTGTATGCGCCAAAACACACGGTGAAACGCAACTGCAACGCAACTGAAACTTTTGAGTTGCATCGAAGTTTCTGCTATAGACTCTGAAACTCTAAAAAAACTCTAAAACTTAAACGAAACGTTTGAAACTAGTTGCGTCGTGTGTGGTTTTCAAAAGTAACTAGCAGTTTCAGTTGCGTTGCAGTTGCGTTTCACCGTGTGTTCTGGGTCTTAGGGTATTATTGGAATGTAACAATATAAAGTATTTATGTGTTATTACAATCATTATGTTATTTATTAATTAAACATTCTCTTTTGTTCAGATTTCTTAATGTCAGTGTCGGATAAATTGTTTATACAGAGTGTAACAGAAAGGGGGTATAAAGCCGAAACACAGCGATAGTCTTCATGAAACTGAACAACTTTCCCCAAGGAACATGGGTTGTAATCGTAACTCGAAAGAAAAATTGGCCTCCCCATACAAAATGTCCGATCAGCTGATCGAGTAAGTATGGGCGATCCAAAAATTTTTTTCGGGTTACGACCCATGTTGTTTGGGGAAAGTTGTTCAGTTTCATGAGGACTATCGCTGTATTTCGGCTTTATACCCCCTTTCTGTTACACCCTGTATAAAACCTCATAAACCATATAAGTATTTTCCTTTACAAAAGAACTTAAGCATCTTTGCGTATTTATTTACATTTTATCGCATACTAGAGGCTGCTCGCAACTTCGTACGCATTTTACGACATAATCTTGTAAATCTCTCATAATATCTTAAAATTATATAAGTGACTTTTAATTAGTGAACGATAGAAAAAGATATGCATGTACTCGTGATAAAAAACAACTTTTACTATGGGGTCATGTTCAAAATCGTTAAAAAAAAATGTTCTCCCATACTATCAGCTGATGCTTTTTGGAGAGTTCAATAATTTTTGGATGATTTCGACCTTGGCCCCATAGTAAAAGTTGTTTGTTATCACGAGTACATGCATATCCATTTCTATCGTTCACTAATTAAAAGTCACCCATATAGCCTTTTGTTATTTTGATGTATAAACTACAATATTGCCAAGTTTCATCAAAATCTGTTCAGTAGTTTTAGCGTGAAAGAGTAACTAACATTCTCACATCCATCGGCACAAACATTGACATTTATAATAGGTAACAGTAAGACTGACATTTTTTTTTCGTGCGTCAATGAATAATTTTTGTGTAAAGTATCAAAATGTACAAGTCGCAGTATACTGAATAGTCGGATTTAGCATTTAGGTACTAGCTGACGTCATATAACCTCATACATTTGTCTCTTACCTATTTGTATGAAACGTGAATGAATATGTATGGGTTGAATTGTAAAACATTAAATACATACTATAACTATTATAAATGTCAATGTTTGTGCCGACGGATGTTTGTTACTTCGTCACGTAAAAACCACTGAACAGATTTTAATGAAACTTTACAATAACTCAGCTTGGACATCAGAATAACACATAGGCTATATTATTTTACGATATCATGATTTTTTTCCAAGATATGACGATAAATGCGGACGAAGTCGCGAGCAGCCACTAGTAATAGATAAAAAGTTAGGTTAGGTACCTAAGGAGGAGAGAGGCCTTTGCCCAGCAGTTGCCCAGCAGTGGGACACCGATAACTAGATAATATTATGGAGGTACTATCTTAAAGCAAATAAAACAATAATACTCATGGAAATCTATCAGCTTTCTGAATTTGATCAAATACTTAACCCTCCTTTTTTGGACAGTCGGTTAAAAACTCATCTGCGGACAAATCGCCCCAAAATAACCTCATTGTAATGAAACAAAATAAATATGGTTAAGGAGGAAACAGTTGCTCAGTCGGGTACAGTGACTCACCATCGTTTTGTAAAGAAGGAAAAGTGATACGTTCATCCCTTTTGCACTTGCGCGTGCGCATGATAAAAGCTTCCAAAAAGTGCAAAAGAGATGAACGTATCTCTTTTCCTTCTTTACAAACCGGTGGTGAGTCACTGTACCCGACTGAGCAACTGTTTCCTCCTACCTTAAAAAATTTTTTAGTTTTTCGGCATTACATACATACATATCCGTCACGCCTCTCTCCCATTGAGGTAGGCATAGACCACTTCCTTCCACTTGCTACGATACAAACACACTTCTTTCACTTCATCCACACTCAAGAGTAACTTCAGTATTTATGTTTATATCTTAATATTAATTCAAATTCATTTCGTTCCAATAATGGGGCGAGTTGACACTTTTTTTTAACATCTCATTTCGACCCAACGGGGCGAGTATTTTTTTAACTTTTGTGTTACTTTAATCTGATAGACTAATTTTTATTTACAACCCAATAAATAAATACAATACAATACAAATATTCTTAATTGCACAAAAGATATAAGGTACAGACACAAACAAGAATATAAGAAGCAACAGGCGGCCTTATTGCTAGGTAGCAATATCTTCCAGGCAACCTTATTAACCTTAATAAATGAATAAATATACATAATTTCACCTTAAATAAATACAATACTTATTCTACTTAAGTAACGGGAAACCGTGAGGAAACCTGCATACACCAGAGAAGAAATTCTAAGGTGTATGTGAAATCCGCCAACCCGCACTTGGCCAGCGTGGTGGATTACGGCCTTATCACTCTCTGTATGAGAGTAGGCTCGTGCCCCTAGGCGGGGACATATATGGGCTGATAACTGACCAGGACGAGTTAACCGAAAACTCAATAAAATAACCTACAAAATAGTTTTCAATTCAAATTCGTATTAAAGGGAACCCTAAATCGTAATATACGTGTAAGTGGGACAGACTGATAGTGTGCGAGGGAGATAGGCACATAGCAACGCGCACGTGGTGAAAAGGGACAGAGATATAATTAAAACTTTTGTCGCACGAGCTTTCTAGGGAAAGGATGGGATGGGACAATAAATGTGTGGAGTCGAATTTATAGTAAAAATAAGTAAAAATCATTTATTTAGTGAAGTACATATTAAGTATAAACAGTATTGAGGTAATTGTAGATAAGGGGGTTATAGTGACAATTTGGTTAAATCGGAATTAGTTTATAGAAAAAAAAAAACATAAAAATATGTCGGAGAACATCTGAGATTACGTTCATGAAGGCTATTTTGGAACCATTTGCAAACTCTTTATTGCTAAAATGCCAGAACTGGCTTGTTTCTGACTGGTTGTCAGTTTGGCGGTTTCATATTTGAGATGCTGTCATGTATGATGGATTCTGTTTGATTATTGATATAGTATTGGTCAAGAAGAGACATCGGAAAGACATCACGTACATCTTGTTATTTTATAGCGTGATTGGAAACTACGCAATAAAGCTAGTTTGTTTAGTACACGCCCACAGTACTTATTATTTTAACGAAACTCCTTGTTATGGACGAGCTTCATAAACGCCCCTTCCGATGACTCGTCTTCAAATAAATATTTAAATCCCGAAGGTAATAATATTATTGAAGCGGTGGTAGCCCAGTTGGTAGAACGCTTGCCTCGCACTCCGAGGGCGCGAGTTCGAATCCTGGCGCGGGCACGTACCTCTGAGTTTATTTCTCATGTACGGATTAATTCCATTACCACTTGCTAACGGTGAAGGAAAACATCGTGAGGAAACCTGCATACACCAGAGAAGAAATTCGAAGGTGTATGTGAAATCCGCCAACCCGCACTTGGCCAGCGTGGTGGATTACGGCGTAATTACTCACTGTATGAGAGTAGGCTCGTGCTCCTCGGTGGGGACATATATGGGCTGATAAAGAAGAAGAAGAATAATATTATTTATTATAAAATTCGTCTCCACAGTTGTCCTGTCGTATTTTTTACGAGTAAATTTCAATGAATCCACGCCGGTACCTTCTTTCCGACGAAACGACACAAATGTGTTCGTTGCCGAATATTTACTTCAATTATATTTATTTTTAGATATATTCATTTATAAGTATTAATCCTACAATAATGAGGATGATGACTACATTCAAAAATTCAAAAAATAATTAGTCCGTCTTTTAGGCTATTAAAAAATATTTGAAACACATTTTTTACCTGATTAAATACATAAATAAATACAAAGATACAGAGCATCAAAGTTACGGAGTGGGGGGTATTGACGTCACTCCTACGTAAAAATCGTACTGAGGTGTGACGTCACGAGCAACTTTAACCCAGTGTATCTTTGTAATTTTTAGTTTAAGAGAAAAAAGAAAAAATACGTGTCGAATATTTTAAAATAATCTATGTGATGGACTAAAAAAAATTTTTTTGTCATCATGCCTATTATACATTACCTAGGCCCACTTGCTCAGCCAAATAAACTCGGAGTTAACTGCTAACACAGGGTTAACTAAATAATTTGTTGATTTATCTTGATTTAACCCTTTGTTAGCAGCTAACTCCGGGTTTATTGAGCTAAGCCTCCGGTACACAAGTTATATAGGTACCTAATAATCCTACGAATATTATAAATGTCAATGTTTGTGCCGATGGATGGATGTTTGTTACTTCATCACGTAAAAACTACTGAACAGATTTTGATGAAATTTTACAATAACTTAGCTTGCACATCAGAATAACACATAGGCTATATTATTTTACGATATCATGATTTTTTCCAAGATATGACGAAAAACGCGGACGAAGTCGCGGGCAGCCTCTAGTCTAGTTTTATTAATAATATTACAGTACTTTACTAATATTTAATGAATCCAAAAAAAAGCGGTGCATTTTGTATGGGAACATCAAATTTTTTTAAATGATTTCGCACTTGATCCCATAGTAAAAGTTGTTTGTTATCACGAGTACATGCATATCCTTTTCTATCGTTCATTAATTTAAAGTCACCCTGTATTCGTAAAATAATACATTTCCTTTGTGTTTAAGCAAACCCGTGTAAAAGCACATAGTGTGTATCGAGTGGTAGCATTCATTTGGCAAAGCAGTGCGGCGCGGGTCATGAGGGGACACACGGGGCGAGTCGGTCAGTCCACTAGTTTAGAAATTAGGGATGATGACTACATTCAAAAATTCAAAAAATAATTACTCCGTCTTTTAGGCTATTAAAAAATATTTGAAACACATTTTTTACCTGATTAAATACATAAATAAATACAAAGATACAGAGCATCAAAGTTACGGAGGGGGTATTGACGTCACTACTAAGTAAAAATCGTACTTAGGCGTGACATCACGAGCAACTAAAATTATTAAAAACTACAATTATTAATTATTATATTCAGTCCCTCGAGTAAAAAAAAGAATTCAAAATGGAAATACTAGACCCAATGTGAAGCCGCTCTAAGGCAAGACCCTTAGGGCGGTCACATTATTCACATATTTCTTCCTCACAACTATAGGTACAATAAAAAAACGACATCAGAAAATATACCTAATTAATTTACCAATTTTTTTTTTTAGTAAAAAACTTCTAATTTATATTTTCAAAATGAATATTATTTATTAATGTTTCCCCTACCGTGTGTCCGCGCCGCACGTCGTATCCATTTGGTTGAAATTGCTGTTTAGGGTGCGTTTACATTGGCGCAGAATTATTATTATTACTTTTTAAAATATTTTTAAATAAGAATAAGGTTTTGTTATAATGTTATAACAATTTGTGTATGAATATTGGTGATATTAGATATTATTTTTTTAAATGCCAACAACAGCAGTCTTTGGAGAAGCATGGGAGAGGCTTTTGCCCAGCAGTGGGACATATTATTACTAGAGTTTACCCGCGACATCGTACACATTTATCTGCATATATTGGTAAAATAAAAAACAATGTCTTAAACTAATGTAGCCCGTGATAAAATATAAGTCTGATATGACAGCTACAATATTGTAAAGTTTCATTAAAATTTGTTCAGTGGTTTTTGTGTGAAAGAGTAACAAACATCTTCACATCCATCGGCACAAACATTGACATTTATAATATTATTATGAAGTCGGAATATTATAATTCCAAATAATATAAACTATAAAGATATTGTCTCAAGATATCGCTTTTTTTCTAACATCCTTTTTTTAAAAAAAATAACCCAAGTAGGTTTACATACATAATCCAAATCTCCATAATTCTGTTTGTTTTGAAACGTTCGAAAATCGAAACTCTTAAAAAAAAAAGGCGATTTGAAATTAAAAACGGAACTTTATAAAAAAAACTTTAAAAAAAACTAAATAATGTAAACTGTCCGAACCCATAGTATTTGGAGAGGAATAATAAAAAATATCGCCTTTTCAAATTTGAACCTTATGTTTAAGTAGTTAAGGTTGAATATTAATTGTGATACAAACATAGGATTATTCCATAGATATCATTTGTTTATGTGTGAGTGAGTGTCGGGACACACTATATGGTTTTATTAAATTCTATTTATTAAAATGTTTATTTTTGATATAATATTTAGTTTTGCATTATTTCTACAGAAATTGACGTTGCTCTTCTCTTTTCGCGTTCTCTCTCTCTCTTCTCTTTTAAACCGACTTCAAAAAAGGAGGTTTCTCAATTCGACCGCGACCGTAGGTATATTTTTTTTATCTCTTAATTTTAAATCTTTTTTTTACATTTAATACTTATACAAGCGAATTTATAACCCGCCAATATCATAATAATATTATAAATGTCAATGTTTGTGCCGATTGACGTTTGTTACTTCATTTCGTAAAAACCACTGAACAGATTTTGATGAAATTTGGCAATATTGTAGTTTATACACCAGAATATCACATAGGCTATATTATTTTAAGATATCATGTTTTTTTCTCAAGATATGACAATAAATGCGAACGAAGTCGCGGGCAGCCACTAGTAACAAATATCCATCAGCACAAACATTGACATTTATAATATCGATACTTCGGGACTCAAAGGGCGTAAAGGACAAAATGAAAGTTTTCAGGAGGCCTAAAAAACAAAAATCAAAATCGAATTTTGAGTGTAGTTTTTTTGTTTATTGTGCTATCGAAATGAAACCTAGGAAGAAATTTCTTAATTATTTATCTGCTTTGGGTATTTTTACAAAAAATCTAGCTGAGAACTGTATTTCCTGAGATAATTTTCCTTTACGACCTAAAAATAGAAATAAAAATGCTTTTAACCCCTTACTTTTTTCAATATTTGCTAAAAAACAGGGAATAAATAACGAATGCAATAATTTTTAGGTAGTAAAGGACTATTTTATGAAGTTATTTTGAAGTTAATTCATTGATTATAATATATAAATGAATAATATTTTATAATAATAACTAGAAATTATTGTTTGGAACTATTAACGATTAAAAATGAAACAATCAAGTTTATTTATTTAAGGTAATTTTCAGCAATTACCTATTTAAGTTGAATCCAAATAATAAATAAAAAAAATATGAAAAAAATTATGTAATCAGTTTATATATTTATTCAAAAATGAAAAAAACTATTTTAGTTTTAATACAAAGATTGGGTTTAAAGTATTCAAATTTCTTCTTTTCCGCTTTCCTCTTCATCTTCTTCGTCAGTTTCGTTTAAAGTCTCATGTATATTCGACCCGTATGGAAGTGCCTTATATTCATCATGAAATCTCTTTGGAATTATTTCGCCATGACATAAACGTATCAAGTCTTTATATTTGGCTGTTGCTATTGGCAGCCTAGAAGTATATAATTGATTTAAATCGATTACTTCTTGGGCTATGTCGTTATTTGTAGTACCTTTCTTTAGGACAAATTATTAAAAAAATCTTTTACAACCTCAACTCTTTGGTAATAGTGTCCTTTACAACTGCAATATTTTTACTTACGTTATTAATTGTACTTTATGCCCTTATTTTTCTGAAAATTCTGTTTAACTAACGGATTTTTTTAGGGGTTAAACAACATTTTTTTTGCGAATATCGCTAAACGAAATATACGCATCGATAGAGAATTCAAAACTGAGTAAGACTATGAAAAAAGTTAATTTTTGGCGAAATGTCCTTTACGACCTTTGAACCCTCAAGTATCGATATTATGATGTATGTATGTATGTAGGTATAATGTATATTATGTTAAATAAATATATGAAATATTTGAATGTGTACGTTTTTGCGGAAATCTAACGTTAGACTAAAAAAAAAAAAAATTACCTAAAATACTGGACAAGCTGCATGAGGTCGCAGTATATGCGGGGATAACAGATAAATACAGAAATTTTACGTTCTAAGGTGCCTTTTCACCAGAGACGTGCTGTGCTACGTTGCTATGGATGCGTGTGATATCCACCAATCATATTCGGGATACCCTCATAATCAATGAATTTGATTGGTTGATATTAAACGTATCAACGAGGCTTAGCACGGCGTGCCGCGACAATTATCTCACGTCATGCTGTCCTTATCACATTTAAAACTATAGACAGGGACGTAAGCGTGACAAACCCATGACAACGTCGTCACAGAGTGCATGCTAAGCTTCGATTCACACTGCCAGCGAGCGAAGTAATAGGCATGATGACAGAAAAAAAATTTTTTGTCCATCACAAAGATTATTTAAAAATATTCGACACGTATTTTTTCTTTTTCTCTTAAACTAAAAATGACAAAGATACACTGGGTTAAAGTTGCTCGTGACGTCACGCCTAAGTACAATTTTTACCTAAAAGTGACGTCAATACCACTCCGTAACTTTGATGCTCTGTATCTTTGTATTTATTTATGTATTTGATCAGGTAAAAAAAATTGTTTGCAATATTTTTTATTAACCTAAAAGACAGACTAATTATTTTTTGAATTTTGAATGTAGTCATCATCCCTATTACCATTTTTTAAAGGCGGAGTTATGGTATCTATATCTACACACCAAAGCCGCCGGCTTTTTTGACAGCTGTCATTCGTATGACGTAAAGCCGCCAACCTAGCCCGGCGGTTTACCGGCGGCTTTGGTGTGTAGATAGCATAAGATATCATGTTTTTTTTCTATAACTTTTACAATAAAAAAAAAAAAAGATATATTGCACATAACGTAGGGCCCTGTGCCGAAGGTTTCTTGCCGTCTTCTTCCTCTCGGCTATACAGGTAGTGAACCGGCAGTAGTTTTAAATTAAAAAAGTGACATCAAAAAAGTGTAATGAATTTTGCCTATTTTTGAATAAAACACTTTTCATTTTCATTTTCAATATATGAAACCTAACTTCACTTGTCAATTGTCATACACAGAGTCCACAATAGCAATTGCCATTTTTTTTTAAAGTAGAGATACACAGTTGAGTGATTTTAACAGTGAGTTTAATCGAATAGAATCGAGCTGTCGTCGTATCGATAAGCAGCAAAAGAAACGCGATAATAATGTGCGAAGATAAATATGACGGATTATTAGTTTATATAACGTATTTATGATACTAGAGGCTGCCCGCGACTTCGTAGGCATTTATCGTCGTATCTCAAAAAAAAAAAAAGCCAGCCAAGTGCGAGTCGGACTCGCGCAGGAAGGTGATGTCGAGCAAAAAAGGCAAATAAATCACGTTTGTTGTATGGGAGCCCCCCTTAATTATTATTATTATTCTATTTTTAACCCCCGACGCCAAAAGAGGGGTGTTATAAGTTTGACGTCGATGTCTGTCTGTCTGTCTGTCTGTCTGTCTGTCTGTCTGTCTGTCTGTCTGTCTGTCTGTCTGTCTGTCTGTCTGTCTGTCTGTCTGTCTGTCTGTCTGTCTGTCTGTCTGTCTGTCTGTCTGTCTGTCTGTCTGTCTGTCTGTCTGTCTGTCTGTCTGTCTGTCTGTCTGTCTGTCTGTCTGTCTGTCTGTCTGTCTGTCTGTCTGTCTGTCTGTCTGTCTGTCTGTCTGTCTGTCTGTCTGTCTGTCTGTCTGTCTGTCTGTCTGTCTGTCTGTCTGTCTGTCTGTCTGTCTGTCTGTCTGTCTGTCTGTCTGTCTGTCTGTCTGTCTGTCTGTCTGTCTGTCTGTCTGTCTGTCTGTCTGTCTGTCTGTCTGTCTGTCTGTCTGTCTGTCTGTCTGTCTGTCTGTCTGTCTGTCTGTCTGTCTGTCTGTCTGTCTGTCTGTCTGTCTGTCTGTCTGTCTGTCTGTCTGTCTGTCTGTCTGTCTGTCTGTCTGTCTGTCTGTCTGTCTGTCTGTCTGTCTGTCTGTCTGTCTGTCTGTCTGTCTGTCTGTCTGTCTGTCTGTCTGTCTGTCTGTCTGTCTGTCTGTCTGTCTGTCTGTCTGTCTGTCTGTCTGTCTGTCTGTCTGTCTGTCTGTCTGTCTGTCTGTCTGTCTGTCTGTCTGTCTGTCTGTCTGTCTGTCTGTCTGTCTGTCTGTCTGTCTGTCTGTCTGTCTGTCTGTCTGTCTGTCTGTCTGTCTGTCTGTCTGTCTGTCTGTCTGTCTGTCTGTCTGTCTGTCTGTCTGTCTGTCTGTCTGTCTGTCTGTCTGTCTGTCTGTCTGTCTGTCTGTCTGTCTGTCTGTCTGTCTGTCTGTCTGTCTGTCTGTCTGTCTGTCTGTCTGTCTGTCTGTCTGTCTGTCTGTCTGTCTGTCTGTCTGTCTGTCTGTCTGTCTGTCTGTCTGTCTGTCTGTCTGTCTGTCTGTCTGTCTGTCTGTCTGTCTGTCTGTCTGTCTGTCTGTCTGTCTGTCTGTCTGTCTGTCTGTCTGTCTGTCTGTCTGTCTGTCTGTCTGTCTGTCTGTCTGTCTGTCTGTCTGTCTGTCTGTCTGTCTGTCTGTCTGTCTGTCTGTCTGTCTGTCTGTCTGTCTGTCTGTCTGTCTGTCTGTCTGTCTGTCTGTCTGTCTGTCTGTCTGTCTGTCTGTCTGTCTGTCTGTCTGTCTGTCTGTCTGTCTGTCTGTCTGTCTGTCTGTCTGTCTGTCTGTCTGTCTGTCTGTCTGTCTGTCTGTCTGTCTGTCTGTCTGTCTGTCTGTCTGTCTGTCTGTCTGTCTGTCTGTCTGTCTGTCTGTCTGTCTGTCTGTCTGTCTGTCTGTCTGTCTGTCTGTCTGTCTGTCTGTCTGTCTGTCTGTCTGTCTGTCTGTCTGTCTGTCTGTCTGTCTGTCTGTCTGTCTGTCTGTCTGTCTGTCTGTCTGTCTGTCTGTCTGTCTGTCTGTCTGTCTGTCTGTCTGTCTGTCTGTCTGTCTGTCTGTCTGTCTGTCTGTCTGTCTGTCTGTCTGTCTGTCTGTCTGTCTGTCTGTCTGTCTGTCTGTCTGTCTGTCTGTCTGTCTGTCTGTCTGTCTGTCTGTCTGTCTGTCTGTCTGTCTGTCTGTCTGTCTGTCTGTCTGTCTGTCTGTCTGTCTGTCTGTCTGTCTGTCTGTCTGTCTGTCTGTCTGTCTGTCTGTCTGTCTGTCTGTCTGTCTGTCTGTCTGTCTGTCTGTCTGTCTGTCTGTCTGTCTGTCTGTCTGTCTGTCTGTCTGTCTGTCTGTCTGTCTGTCTGTCTGTCTGTCTGTCTGTCTGTCTGTCTGTCTGTCTGTCTGTCTGTCTGTCTGTCTGTCTGTCTGTCTGTCTGTCTGTCTGTCTGTCTGTCTGTCTGTCTGTCTGTCTGTCTGTCTGTCTGTCTGTCTGTCTGTCTGTCTGTCTGTCTGTCTGTCTGTCTGTCTGTCTGTCTGTCTGTCTGTCTGTCTGTCTGTCTGTCTGTCTGTCTGTCTGTCTGTCTGTCTGTCTGTCTGTCTGTCTGTCTGTCTGTCTGTCTGTCTGTCTGTCTGTCTGTCTGTCTGTCTGTCTGTCTGTCTGTCTGTCTGTCTGTCTGTCTGTCTGTCTGTCTGTCTGTCTGTCTGTCTGTCTGTCTGTCTGTCTGTCTGTCTGTCTGTCTGTCTGTCTGTCTGTCTGTCTGTCTGTCTGTCTGTCTGTCTGTCTGTCTGTCTGTCTGTCTGTCTGTCTGTCTGTCTGTCTGTCTGTCTGTCTGTCTGTCTGTCTGTCTGTCTGTCTGTCTGTCTGTCTGTCTGTCTGTCTGTCTGTCTGTCTGTCTGTCTGTCTGTCTGTCTGTCTGTCTGTCTGTCTGTCTGTCTGTCTGTCTGTCTGTCTGTCTGTCTGTCTGTCTGTCTGTCTGTCTGTCTGTCTGTCTGTCTGTCTGTCTGTCTGTCTGTCTGTCTGTCTGTCTGTCTGTCTGTCTGTCTGTCTGTCTGTCTGTCTGTCTGTCTGTCTGTCTGTCTGTCTGTCTGTCTGTCTGTCTGTCTGTCTGTCTGTCTGTCTGTCTGTCTGTCTGTCTGTCTGTCTGTCTGTCTGTCTGTCTGTCTGTCTGTCTGTCTGTCTGTCTGTCTGTCTGTCTGTCTGTCTGTCTGTCTGTCTGTCTGTCTGTCTGTCTGTCTGTCTGTCTGTCTGTCTGTCTGTCTGTCTGTCTGTCTGTCTGTCTGTCTGTCTGTCTGTCTGTCTGTCTGTCTGTCTGTCTGTCTGTCTGTCTGTCTGTCTGTCTGTCTGTCTGTCTGTCTGTCTGTCTGTCTGTCTGTCTGTCTGTCTGTCTGTCTGTCTGTCTGTCTGTCTGTCTGTCTGTCTGTCTGTCTGTCTGTCTGTCTGTCTGTCTGTCTGTCTGTCTGTCTGTCTGTCTGTCTGTCTGTCTGTCTGTCTGTCTGTCTGTCTGTCTGTCTGTCTGTCTGTCTGTCTGTCTGTCTGTCTGTCTGTCTGTCTGTCTGTCTGTCTGTCTGTCTGTCTGTGTGTCTGTCTGGGGACCGCTAAGTAGCTAGGTTGGTACGCAAAAAATACCTAACCATAAGTAATCATAATGAGATATCAAAATTTAAAAAATGCCTGTGAACGAAATGTTTTAATTGAATCGATAAGTATACATTTAAAATAGGTATTCGTAAGGAAAATAGAATGCGGTCCCCCGACGAAATGAAGTTTGTATGAAAGTTGTCAACTTGTATAAAATATTAAGCGATGTTCAGTTGACAAAATACTACTTATTTTATTTGTTACTTTTTATAGTCGGGGGTTTTTTAAATTTTAAATTTAATTAGTATTTGTTATTATAGCGGCAATGGTTTAACATCATCTGTAAAAATTTCAACGCTCTAGCTATAACGGTTCATGAGATACAGCCTGGTGACAGACGGACGGACGGACAAGTCTCAGTAATAGGGTCCCGTTTTCACCCTTTAGGTACGGAACCCTAAAAACCAAAAATCTATTTACACAATCAATCTCGAAATAGATTTTTAAATCGAGAACACTTTCAAAAATACAAAAAAATATGTAATTTAATTAAATATGTATTAACAATCAAATACAATAGGGATGATGACTACATTCAAAAATTCAAAAAATAATTATTCCGTCTTTTAGGCTATTAAAAAATATTTGAAACACATTTTTTACCTGATCAAATACAAAGATACAGAGCACCAAATTTACGGAGTGGGGGGTATTGACGTCACTCCTACGTAAAAATCTTACTTAGGCGTGACTAGGGCTTGCAAATATTCGAAAATTTTCGGTATTCGAATATTCGAATTTTTTTTTGAAATTATTCGAATAATTCGAATAATATTCGAATAGTGAAAAAGCATCGATTTTAATGTTATTTTCCTTTTAAATTGCAATTTCTCGACTAACACAGCTTAATTCCATTAATATAAATCAATACATTATTATTGGATGCACAAAAATAAACAATAAACATGAAACAAGAATTGACAATGTTTCATTATTTTTACGTCTTATTTTCATTCTTTAAAAGAAAACTATTAAAAATTCCTAATTTTTAATTGTTTTAATGGCTTTTTTCAGTGTGAAATAAATAAATTAAAAGTTTCTCATTCTAAAAGACGTAAAAGTACATTTTGTCAGCTCTATAAATTAGCCTATGCTCAAGAGAACGTTTCATGAATTAAAAAAAATGTTGACATTTGGCAGTTCAAAGGGTTACAAAGTTAAAACAAAGAATATTTTTTACCTTCCGAAACTAAGAGTAGAGAACATACAACTTAGTTGAAATAACACTATTAAGGCAGAAACAATATCTTCTAGCATAGCTACTTATACGTTAAAAACTGTAACATTTTATAATTATTTATTTTTATTGTAATTGGTTCAGTTTGATTAATAAAATTAGCAGAACAAATCTAAACATCAGGATCAGGATCAGGATCAGGACATCAGGATCAGGATCATCGAGGATGATTTCGGCGCGGTAAAATTTAATTCGCGCGCTCAATGCATCCTCGCGTTGAGCGCGGGTAGCAATACCGGACAAGCAAAATCTGAATGCCAGAACAAACCATACACGTTTTTGGTGTTGACGCGATGGATGATTTCCGCGACATAACGCAGCATTGGCGTATCGCAAAAGATCCTGCTGTTCAACACGGCCGCGCGTTGAGATGATGGATGATTTTCTAATACGCAATTAGGCAACCAAGCCATTCAAATTGGTTTTGCTTAGTTCTTTATTTTGAGTAAAAAACATAGACAAATACATAAAAATACGACCACAACGGGAACTTTTAACGTATTGTCGAATATTCGAATAACTGATTCATCTATTCGAATATTCGAAAAAATTTAATATTCGAATAATTCGAATATTCGAATATTCGAATGCAAGCCCTAGGCGTGACGTCACGAGCAACTTTAACCCAGTGTATCTTTGTCATTTTTAGTTTAAGAGAAAAAAGAAAAAATACGTGTCGAATATTTTAAAATAATCTATGTGATGGACTTAAAAGATTTTTTTTAATCATCTCATCATGCCTATTATTAATAAATGGTTAAATTGTTGTTGTTTTTTTTTTTTGGTTTAATGTTTTTTTTTTTGGTTGGTTTTGTTTTTTTGGTTTTGGTTGGCCATCGCCATTCAGCGTGGAAACGCGGCGAGCGTCATGGGCACCTTTGCACCGGGAACGACCAGGGGGGGTTTGTTTGATTAGCTATAAGTATGATATTGTATTTTTTTTTTTGACATTTGTAATTCAATATTTGTATTATTTGTTTTATTAATAAAGTAAAATACAATAATCACTAATAAGAAAAAGCAAATAGTGATTCGCAATTAGCTAATACATACAAAATGGTGGTAATACATAAATAACATTCGATACAATACAAACTGGTTTTGATACACGGTGATTCGAAGTATAGTATGACAATCATTGGGATGTGTGTGTTACTTCGGTTAGGTTATAACTGGATGGATTTATGGACATTTGCGAGTACATTTTAAAAAAATATATCTTTTTTTTTTTAAATACTAGGTGTAACAGAAAGGGGTATAAAGCCGAAACACAGCGATAGTCGTTTTGAAACTGAACAACTTTCCCCAAGGAACATAAGTCGTAACTCGAAAAAAAAATTAGCCTCCCCATGTATGGGCGATCCAAAATTTTTTTTCGAATTACCCATGTTCCTTGGGGAAAGTGGTTCAGTTTCATGACGACTATCGCTGTGTTTCGGCGTTATACTATACCCCCTTTCTGTTACACCTGTATATCATTATTTAATTGGATTTACTTATAAAAATGTTTATTCTTTATTTATTAATCATAATCATAATCATATTTATTGCGCTTCCATTTTGTTTATAATAAAATTATTTCACAAAAATCAAAGTCAATTTAATTGATCAATCAATTTATTTATTTTTGTTGTCAACTTCTATTAATCAATTTGTCAATTAAGCTAATGCTACATTTGAAATTTGTTATTAGATCCGTCTGGATCTGCGTGCCTGGTCTGGCGCAAAATGGCTACTTTTTGTACGGTACTATTTAACGTTTTTCATCATTGGTCATCTACCAAGAAAACTATAAAAAACTTGGTGCAACCTCGGCACGCTGTCATAAACTCATTTGTATATGAAAAAAAAATGGGGCACCTCCTTATATTCTTTCTTCATTGATTAGAAATATAGCTGTCACTGTCATTGTCAAATATCTGAAGAAAAAAAAACATGTTTTTGTAGATGAATAACATGATTAGGTATAAATAATTTCTTAAAATATATAATAAAATCGATGAGAGTTTAATTTAAACAATTCCTAAGTAGTTAAATAAGCGATTCTAAGTATTTATTTATGTTTTATTATCCTGTTAAAAAAGAAATAAGTAATTCATTCATCACTCTTGCGAATCTAGCATTAACTTTAAAAAATGACCCGTCTTATGTGATGTCAAACTCGTCCTACAAGATTAAATAAATTTTCATTTCAATTATGAAGAATAAGGTTGCAATAAGGCCGCCTGTTGCTTCTTATATTCTTATTTATGTCGGTACCTTATATCAGTTTGTGCAATAAAGAATATTTTGTATTGTATTGTATTGAAGAATAAAAATGACAACCAAATAATAAAAAATATATCAGCGTAGTTATGATAAAACTGAAGCTACATACTTTATTGTGTTTACGTAAAAAATACAGTTTGTGCGTCCGTTTGTATGTGTGCGTTCAACCACATAGATATTGAACACTTAGGGACGCCCAAATGCTTTTAAATTATTATTATTTTTTTAACAAATGGCATTATATTTTTATGTTCGTAATTTTAAAAAAGTTGTATTTCGTGTTTTTTTAGTAACTAATATTGTTATACTCTTTTTTCAAAATTATTTGTTTCCCTAACTTTGACTGTGGCTAAATATGCGCCTAGCATGGAAGCCAATAATAATAAAAAAAAAAAATTGTTATAAAGTTTTTTTGTTATTGTACTCTTTTATTGAAAAATACTATTGTTTTTTTACTAGTTAGGTAATTAGGTTTTATTTATTCAAACTAAAGGGCTGTTAACACTATCTACAGATAACATTCATCTGACAGATATTTTATACCTGTCTCTGTCTAAAACGTCATGTTTATGAAATAGACATACAGGATGTAAAAGAAAGGGGGTATAATGCCAAAACACAGCAATAGTCCTCATGAAATAGAACAACTTTCCCCAAGGAACATGGGTCGTAACTCGAAAAAAATTTTCGGGTCGCCCACACTTACACGATCAGCTGATCGGACATTTTGTATGGGGAGGCGAATTTTTTTTTTTCAAGTTACGACCCATGTTCCTTGGGGAAAGTTGTTCGGTTTCATGAGGACTATTGCTGTGTTTCGGCATTATACCTCCTTTCTGTTACACTCTGTAGATTTGATTGTGAGGTATATTTTTTCTGTAGATTTTGAAACGGGCACTAAAAATTGTTCATTTCAACATAATTACCTCATTACTTAAGTATTAAGACATTAAACCTAATGTAAGGTTATAGGTACCTACAGATGACGCTTTAATATAATTATTTATTCGTTATTTAACACTAAAACGTTACTTACCTATATCTGATAATCATCTTTTATTTTACATTCTCAACCCTTAAAAAACATCTTTAACTTATGAAAAAGAAAACTTTCTTGAAATTCTTCTTTGTGAACACATTATTTCTGCCAAAAAAGCAACAATAAAATCATTTAAATCGATTTTAAATTTAAATCAATCACAATAACATAAAAATAAAATAATTGTAATAAGTAATTGAAACTAGGAACGCAACGCAGCCCTATAGTCTCCGCGTGTGAGCGCAAGAAAATAGGAGCACTCGTGAACACACAGACACGGCCCGGCCGCCAACTCGGATGGTTGTGTTGCGGCTGTCAAACGCTCCCTCCCCGCGCGCGTGTTTTGACTTATTTTTGTCAAACCTACGCCATATTGTTTTATTGTCCTCGTTAATTATAATTTCAACATCAATTTCCGATTACGCCGCGCAATAAATACCTTATGCCTATTCAGATTTTGATTATTAAAAAGTTAAATTAAAAAAAAAAATAAGAGTAACCCGGTGACATTATGGTAAAGAGTGTGATTGTGTTCAGTGCGTGGATTTAAAATCGTTATCTAGATTTTAATAATTGATTGATTTATCTCAATTTAATTTTGCTAATAGCTCGATCGATCGGTTCTATGATTTGAATTACGGTTCTAAATTAAAAGTGTTTAAAACCTCTTTAGTGATTTTGACAAATTGGTTATCAAAAAAAGAGTTTGTGTGCAAGGAGGTTGTGCTATTATTAAAATTGTCGAAAAATAACTGTTTCGGAACATTGGAGTGTAAAAATAGTGCATCGTCGGAAGTTAATTTAAGAATGCAACGTATAGCCATTGTTTTATAAATAAATATGTTTGGTATAACTTTCCCAGGGAAAATGCCAGCGTTTTGTGTTTTTGTGAAGTTAAAGTGAAGTGATTACGTGTACAGTTTCCTTTGTCTTGGATTTTTAGAATATGGATAAACCGACGTTCAAGGTAAGCTATGGCTGTGTGATGAATATTATGTCGAACGCTTGACCAACCAGATTTATTTTAAAAATATAGGTATTCTTTTTTTTTAAATAAACGACGATCAACGAATTGAAAAAGAATAGCAAACACCAATATTTCAAATCAATATGCATTTAAAATAAGATGCATTTAGCAGATTTCAACTTTTTGTTGATAAATTGCGTGACGTCATCCATTGTCTTGGATTCTTGATTTTATTGATCACTGCCGGCCAATCAGCGTTCGCCATTCAAATAGATACAGGAAGTCACTTTGTAGTCAATTTAATTACTTTTTAATTATTAAATTTGCGATTACATAATATTTTTTGGTCGTTATTAATGAACTGTGGTAATAAATATTATTAGAATTTATTACTTCAAACATATTTTGTCAGTGAAAGCTATTTCATAAGCGCGAAATTAAAAAGTAATTGTATTTATTCGAAAAAGATGTGATATCATTTTGTTCAGCCCTACTCCGTACGCCATATCAGCAAGTACTAGTGTTGTGACACATTCTCGAATTGTCGATAACGATAATTTATTTTAATAACATTTGGTTGTTTGTTTACATTCTGATGTAATGTGATTTTTCAACGGCTTGTGAAATGAATTCCCAGAGCGTTCGGGTTTATGTTTTATTGTTTTGATTAACAACTAGAAATGGCTCATTTTGATGATCCATTTCGGTAAGTTTTGATTTGCTATTATCTCTTTTGTTATTTAAAATGTAATTTGCATGTGATTTGTTTTAGTTTTAGGCTAACGAAAAAAACTTTCAATACAAACAAGGTTTTTAATACGCATTTTTAAAAATTTAATAGCTATTATAAGATAAATAAAACATTTGTTAAGAACAAAAAGGTATACGATACGAAAGATAAGTTTTATATTCATAAAATTGACAACTAAACTAACAGATAGGTAGGTAAGTACCAAATTGTTGAATTTAACATATACCTATTAAATTCTATTGTTCAAAGATGTAGGTAAAATTAGACATTTGGTTAATGTTAATAATGAAACTGAAATACGTTAAAATACTGCAAAATTTAATACCTAGATTTTATGTACCGCTTACGTCAATTCAATAGGCATAATGACTAAAAAATTTTTTTAGTCCATCACAATAGATTATTTTAAAATATTCGACACGTATTTTTTCTTTTTTCTCTTAAACTAAAAATGACAAAGATACACTGGATTAAAGTTGCTCGTGACGTCACGCCTCAGTACGATTTTAAGCGAGGAGTGACGTCAATACCCCCCACACCGTAACTTTAATGCTCTGTATCTTTGTATTTATTTATGTATTTGATCAGGTAAAAAATGTTTTTCATATATTTTTAATAGCCTAAAAGACGGACTAATTATTTTTTGAATGTAGTCATCATCCCTATTATTGGAACAAAAATTGTGTAAAACGTCACGTTTTCAGAGTACAATTTAATAAATAATAAGTATTTCATAAGTCATCAAAGGTTGATTATTGTCTTAAATTAAAAAGAAAAAAAAAGAAAGCGGCAAGGATTAAAATCTCCTTTAAACACTTTAACCTTTTTTCTTAAAATGCCGCGGCCACTTTACCGAAATGAAAGTATGAGCGTTTTATTTTAATTTTAAACCATCGACTGAGCGCCGGTAATCAGTAAAGCATAAACCTGAATTAGGGCGCGGTTCTATTTATAAAAACACCTCGCGTTGCTTTCAGGGCTGCGTCTGAGCGCCAAAACACACGGTGAAACGCAACTGCAACGCAACTGAAACTGCTAGTTACTTTTGAGTTGCATCGCAGTTTCTGCTATAGACTTCCTTAGACCCAGAACACCCGGTTAAACGCAACTGCAACGCAACTAAAACTGCTAGTTACTTTTGAGTTGCATCGCAGTTTCTGCTATAGACTTCCTTCCGTATCCAAACACGACTTAGTTACCTATACTTACGTTGTGAAAGACTATATTCATTCTCGAAAACTCCGATTTTTACTGTTTATTTCTATCGAAATTAAGAATAGTAAATATTATTAATTGCATCACTATTAAAAAACAAACATCAATCAAGATAAATCTATAGAGGTAGGTATTTGAAATGTTCGCTATCGGAACTATAAAATGATAGTCTTATCAAAATCGGTTTTGTAGTTTTCGTGTGTGAAAATTGTACGAGTTCTTTAACTTTGCGAAATATTTTCATTCCTATTCTTTTTTTTTTGCACTTTGGTAATCTATATACTGGAAAACTTTTATTTATATTAAAATAATACTATACATGTGAATAAGCGGTGGTAGCCCAGTTGGTAGAACGCTTGCCTCGAATTCTGAGGGCGTGAGCTCGAATCCTGGCGGGGGCCCGTACCTCTGAGTTTATTTCTCATGTACGGATCAATTAATTCGATTACCACTTGCTAACGGTGAAGGAAAACATCGTGAGGAAACCTGCATACACCAGAGAAGAAATTCGAAGGTGTATGTGAAATCCGCCAACCCGCACTTGGCCAGCGTGGTGGATTACGGCCTAATCACTCTCTGTATGAGAGTAGGCTCGTGCCCCTCGGTGGGGACATATATGGGCTGATAAAGAAAAAGAAGATGTGAATATGTTATTAAAAATACTTCTAATAAATAAAATATAACCACTAAACTAAATTTCACCTTAACTAATACTAATCCAGGAATAACCTGCCCCTGGTCTCTCCCGGTGCAAAAATCAATAACAATAATTGTGTTCGAAATTGCATCATCAGATTGTCATCTTATATCTAAATTTACATTTCACATTTTCATTTAAAAATATTGAGCAACATATAAACTTGTATTTATCTAGTCATAAATTACTTATTTAATACATTCATAACATTAATCTAGGATTTTTCTCAGACTTGAACAAAGATGGGCGTTTTTTCGATTTAATTTTACTTAGCTTACTTTTGATTTACTTGGCTTACACCACTGGACATTGGCGAAATCAAAGAAGGACCGCCATATTACCAAGAATTGATTGAACATTAATCTATTTAGTTTATGTTTAACTTACTTCGCGTTGCTATAGGTACATACATATCCGTTACGCCTCTCCCTCATTGGGGTAGGCAGAGACCACTTCCCTCCACTTGCTACAATACAAACACACCTCTTTCGCTTCATCCACACTCATTAGTCGCCTCATACATAAAATACTATAAAAGCATATTAATCTATTTAAACATACATACTATTACATACATACCTACATAATACTAATTGTATTTAGCCAGTGATCATGCGCAGCCAAAACACGTAGCGACGCCGTGACGTCATCGATTCACAAAAACTGCACACAAGTGTGCCAATTTCTTATTCTGTTTCAAAGTTTAGAAATGTTCTTTGTAATTAAAAAAAAAGTTAAGTAGTTCAGTTCTTTATAAGGTTTTAGCTTTATTTTAAATACTTTAAGATTTAAAAAGTTTGTTTTCATACTTACAATCATCTATGTGTAAGTTGTCTAATATAAGGACGTTAATAAATTGAAGGAATTAACATAATTACCACGGTCACCTAACAAATAGTTATAAAATATTTTATAAATAGTCAATACATTGGCAGGAAGTCAATAGGGATGATGAATACATTCAAAAATTCAAAAAATAATTAGTTCGTCTTTTAGGCTATTAAAAATATTTGTAGGTAACACGTTTTTTACCTGATCAAATACATAAATAAATACAAAGATACAGAGCATTAAAGTTACGGAGTGGGGGGTAATGACGTCACTCCTACGTAAAAATCGTACTAAGGTGTGACGTCATGAACAAAGTTTTTTTTTTTTTTTTTTCAAGATATGACGACAATTATGGGTACAAAATCGTGGGCGGCCACTAGTAATATTATAAATGTCAATGTTTGTGCCGATGGATGGATGGATGTTTGTTACTCTTTCACGCAAAAACTACTGAACAGATTTTTATGAAACTTGGGAATATTGTAGCTTGCTCATCAGAATAACACATAGGCTATATAATTTTAAGATAGCATTTTTTTAAGATGAAGATAAATGCGTACGGAGTCGTGGGCAGTCTCTATATTAAATAATTATTATTTAACAGTTTATTGTAAGATGATAGTACATAGAGACAGAAAAAGAGAGAAGTTATACAAAAGGTACAGCATATTTCTTAAAGAAATTAAATATAAGTTCCCTAAACTTTCGCACTCAAAAGTACATTCATGTTTCGTACGTCGAATCACAATAACAATGAGTCACGTCGCCTTCCAACGGATTATATTAAAATATGCTGTTAACGATCAAACGAAAAACAATTATAAATTATATTTAACTAGACGCTGCCCGCGACTTCGTATGCATTTACAATATGAAAATGAAAATGAATGAAAATGAAAAGTGTTTTATTCAAAAATAGGCAAAATTCATTACACTTTTTTGATGTCACTTTTTTTTATCTAAAATTACTGCCGGTTCACTACCTGTATAGCCGAGAGGAAGAAGACGGCAAGAAACCTTCGAACCTTGAAAAAAAAATACAATACAAATATTCCTTATTGCACAAAAGATATAAGGTACAGACACAAACAAGAATATAAGAAGCAACAGGCGGCCTTATTGCTAGGTAGCAATATCTTCCAGGCAACCTAAGGGTACCAAATAGCGAGAAATAGGTAATAATGGTTGCGGGTTGTGCAAATAATACAGAATACATACATAACTACATATATACCAAAAATAGATAGTACCTAGAAGCATTTATCGTCATAACTTGAAAAAAAAAAAAACTCGCTATCTTAAAATTATATAGCCTATGTGTTATGTATAAGCTTCAATATAGCAAAGTTTCATTTAAATCTGTTCAATAGTTTTTGCGTGAAAGAGTAACAAACATCCATCCATCGGCACAAACATTGACATTTATAATATTATTAGGATATTTAATGAGCACTTATGTACATAAGTTTTTAGAGATAAAATGATTTTTATGTACATACAAGTATTTATTATAAAAGTAGCACTCGCTTTGAGTATAGAATATATAAGGAGATTCCACATTTTTTTTCATATACAAATGAGTTTATGACGGCGTGCCAAGGTTGGCGCAAGTTTTTCATAGTTTTCTTGGTAGATGACCTGTCAAACTATTAGAAATTCCATACAAAAATAGTAGCCATTTCGCGCCAGACCAGGTACGCAGTTCCAGACGGTATGGCATCTCCTTATATATTCTATATATTCTTCCTCTTGGAAAACTTAGATAATGACTTTTCTTAAATGATATGTATTCTATTTGTTATTTTGAACTTCTGAAGTAAAAAAATAATAATATTGAAATGTACATTGGAAAGTTTCATCGAAATCTATTTAGTGGTTTTTGCGTTGATGAAATCCATCTATTGGTCTATTCAAATATCTTTACAGTTATCGCAAACATTAACGTTTATTTTATTAATACATACATATCAGTCACGCCTCTCTCCCATCGAGGTAGGCAGAGACCACTTCCTTCCACTTGCTACGATCCAAACACACCTCTTTCGCTTCATCCACACTCATCAGTCGCCTCATACATGCCCGTCGGTTTAGGGTACTCATTTTTTTTTCTCTTATTAATTTACGATATTTAAAGAAAACGTAGGTAACATTAATAACTACTTAATATTGAAAAAAAAAATTAACGAATTATACTATAAAAAAAATTATAAAAAAAAACCATCTTTAAGTAGATATTTTTTTAAGAAACATCCATCATGAAAAATGATGGATGTTTCTTAAAAAAATATCATCTTTCCCAACAAATTACAAATTCTTATCGATATAATAATATCGATATCGACACGTATTTGTTACAACACTTCACAAGCCACTGGCGCCAACATTAGCCATCCGCTTTGCGCCATATTTTTTTGTTGTTAAAATTTTCGTTTTCACAACAGAATGAGGTTGAATAAAGACTGATTTTAATGACGAATTACGGAATAGGTTATTAAATCTAATAATTCACTACAATTAATGATTCTATCTTTTAAGATTGAATAAATTTGGAGGTAACCTATCTAGGTATTGATTCGACAATCGTGAAGAATGGGGCTTAGCATGGCGTGCCGCGACAATTATCTCATGTATGCTGTCCTTATCACACTTAAAACTGTGGACAGAGACGTAAGCGTGACAAACGCATGACAACGTCTTGTCACGGAGTGCCATACTCAATGAGGAAGGAATATAAGGAGTGGCCCCATTTTTTTTCATATACAAATGAGTTTATGACAGCGTGCTAAGGTCGCGCCAAGTTTTCTCATAATTTTCTTGGTAGATGTCCTGTCAAACGATAAGTAGTACCGTACAAAAAGTAGCCATTTTGCGCCAGACCAGACACGCAGATCCAGACGATATGGCTCCTCCTAAGCATATACTAGTGCCTAATCACTGTGCCTAATCACTTTCTTATAAGAATTTAAGCTCGTGCCCCTGTACAGGGCTGATAACTGTAGGTACCTACTGATAGTCAAGTCAGAGTCGGACTCGGACACTCAAGAGTAAAAAAACACATTTGTTTTTAACTAAGATTTAATTGTAAATAATATTTAACTTAATTTGTTGTATTTTTCATTTAGTGCATGTTCAGGGACTAGTCCCGCCACAGTCTAGCCCTATTTATTCCTATTATTGAAAAGAGCAACCCAACAGAGTTCCTTGCTAGGTTCTACTCTGGGGAAAACTGCACTCTTGCGAATCTAGCATTAAAAAACGACTCGTCCTAAGTGTTGTCAAAACCTACAGGATTAAATGATTTTTCATTTCATTTCATCCGGGCCGTGTCAGAGAAAAAATATCATTCCATAAATTTTCTATGGATTCGTTCACACACGTTGTCATCTGTTGATCATCATCATCATCATATCAGCTTATGGACGTCCACTGCTGGACAAAAGCCTCCCCCAAGGATCTCCACAACGACCGGTCTTGCGTTGTCACACGTTGTCATGACGACGTATTGTTTTCCCTCCTGACAGGCCACGGCCCGGACACGTCCCGGGCACGGCACGGATCTTGTAGATAGACTACGGCTCTGCAATCCACAAAATATTTGGTTCCTATCCTAGTTGAGTTTTGTCGTAACTGTTGGCTAAGTTACTCGGCAGAGGTACTCAAACTGTAACCCTCCTAATATTATAAATGTCAATGTTTGTGCCGATGGATGGATGTTTGTTACTTCATCACGTAAAAACTACTGAACTGATTTTGATGAAACTTTGCAATATTTTATCTTACACATCAGAATAACACACAGGTTATGTAATTTAAACATATTGTGTAAGTTTTCTAAGATATGTCGATAAATGCGTTCGAAGTCGCGGGTAGCACTTAGTAAATATACTATAGGAAGGTTAGCTACAATATTGCTAAGTTTCATCAAAATCTATTCAGTAGTTTTTGCGTAAAAGAGTAACAAACATCCATCCATCGGCACAAACATTGACATTTATAATATTAGTAGGATTTAAGCCTTTATTGTACCTAATTATTATGTAAATAATTATTCGTTTCGCCTGAACAATAAATCCTGTAAATATTATACATAAATGTCAATGTTTGTTCCGATGGATGTGAGGAAGTTTGTTACTCTTTCACGCAAAAACCACTGAACAGATTTTGATGAAATTTTACAATAACTTAGTTTGGACATCAGAATAACATATAGGCTATATTATTTTGAGATATCATGATTTTCTTCCAAGATATGACGATAAATGCGAACGAAGTCGCGGGCAGCCTCTAGTAACTAAATAAAAATAAATGTAATATTTGAAAAGCACAGCGCTTGTATCCCTAAACCAATATGCGCGTTTGAGAATGGGGTTTCTATGGTTTAGGGTTGCCACACTTAACTACAACTTGGCCAATTCGTGTATGATTTGACGGATGGCCAAATTGTTAGTTGATAAATTAACAGCAAGGTGTCTTAAGTAGATTAGTTGCAAATGGCATCGAACATATTTGTATGGAGCCTGGTATAGTAAAAATTTCGGTATCAATTACACAGATTACACTCAACATATTCGAGCTTAACTTAATTTAGCGAAATTGGTACCCTGGTATAGTAAAAAAAAACGGTATCACTTAGACTCAACATCCCCTATTCGAGCTAGTATGGAGAAAAAAAAGTTGGCGGCCACTGATGAACCTAACGTCAATCGATAGAGAAAAATATTATAAAACGATAGTATTTTGGACAAATGTCGAAAGTGATATACTTTCGGAGATACAGAACTTTGAAAACGAAAGAACTTTGGAAATTGTTACATGCGAACATTTTCAAAGTTGTCATGACGACGTATTGTTTTCCCTCCTGACGGGCCACGGCCCGGACACGTCCCGGGCAAATAGACCATTGGGGTAGGTACACTCTTGATTCTGCCTTTCTTTAAAAAGTCCCTGATTTTTGCATTCCCAATATCTTTAAATACTTAAAGATAGCCTATGTTGTCAAGTTTCATTAAAATTTGGGGAAACGCAACTGCAACTGCTAGTTACTTTTGAGTTGCATCTAAGTTTCTGCTATAGACTCCTTTAGAAAACCACACACGATGCAACTAATCTGAAACCCACGTTACAAACGCTGCTGGAGTGTTGGGTACCTTTGCACCGGGAATGACAAGGGGCGGCTTGTTTAACTAGTTAATTAAGAAGATTATCATTTTTAAATAAGTAAATATTAAGTATTTAATAAACTTATTTTGTCATAAAAAAAAACAAATTAAACCGTTATAATTAAATGTAATAGTGCCAACCCTGTCCCACATCAGGTACAAAGTATCAGATACACGAGTGCGAGCGAGACAGCTGTATATCTCGTCATTCCGACACTAAAATGTGCTATAAAAATATTCATATCGTACTACTTACATATTCATATATCGCACTCTATGTGTTTGAATTAAGGTCTATTGTCAATAGGGATGATGACTACATTCGAAAATTCAAAAAAATAATTAGTCCGTCTTTTAGGCTATTAAAAAATATTTGAAACACATTTTTTACCTGATCAAATACATAAATAAATACAAAGATACAGAGCATCAAAGTTACGGAGTGCTATTGACGTCACTTTTAGGTAAAAATTGTACTCAAACGTGACGTCACGAGCAACTTTAAGTGTATCTTTGTCATTTTTAGTTTAAGAGAAAAAAGAAAAAAATACGTGTCGAATATTTTAAATTAAAAAAAATATCATCATGCCTATTGTAATTTTTTATTTTTTTTAATAAGGTATTTTATCAAACCAATTTTGTTAGTATAGGCTGCAATTTCAACTATATCAAATATATACTAGAATCTGCCCGCGCCTTCGTAAGTATTTATCGCCATACCTTGGAAGAATTATAACACCCCTCTTTTGGCGTTGGGGGTTAAAAAACATGATATCTCAAAGAAATGACGATAAAAATGTGTACGAAGTCGCGGGCAGCTTCTAGTCCTATACTAATAATATTTAAAATGCCGATGGATGGGTTTGAGGATGTTTGTTACTCTTTCACGCAAAAACTACTGAACAGATTTGGATGAAACTTTGCAATATTGTAGTTTATACATCAGAATAACACATAGGCCATATTATTTAAAGATATTGCGTATATTTTTCAAGATATGACGATAAATGCGTACGAAATCGCGGGCAGCGTCTAGTATTGGAATATTAAATGAAATCATTAATATTGACTTTCATAAGGTCAAAATTAATTATCTATAAGATTAAATTGATTTATATGGTACTTAACTATTAATTTATAAGTATTCTAATCAGTTGCAGAAAACAGCTTTAGGGCCCAGTTTCACAATCACAATACACAGATAAAAATTTAACTGACAGATATTTTATATCTGTCACCGTCTAAAACTTAACGTTTTATGTAATAGACAAGTTTATCTGTCAGTTACATTTTATCTGAGGCTTGTTTCACCATCTATGGAAAAAAATTGACACATTTGGTATTCTGCTAAACAATGGCTTACACTGATAGCGACCAAATGTGTCAAAAAATTACATTGACACTCTGCCGACACACAACTGAAAATATAAGTAAATAAGCAGACTTGGGTCCTTGGTTAATTAATTTAATGTACTTTTAAAGACACATAATCACTAGTTAAGTTTAACTATCGATTATTTTTAACTAATTACGGCATCTCTTATTTAAAAAAAACCGCAAAAAACAAACAAGAAAAGAAAATAAATTTATTGTACTTTTAAAGACACATAATCACTAGTTAAGTTTAACTATCGATTATTTTTAACTAATTTCGGCATCTCTTATTTAAAAAAAAACCGCAAAAAACAAACAAGAAAAGAAAATAAATTTATTGTACTTTTAAAGACACATAATCACTAGTTAAGTTTAACTATCGATTATTTTTAACTAATTTCGGCATCTCTTATTTAAAAAAAAACCGCAAAAAACAAACAAGAAAAGAAAATAAATTTATTGTACTTTTAAAGACACATAATCACTAGTTAAGTTTAACTATCGATTATTTTTAACTAATTTCGGCATCTCTTATTTTAAAAAAAACCGCAAAAAACAAACAAGAAAAGAAAATAAAAAATTATAATTAAAAAACTGAAAATAGCATGTTTTTCACGCGTCTTCGAAAGCTGAACAGATGGTGGTATGGTTGTCTCTTTCGTTCGTATAGCGTTGTCTAACTCTGTTTCAATTTTATACTTATTGATTCCAAAGCAGGGTACGCCGTAGCGATAGCAAATTCATCGTAAATTATTTTTTCTAAGAATTTAAGAAATAAGGAATTAAGTAAGAAATTATGATATAATTAACGGAAAAAATGGTTGTTGATTTGAATTTAGAACGTCCAGTTAAAACTGTCATTTGGTTTCGGAAAGAGGTATTAAAAAGTTATTGATTGCATTAAAAAAAAACCATTGTTAAAATTTGTATGTAGTAGGAAACGTCTTTTCTCTTGATTTTTGAAATTTACATTGTCCTACCAAGGTCCCAAGTCTGATAATTTAAAATAGTGTCAGTTGTGTGTCGGCAGAGTGTCAATCGCATTTTTTGACACATTTGGTCGCAATCAGTGTAAGCCTTTCACACAACTGCCGTGCCCTAATCAGGGTCCACATTTGGTAGGTACTTCAAGTTATTTATAAGATCTGTAAAAACCTGTGGAGTGCAATAAATGATTGAGTACTGAGTATTGAAAACTGAATCTACTTATTTTAAATCGCTGACTTGGGCGAAGTCACGCCGTGTTTTATGAAATAGACATAGGTTTATCTGTCAGTTAAATTTTATCTGTAAAGTGGTGAAATGTGCTCTAAATACAAGGTGACTTTAAATTAGTGAACGATAGAAAAGGATATGCATGTGCCTGTGATAACAAACAACTTTTACTATGGGGCCAAATTCGAAATCATAAAAAAAATTGTTCCCCCATACTATCAGCTGATGCATTTTGTATGGGGAGTTCAAAATTTTTTAAATAATTTCGACCTTGGTCCCATAGTAAAAGTTGTTGGTTGTCACGAGTACATGCATATCCTTTTCTATCGTTCACTAATTTAAAGTCACCCTGTATTCTTTTTTTTCTTTTTCCTTCCAAGCTACGAATACTAATATAATACATGATGTTAATACTATTTTCTCCATCGTCTTCTTTCACAAGCTAATAAAAAAATTTTTGCCAAAAAAGAAACAACTTCAAAACGGAAACTAAAAAGTATGAAATAAATTAACTTTAACAGAAAATTTCGAGTTTATAATAAGTGATTAAAAGAAACATAAACAATTAAATAATTATGTCTTTAAAATTTTTGAAGACGGTGCCAAGTAAAACAATAACTAGATATAGGTAATATAGGTACTTATAATCAATCTTTTTCACATCTCAAGGAAACAGGTGGCACCGTCTTCAAAAATTTTAAAGACATAATTATTTAATTGTTTATGTTTCTTTTAATCACTTATTATAAACTCGAAATTTTCTGTTAAAGTTAATTTATTTCATACTTTTTAGTTTCCGTTTTGAAGTTGTTTCTTTTTTGGCAAAAATTTTTTATTTCACATTTTTTAGTTTCCATTGACTGTCCTTCATTTTCATTATCAGACCCCTAATAACAGTCACAACCCATTTAGATGAAAGGTCTCAATAATAGAAGTTAATCAAGCCCAAACACAAAGTACTTGCTGTAAGCCGTTGTCGAGTTCCCTCGACTGCCTTTCCACTCCATCATCAGGTCAATGTCAGGCCCTCATTAAATATTAGGGCTTTAAAATTCTTATTATTGCATAATATTAAGAAACACACTAGTCGCGATGCAATTTTTTCGAGTGTTTCCCTCGATATCTCCAGGTTTCCACCATCAGGTCCTGGTTTCCTTACCATGGGACCATCCTTGGGATACTCCCTTTCCAACATAAAAAGAATCATCAAAATCGGTTCATGGACGACGAAGTTGTGTAAAGAAACATAAGAAACAGACTAGTCGAAAAATACAGTTTTTTCGAGAGTTTCCCTCGATTTCTCCAGGATTCCACCATCAGATCCTGGTTTCCTTACCATGGGACCACCCTCGGGATACCCCCTTTCCAACAAAAAAAGAATCATCAAAATCGGTTCATAAACGAAGAAGTTACGCGTGGACACACATAAAAAAAAAAAAAATATACGGTCGAATTGAGAAACTCCTCCTTTTTTTTGAAGTCGTTTAAAAAGTGCCCCGCTTGTTCTGCGTACCGTACCGGCCCCTGTCCGCATCCGGCCCGCGTCCCGCGTCCATATCGTGAACTTTACCGATTTACTCAATTACCTATCTTTTGGTTTAGCTTCCTTTTGTTTTTATTTACTTTTTTCTAGATATTACTTGGTCTTGAAGGGCTTGTTATAGCTTTTTGACATGCGGTTATAAGTAGAGAAATTAGGACTTTAAATAAACTAAGTATATGATTTTATATACACATATTTAAAATAACTATAAAATATGACACCTTCAAGTTATACCTACATACATACCTATCTGTCACGACTATCTCCCATCGAGGTAGACAGAGACCACTTCCTTCCACTTGCTACGGTACAAACACACCTCTTTCGCTTCATCCACACTCATCAGTCGCCTTATACATGCCCGTCGGTTTAGGGTACTTTTTGGTTTTATACACCTTAATAAATAGACAAATATTTTATTCAAAACCTCCATATTATTCTAACTCTCCCCTTTTTCCCCAGCTGGTGGGCGCCCCCTGCGGCCACCACGGCCAGTACACGTTCTACAAGGCGCTGCGGCTGACCGGCCAGCAGGAGCGGATCTTAGCCATCGGGGACTTCTTCTTCGTGAGGATCTGGCAGGATTCCGAACTGGTCTCCATTGGTGAGTGTACCATCATCTTCAAAGCGGTGCTTCTTCATCTCAGCCTATAGCTGCCCACTGCTGAGCATTTAGTTTAAGAGAAAAAAGAAATATTTTAATAATTAGTGTCGAATATTTTTAAATAATCTATGAGATGGAATAAAAAAATTTTTTAGTCATCATGCCTATTCTCATTGTCTACTAATGCTGACCTTCCTTCTGTAATGTCTCCTTAATCCACAATATCCTCACCAGGTGAGCTCCAGTTGCTATGGACGGACCGCGTCTCCGAGCAGACGCTGGTCAGTCTACGGCTGTACTTCCTCCCGGAGAACACTCCAGACGGCAGGCATCAGCATGGAGAGGTCAGTGATGATATTTGATGGTTTCTTACTCTAGGAAGAACAGGTACCCAGGTCTGGTCATTTAAAATAGCCTCAGTTGTGTGCCGAAGGGACCACGCATCGGACGACGCAGTGTGGTGCGGCCTCCAACAAGGTGGACTGACGACTGGTTAAAGTCGCTGGAAGCCGTTGGATGCGGGCAGCGCAAGACCGGTCGTTGTGGAGATCCTTGGGGGAGGCTTTTGTCCAGCAGTGGACGTCCATAAGCTGATATGATGATGAGTTTCATAATTAGTCCGTCTTTTAGGCTATTAAAAAATATTTGAAACACATTTTTTACCTGATCAAATACTTAAATAAAATATAAAGATACAGAGCATCAAAGTTACGGAGTGGGGGGTATTGACGTCACTCCTCGGTTAAAATCGTACTGAGGCGTGACGTCACGAGCAACTTTAACCCTGTGTATCTTTGTCATTTTTAGTTTAAGAGAAAAAAGGAAAAATACGTGTCGAATATTTTAAAATAATCTGTGATGGACAAAAAAAAATTTTTAGTCATCATGCCTATTGCATTGTTGCTTATTATGTCATTAAAATTAACATTTCATTAAAAGTTTTTACAGTTAACGAGTGTCGCTCTTTAAAAATTTGAATTAAAAGGCTCGTTACTTAATGGGCAATTATTTTTAAAGACCTATCCAGCAACTGTTAGTCGTAACACAATTCTACTTAAGATTGTGCCTCTAAATGTCAATGTTTGTGCCGATGTATAGATGTTTGTTACCCTTTCACGCAAAAACTACTGGACAGATTTTGATGGAACTTTGCAATATTGTAGCTTACACATCAGAATAACACATAGGCTATATTAATTTGAGATATTTTGTAAGTTTTCCAATATATAACGATAAATGTGTACGATGTCGCGGGCAAGCGCTAGTAATAAACGAAATAACAAAAAACTTATCTTCTATCTTCTATATATATAAAAATGAAACCCGTTTTCCGTTGTCACGGCATCACGCCTGAACGGCTGAACCGATTTCGCTAATTCTTTTTTTAAAATGTTCATTGAAGTCCAAGGATGGTTCTTACGGTGAGAAAAATTCGAATAATTGCCGGGAAAGCCCTAAAACAGACCTTTTCTTTTTCCCATACAAATGTTTTCTTACTAAAATGTAGAGTCAATTTGAACTTTATTCCTACACAATAAAGTTCATTTTAAGGCGGGACGAAGTTCGCCGGGACAGCTAGTAAAAACATAAATCTTAATAGAATAAAGACTTTCACAAACAAATAAATAATTTAAAAAAAAACCTTTTTTTTTCACAAATAACTGTCCACTATTAAAAAATAAAGAAACAGAACGTTAACGGAAAAAAAAACGAAATGAAACCTCAAAAATCGAGTGTGTTCTCTAAAAGCGCGTCGTCTCGCTCGCACTTGCCGCGTTGGCGCGTTCTCCGTCTCTCTCTAATCCCTATTTGGTAACACCAACTATTTCATGGATGAAATTACGAGCATGTGTGGTACAAGTTGAAGAAAATGGCGGTTTTTTATGTTCTTTGTTTGAATTTATAATATGTTTTTCATATATGATGACTTTAAATTTAGTGAACGATAGAAAAGGATTTGCATGTAAGTGCTCGTGATAACAAACAACTTTTACTATGGGACCAAGGTCGAAATCATTCAAAGGCTTTTTCTTGAGGAAGTTATGGTTCTCAGAAACTCTTTTCGATTCTTTTTTTTTTAAATAAAAAAAATAAATAAAAAACCTCCTCCTTTTTTTGAAGTCGGTTAATTAATTATTATTACAATTTCCTTAAACATGATCATTAAATTATTATTTTTTAAATTGTATGAATGACTATTCTAGCTTAAAACTATGTAAATATATTTATTTTATTCATCAAAAGCTTTTTAAACTAAACCCCTAAAATCCCACTGTTGGACAAAAACAACACATCCCAAACATCAAATCAAACAAAATAATGAAAAACATAAAAAACTCAACACTTAGACCAACCACCAAAACCTATTGCTCTGTACCGTCAAAGTAAAATAGCTCTTAACCCAAAGCATTAACGGAGATATCCGCTTGTACCGTCCAACAGTAATTTTGTAGTACATTATGGGAATCGTAGCTAAGGATCGAAACGTTTTGATACTTTTTGAGTTAAATTTAAAAAAATATTACTTAAGGAAACCTGTATACACCAGAGAAGAAATTCGAAGGTGTATGTGAAATCCGCTAACCCGCACTTGACCAGCGTGGTGGATTACGGTCTAATCACTCTCTGTATGAGAGTAGGCTCGTGCCCCTCGTTGGGGGCATATATGGGCTGATAAAGATAAAGATTACTTAATACCTGTTTAACCACCGACAGATAAAATGTATCCAACAGATAAACCTATGTCTATTTCATAAAAGATGACGTTTTAGATAGAGATACGTATAAAACATCTGTCAGATAAATTTTATCCATACATTGTAAAACAGGCCCTAAATATCTTATTATATTTCAGTCTTCTTTATTATCTTACTTCTTAATTTATTTTTCTTTTAGAAATATGCTGTACCTTTTGTATAACTTCTCTTTTTTTCTGTCTCTATGGACTATCATCTTACAATAAACTGTTTAATAAATAAATATACAGATAAAATTTATCTGCCAGATATTTTATACCTGTCTCTGTCTACAACGTCATGTTTAATGAAATAGACATAGGTTTATCTGGCAGTTAAATTTTATCTGTAAGGCACTGAAATGGGCACTAAATCCTAATAATATTATAAATGTCAATGTTTGTGCCGATTGATGTGAGGATGTTTGTTACTCTATTACGATAAAACCACTGAACAGATTTTGATGAAACTTTACAATATCGTAGCTATTTTAAGATATGTGTTTGTTTTCCGAAATATGGCGATAAATGCTTTAAAAGTTTTAGGCAGACTAGTTATTATAAAAGTAAAAAATAATAATTTCTTTGTGTTTGTCTTTTTAATGAGAATCCATTAACTAACACTGAGTTTCAGAAATAATCTCAAATTAATTAACTTCTATAGATAAAAAAGATAAAAATAAGTTTTTCAAAAAAAATATAGCGATTCAATTTACGAGAATATGTTTATATTATTATTTATTTATTTAAAATATATTAATTGATAATAACAAAAGAAGAGACCAAGACGGTTGTTGGAAGGGGAAGGCCAAGACGAACATACCTCGATCAAATCGGGGACTTGCTCAAGAAAGGCCAAATCAAGAGTACCCTAAACCGACGGGCATGCATGAGGCGACTGATGAGTGTGGATGAAGCGAAAGAGGTGTGTTTGGATCGAAGCAAGTGGAAGGAAGTGGTCTCCGCCTACCACGATGGGAGAAAGACGTGACGGATATGTTAAAAATATATTTATTTAATAGGCACAAAAAATGCTCTTGAAACCGTAACATTATTATTTATAATATACATTTTTTTTTAAAAGCTAGTGCTATTCGCAAAGCGCAGTTTCCCCGAGAGAAGAACCTAGCAAGAAGCTCTGTGGGGTTGCTCTTTTCAAAATGTATAAAATGTATGTATGTTGCAAAAGATATCCAAAAAAATACAATATTTAACACAAAACACTTTTATTTAAAGTAACTCGAAAAGTAATACAAAACCAATAATAAAATAAAATAAATAATATCGATGTATCAAGATGACTACACCTGAGTATACACTGTATCTGTGTACTGCCAAAACCTATTTGATACTTGCACGTAATTATTATTACCTCGCTTTTAACGAATATGCTTTTTGAATGCTTCCTGGTTGATTTTGATCGTTTATTTGGTTTTTTTTTCTCTGATAGGAAATCATGGAAGAAGAGGAGAGAGGCCTTTGCCCAGCAGTGGGACAGCGATGGCTAGATAAGATAAGAGGAGACTTATGAATGTGGATGAAGTGAGGGAAGTGTGTTTGTGTCGTAGGAAGTGGAGGGAAGTCTCTGTCTACTTCGATGGGGAAGATTTTGGAATTTGCTTATAAACTCAGCGCGGGAAAAACTTCGATACCGCGTTTCAGGTTTTGTATGCGAATCTACTTTGGTAACGAGAATGTTTGTATCGTAGCAAGTGGAGGGAAGTCTCTGTCTACCTCGATGGGGAAGATTTTGGAATTTGCTTATATACTCAGCGCGGGAAAAACTTCGATACCGCGTTTCAGGTTTTGTATGCGAATCTACTTTGGTAACGAAAATGTTTGTATCGTAGCAAGTGGAGGGAAGTCGCTGTCTGCCTCGATGGGGGAACGTGACAGATATGTATGTATGTTTGTTTAGTTCATAAATTGTATTTTGGTTGAGAATAGGACAAATAATATAGTTTTTTTTATATGAATAATTATGTAGTACGTGTATACATTATTTTAGGAAACATTTTTAAAGTTAATAATGATGATAGATATTCGCAAAAACTACTGAATAGATCTTGATGAAATTTTGCAATATTACATAAGTATTGTAATATTATAATCTTAGATTCAGATTAAATGTTACTTTTAATCAAATATTTAGGTACAAATATTACAATCATTGTCACTATGTCACTACAGTGTCATAGAAATTCGTCACCAAAAATGATAGTTCTAACTAAATAATATTCATTAACACAAAAAGAAAAACTTTTTATTAAATTCATATTTAAATACTAACTTGAAAATTTAAAACAAAGATAAGTATCAAATTGAAAGTAATAATAATAATAATAACAGCAAGTATCAAACAGCTTACGTCGTAGTATACGGTACGTGCGCTAGGACGCGCCATGTGACGACTTTAAAGCATAGAATGGTGTGGAGTCGATGTTAGTGTAGAAAAAATATTTTATTTTTGTTTTTGAGTGAATATATTTTTTTAAGTATATTTTATAGTAAGTTTTGTTGTTATTATTGTTAATTAAAAGTTTCTAGTAATATTTAAATTGGAAATTGAATTAAATAACAAATTCGACTGATACTTAATATGTTCTAAAGTAATGCAAAACTGGTTGCAGATTTCAAACAATTTTAGAAAAAAATATTACCTAAGTACTTAAAACAAAAAAAAACCTTTTTTTACAGGATTTTCTGCAAATTATGATTTTTATGATTTTTTACGGAATTTTCTGCAAATATTTTTTTATCAAATATTATATCAATCTTTATTTTTTTTTAAATGCAAATTATTATTTTTGACGGCATTTTCCGCAAATTTTTTTTTCAATCTTTATTTAAAAATAAAATGTTTAGTTAAAAATTTTTTTTCCTCGTTTTCTACAATCATTATACCTAAGTAATAGTTACAAAAACTTTGAGCACCGCTAGCTAGTTGATATAAAGTAACGTTCGTTATCTTATCGCGCCGTTCTCCGAGTAAATAACTCTTATCGGGTTTACTTCTATTTTACTGGTGTGTGGGGAAGTTTAATAACACTGATTTTATTTTGTTAGCATGCATAAAAATAGGTATTATTTTGTTTTTCATAACTTAATTTGCAATAATTTCACATGTCATAATGTTCTACAGTCATAAAGATCATATGCTATATTATTATTTATACTAACAACGATGGACATAATGGTTCAGTAGTCATAATTAACATTAACCATAAAAATATGATTGTTTATTTACAACCCAATAAATAAATATACATAATTTCACCTTAAATAAATACAATACAATATAATACAAACTTATTCTACTTAAGTACCTACTATATACATTTTTATACAAAGATAACCCACTTAGAATAAAATTATATCGTTATAATATAAATATATTGTTAGCTTTTTTTTTCAATTTTTTGACATATTATATTAATTTAATAATTACTAAAAATAAAAACTAAGCCAATCAAATAATTTGTTGAAGGGTTAAAGAGCTGATGATGAAGCCAAAACATTTTTTTTAAGTAATTCAGAAATTATTGACAAACATATTGTTTAAATTATTAAAAAGTGTTGATTGCTTTGTTGACTTTAGTAACATTGTTCTATTGGCAAAATGGAATATGGATAGTTTTGACATGAAAACAGATCTTAATTAAAAAAAAGATAATTGACTTAGGATGAAAGACTAGATCAATAAGTTAATCAAAATGATAGTAAAATAAAATGAGGTAAAAAGTTTAAAAAAAAACTGCGCATTCGTTCATGTACGCAAATTATTATTTTTTTAACTTTTTAAGTACCTATTTGTTGATAGACTTGTGTATGTAACAGTACAGAAAGTATTAATAAACAGTATAATGTATGTCATCCGAAATGAGTTTTGAGTTTTTATGTCCGCACTGCGATAAACAATCACGTAGCTGTTGTTCTCAAACTTTAACAAATATAAGTGTTTATTTTGAAGTAGGTACCTATTTTTTTAATGTGGAATGTTTTAGAAGGATGTATTTGAATGTTTAAAATTTAAAAATAGTTTAAAAAAAGGATTAAGTGAATGACAATTCTTAAAATAAAATATATCTGATTTTACATAATAAATGTAGGAACGGAAGTACTTTTTAATTTGAGGAGATTTAAGTTGTAATTTTAAAATAAACGAAGTGAAATTTGATACAATCTTTTAATGGGATTAATTCGTGGATACCATATAAATAAATCATTACAACGTTCTTTTCCCTCTCTTTTCTCCATATTCCTCTATTTTTAAACGACTTCAAAAAAAAGGAGGAGTTTCTCAATTCGACCGTATATATATATATTTTTTTTATGTATGTCCACGCAAAACTTCGTCGTTTATGAACCGATTTTGATGATTCTTTTTTTGTTGTAAAGGGAGTATCCCGAGGGTGGTCTCATGGTAAGGAAACCAGGATCTGATGATGGAATCCTGGAGAAATCGAGGGAAACTCTCGAAAAAATTGTATTTTCGACTAGTCTGTTTCTTATGTTTCTTCACACAACTTCGTCGTCCATGAACCGATTTTGATGATTCTTTTTTTGTTAGAAAGGGGGTATCCCAAGGGTGGTCCCATGGTAAGGAAACCAGGACCTGATGGTGGAAACCTGGAGATATCGAGGGAAACACTCGAAAAAATTGCATCGCGACTAGTGTGTTTCTTAATATTATACAATAATAAGAATTTTAAAGCCCTAATGTTTAATGAGGGTCTGACGTTGACCTGATGATGGAGCGGAAATGCAGTCGACGGAACTCGACAACGGTTTACAGCAAGTACTTTGTGTTTGGGCTTGATTAACTTATATTATTGAGACCTTTCATCTAAATGGGTTGTGACTGTTATTAGGGGTCTGATAATGAAAATGAAGGACAGTCAAGGGAAACTAAAAAATGTGAAATAAAATTTTTTTGCCAAAAAAGAAACAACTTCAAAACGGAAACTAAAAAGTATGAAATAAATTAACTTGTACAGCAAATTTCGAGTTTATAAGTGATTACAAGTAACATAAACAAATACATAATTATGTCTTTAAAATTTTTGAAGACGGTGCCACCTGTTTCCTTGAGATGTGAAAAAGATTGATTATAAGTACCTATATTACCTATATCTAGTTATTGTTTTACTTGGCACCGTCTTCAAAAATTTTAAAGGCATAATTATGTATTTGTTTATGTTACTTTTAATCACTTATAAACTCGAAATTTGCTGTACAAGTTAATTTATTTCATACTTTTTAGTTTCCGTTTTGAAGTTGTTTCTTTTTTGGCAATTTTTTTTTTTATTTTTTACATTTTTCATACTAGCATTAGGTACTACCGTTCTTAGATTCCCCATAAAATAAAACTTAATAAAAATTTACATCATGCGAGATCATGGTTTCCATAATTTACTAATTCAAACTTTTGTATGACTATTGTCAAAAACTCAACGTCTAACAACCAAAAATTCCTTAACAAAAACAATATTTAAATTTAAATATTCCAAATCATAAAATCAGCGTCGACTCCACAGATTCGGAGTTTAGCAATTATTTACCAGTGACGCGGGTAGGGTTGCCAGCGCGATGTTTTTAATACCAGCATTAGAATATTTTATGTATCTTTGTTTGATTTTATGATGGCGGTTAAGGCCTTTGCCCAGCAGTGGGAGTGGGACACAAGTGACTAGATTGATTTTATGATTGCGGTTGAGGCCTTTGCCCAGCAGTGGTACACAAGTGGGTAGATTAGAGGTATTTACTAGTCGCTCGCAAGTCATCTTACAATGGCTCACACTGATTGCGACTAAACGTGTCAAAAATTGCCACTGACACTCTGCTGTCACACAAGTACACAACTGAGGGTATTTTGAATTAGCAGACATGGGCCCCTGAATTACAATACAATACAAATATTCTTTATTGCACAAAAGACTTATTACTCGGTAGCAATATCTTACAGGCAACCTTAAATGTAAACAAAAATACACGAATAATAAAATAAAATAAATATAATTTATTATTTAATACAAAATATTACTAAAATAAGACTTATTGTGATCTTGACCGCTATATAAATAATTTATTCATTTTTAAAACATCGTTACTTCCTAAATCCTACTAATATTATAAATGTCAATATTTGTGCCGATGGATGGATGTTTGTTACTCTTTCACGCAAAAACCACTGAACAGATTTTGATGAAACTTTACAATATACGCTTACACATCAGAATAACACATAGGCTAAGTTTTTTTAAGACTAGAGGCTTCCTACATTTATCGTCATATCTTGGAAAAAAATCATGATATCATAAAATAATATAGCCTATGTGTTATTCTGATGTGTAAACTACAATATGGCCAAGTTTCATCGAAATCCGTTCAGTAGTTTTTGCGTGAAAGAGTAACAAACATCCATCGGCAAAAACATTGCCATTAATAATATTAAATACAGATTTTGTGTAAGTTTTTTCCACGGGGCTTAGCACGGCGTGCCGCGACAATTATCTCACGTCATGCTGTCCTTATCACATTTAAAACTATAGACAGAGACGTAAGCGTGACAAACGCATGACAACGTCTTGTCGCGGAGTGTATGCTAAGCTAGCTGGTCGTTAATAGCGTTGCCGAAAAATCGATAGTTTTACAATCGATTGTTAAACGTCTAAAACATTTACCCTATCGATTGTGCTTTCGCTGCAATAGTATCGGTTAACAGCAATACTATCGATAGTATGGATAGTTCGATTGTGCTATCGATAGGGTAAATGTTTTTCGACCTATCAATAGGCTATCGATATTGGCCTATCGAGCGGCAACACTAGTCGTTAAACGCGTACGAAGTCGCGGGCTGCCTCTAGTATATTTATCATTGTATTTAATTCAAGGTGGTTCAATGTCATATGAATAAATTAAATAATTACTAAAGTTTTGTGCATTTAATTTGTTTTTACTCGGTTTTTTTTATATTAAAATTAATTGAAATATAGATTTTTGAGTAAAATCAGAAATTGTTTATTTGTCTAGAGTGGAATAAATATAATATAATAAATATAATAGGAATGAAAATAATAAATAAAAAAGAATGTTTTTTTTGTCTATGATTAGTATGATTACAGATGCAAATTATTTTCTTTTAAATATTTCTTTTTTTTTAATTTATTTTTTTGAAATCCGTAAATGTTAATAAAAAATATAAAAATTATATGTTTAGGTTAGATTAGGTTAGTTAGTATTATTAAGTAAATAGTTTATCGTATGTATTTAAAATAACGTATCATAAATCACTTGATATCGAAGTTAGATAACAAAATTAACAAATAAATCATTCATATTTACTTACATACATACCTATCTACCTATTTAATATAAATACATAATTCAAAACTACTAAACGGATTTTAATGTGTTTCGCCACCTACAGATAAAATTAAACTGCCAGATAAACCTATGTCTATTTCATAAAACATGACGTTTTAGACAGAGACAGGTATAAAATATCTGTCTGATAAATTTTATCTGGAGATTTTGAAACGGGCGCTTATTTTAACAATTTAATTCTTTATTTCTTAACAAAACTGAAATCAAACTAAAAAAAAATCTTTTTATTATTTTTTTCTTTTTAGAAAATAATTGTGTGAAGTAGCCCTTAAGCTTACCATTATTCAACTTCGAATTTCAAACAAATTTCATACTTAAATACATTGAAATAAGGTTTATTTTCGTTCGGCATATATTCCCTTTTAATATTATACGAATTTGAATCTTAAAAACTTCAGAATAAGGTTGGTTTTCGTTTGTCGTTAGTTCTGTGTGTGTATACGAGGCACGTATGTGTGCGTGTCATAAAATTAGATTCGTATGTGTCCGTATATTAAATGTTTGAGTCAGTAGAAGTGTGTTGTAACTCGTATTGCGGATTTTATAATTTTATATAAGTACTAGACGCTGCCCGCGACTTCGTTTCGTACGCATTTTTCGTCATATCTTGGAAAAAAATCATGATATCTCAAAATAAATTAAATATAGCCTATTTGTTATTCTGATGTCCAAGGTAAGTTAATGTTTTGTTACTCTTTCACGCGAAAACTACTGAACACATTTTGATGAAACTTGGCAATATTTTAGCTTACACATCAAAATAACACATATCTTTGTTATCCTTTTAATTAAGTTTTATGATTTTAAGAAATTTTGATTTTCAAGATATGGTGTCTGGTATTAATCTTCTTCTTATTATTTAAGAGCTAAGCTCTTGTCGGTGGAGCCTCTTCCATCCCTCCCTATTTTCTGCCTTCTTTTTAACATCTTGATACGACATGACACCCGCCTTTTCCTTCACCTGTTCTAGGAACGTCCGTCTGGGTCTTCCTCTCTTCCTTTTCCCTTCAATTTTTCCTTCTATGATGTTTTTTATGAAGGAATCATGTCGTATCAAATGTCCTAGCATCTTTCCTCTTCTGTTCTCAATAGATTTTAGTAAACTTCTCTTTTCTCCCACAATCTGTAATACCTCCTCATTTCTCTTCTTTTCAGTCCAACTTATCCTCTCCATTCTTCGCCAACACCACATCTCAAATGCCTCCAGTCTTTCTCTATCCTTTTTATTCAATGTCCACGTTTCGCTGCCATATAGAGCTGCTGGTATTAATAATATTTTAATTTATTATATATTTTTATATAAATTGCAACAACACCAATCTGCAACAAAATAGATTCTCCATTAGTTTTTTCTTTTTTAATGTCCCGTTAACTTAAATCAGACATGTTGCAACGCTCGCCTTCGACGCGACATAAATATCAATGTACATTCGAAGCAATTTCTCCGACGCGGCTGTATGCTCGCCGCGCGGCTTTGCTTGCGTTTTGAGGGGTATTGTATTAGGCTAGTTCGTTCAGGGGCCCGAGTCTGCTGATTTAAAATAGCCTCAGTTGTATGTCGGCAGAGTGTCAATGGCATTTCTTGACACATTTGGTCGCAATAGGGATGACGACTACATTCAAAAATTCAAAAAATAATTAGTCCGTCTTTTAGGCTATTAAAAAATATTTAAAACACAATTTTTACCTGATCAAATACATAAATAAATACAAAGATACAGAGCATCAAAGTTATGGAGTGGGGGGTTTTGACGTCACTCCTACGTAAAAATCGTACGTAAGCGTGACGTCACGAGCAACTTTAACTCAGTGTATCTTTGTAATTTTTAGTTTAAGAGAAAAAAGAAAAAATACGTGTCGAATATTTAAAAATAATCTATGTGATGGGCCTAAAACATTTTTTTTTTGTCGTCATGCCTATAGCAATGGTAAAAAAAATGTATTTTCTGCTATACAATGACTTACACTGGTTGCGACCAAATGTGTTAAGAAATGCCATTGACACTCTGCCGACACACAACTGAGGCTTTTTGAAATTAGCAGACTTGCGCCCATTGTCTTAATGCGATGCTTTGAGTATAGAATATTATAAGGAGGAGCCATACCGTCTGGATCTGCGTGCCTGGCCTGGCGCAAAATGGCTACCTTTTTGTATTGAATTTCTTATCGTTTGACAGGTCATCTACCAAGAAAACTATGATAAACTTGCGCCAACCTTGGCACGCTGTCATAAACTCATTTGTATATGAAAAAAAAAATGTGGCATCTTCTTATACAGGGTGTAACAGAAAGGGGGTATAACGGCGAAACACAGCGATAGTCCCCATGAAACTGAACAACTTTCCCCAAGGAACATAGGTCGTAACACGAAAACAATTTTTGGATCGCCCATACTTACTTGATCAGGTGATCGGACATTTTGTATGGGGAGGCGAAATTTTTTTTCGAGTTACGACTCATGTTCTTTGGGGAAAGTTGTTCAGTTTCATGAGGTCTATCGCTGTGTTTCGGCGTTATACCCCCTTTCTGTTACACCCAGTATACGTAGGGTGACTTTAAATTAGTGAACTATGAAAGAGATATGCATGTACTCGTGATAACAAACAACTTTTACTATGGGACCAAGGTCGAACTGTTAAAAAAATTTTGAACTCCTCGTACAAAATGCACCAGCTTAGGTTAGGTTAGGTTTTTTTGGTTTGGAGCTTATAGTATGGTGGATTTTTTTTTTTTGTGATTTTGAAGTTGGTTCCATAGTAAAAGTCTCCCATAGTAAATTTAAAGTCACCATATATATTCTATACTCAAAGATGCGATGCGTCTCGAGTGCGAAGTCTAGAAATTTTAAGAAAAAAAAAAGCCAAAAATATATAAATTTTCTTCGTAATCAGTTAAGCAAGGAGCTTGTTCTATAAATAACAATTGCCGTGACCTTTCGTACAGGCGTCGCTACGGACGGACGGATCGATATTATATCATATTAGATAATTTTAACGTTTTAAGTAGCTACTTAATTATAAGAATTTTTAAAAAGGGTAAAATACAGTTTGGTTAATGTTTTTATTTATTTGTAAAAAATTAAATAAAAATAAAATGAATATATGTTTAATATAATGTATGTCCTTATTTATTTAAAATGAAAAAGAAATTCTTTAGAATATGAGAAAATTTAAATTATATGATAAAATATAGATTTTTTTATGTATTTTTGGAGTGTGATATTTTTATTTTTAATTAAAAAAGGAAGAAAAGATACCTACTTTTTACAGCAAAAAGAAACAAAAACTAGAAAGGAAGAAGAACAGAGAAGTAGCAAAATAATGGTTTGTCTTTAGAAATACTTTTTATATTATACTGGGTGTAACAGAAAGGGTATATAAAGCCGAAACACAGCGATAGTCCTCATGAAACTGAACAACTTTCCTCAAGGAACATGGGTCGTAATTCGAAAAAAAAAATTGGATTTCCCATACTTACTCGATCAGCTGATCGGGCATTTTGTATGGAGAGGTGAATTTTTTTTTTCGAGTTACGACCCATGTTCCTTGGGGAAAGTTGTTCAGTTTCATGAGGACTATCGCTGTGTTTCGGCTTTATATACCCTTTCTGTTACACCCTGTATAATTTATATACTAATAAATATAATTTGACATAAAAAAATAATTAATGAAAAAACTATTTTGATGAAACTTGGCAATATTGCAGCTTATACTGTATGTAGTCTTTTTTCCAAGATATAAAAATAAATGCAGACGAAGTCGCGGGCAACCACTAGTCATAAATATAAATGTCAATGTTTGTGCCGATGGATGGATGTTTGTTACTTCATCAGTCATCACGTAAAAACTACTGAACAGATTTTAATGAAACTTGGCGATATTGTAGCTTATACATCAGAATAACACATAGGCTATATTATTTTAAGATATTTCGTGTTTTTTCAAAGATATGACGATAAAAGCGTGCAAAGTCGCGGGCAGCCTCTAATCTAATCTAATCTAATTTAGCCATTTGTGTCCCACTGCTGGGCAAAGGCCTCTCTTCTCATCCGCCACGACCTTCTGTCTCGAGCTTCCTCCGCCCAGCTACTTAAGAAGGTGTCCAGCTCATCCCGCCACCTTTTCCGTGGTCACCCAATGGCTACCAACTTCCAAACGGCGTCGCGGGCAGCCACTAGTAAAAAATAAATAAAAACAATGTATAACTCTGACCGAGTTAGTAATAGTCTAGATCTAGGCAGTAACCTGAAACCTAGCCTCAATGATAACGTAGTTATGTGTGCGTTGATAACACACACTTAGGTCTTTTAGGTCTTATATTATGAAGTCTAGATGCTGAGCTAGCTTTGTGTGGTTTTTGAATTTTAGCGCTTGAAAGTTGATAATTTTTTTTTTATATCTTAAGAAATACTAAGCACACACTAAGCATATTTAAGCGGTGGTAGCCCAGTTGGTAGAACGCTTGCCTCGCATTCCAAGGGCGCGGGTTCGAATCCTGGCGCGGGCACGTACCTCTGAGTTTATTGCTCATGTACGGATCAATTTAATCGATTACCACTCGCTAACGGTGAAGGAAAACATCGTGAGGAAACCTGCATACACCAGAGAAGAAATTCGAGGCTGTAAGTGAAATCCGCCATCCCGCACTTGGCCAACGTGGTGGATTGCGACCTAATCACTCTCTGTATGAGAGTAGGCTCGTGCTCCTCGGTGGGGACATATATGGGCTGATAACGTCGACGAAGAAATTCTATACATGTGAATATGTTATTAAAAATACTACACTCTAATAAATAAATTAAAACCACTAAACTAAATTTAACCTAACTAACACTAATCCGGGAATAATCCGCCCCTGATCTCTCCTGGTGCAAACGTGCCCATCACCCCAGCTGCGTTTCCACGCTGGATAGCGATAGACAACCGCTGCAGCAGAAAAGACCCGGCGCGGGGATCACAGGTCCTCTCCCTCAGTCTACCAGCTAGCTCTTTGGTAAACATTTTGGCTTCCTTACCAAAGCACCCGGTCGTTTCCACAGCAAATGGGACGAATACATATTGGCGAGAGAGGTCCGCGTACTTCTCGTACTTTAATTTATTTTTTGTAAAAAGATGCTAACTGTGTTGGTCTAGAATTTTAGCGCTTGAAAAATGATTACAATGTTTTTTTTTTAAATTGTACTGAATAAAAAAAGCAGCCGAATTGAGTATAACCACTTCTCTTTTATTTGAAGTCGGAAAACGACGAAATGGATTGCCTAGGATAGCTTTTAAAAACGTGGCTCCGTCAACGCAATAGTTGTTGCCATTCAAACAAAAAAATATGTCAAAATATTCTGGCAGAGTAATTTAAATGGGGATGATAACTACATTCAAAAGTTCAAAAAATAATTAGTCCGTCTTTTAGGCTATCAAAAATATTTGAAATACATTTTTTACCTGATCAAATACATAAATAAATACAAAGTGTATCTTTCACATAGCTCTGTAGAGCATCAAAGTTACGGAGTGGGTGTATTGATGTCACTCCTAGGTAAAAATCTTATGAGGAGCGACGTCACGAGTAACTTTAACCCAATGTATCTTTGTCATTTTTAGTTTAAGAGAAAAAAGAAAAAATACGTGTCGAATATTTTAAAATAATCTATGTGATGGACTAAATAAAAATTTTTTTGTCATCCTGCCCATTGCTGAAAAGTCTATTAAAACAAATCACTCATTAAATATTCCCTTTTTTAACAACATCACGTCAAACTTCAATTTTAACTAAGCATTAATTTTAACAAACATCCCAGCAACAAGTTAAATCTAAATATCATCAGGTAATACTTTTTTTTTACTATCGCACATATTTTTTGTTTTAAAAAAAAAAGGCTGCGGTAATAAAAAAATCACGTGTCCCCCCTCCTTTAAGGGGTGGCGGTTATGTATGTAACTGTCTTTAGTTTTAAATATATAAGGGAAGAAAGAAAATAGAAGATTTTTTTTTTATTGTTTGAAATTTTTTTTCTACATAAAGCGCCTGTTTCACCATCTCCAGATAAAATTTATCTGACAGATATTTTATACCTGTCTCTATCTAAAACGTGATGTTTTATGAAATAGACATAGGTTTATCTGTCACACATACATTATAATATTAGAAGGATATAGCTATTTGATAAAATTATCTTTGAATTACTTAAGGTGACATTAAATTAGTGAACGATAGAAAAGGATATGCATGTACTCGTGATAACAAACAACTTTTACTATGGGGACCAAGTTCGAAATTATAAAAAAAAAAATTGGTCCCCCATACTATCAGCTGGTACATTTTGTATGGGGAGTTCAAAATTTTTTGAATGATTTCCACCTTGGTCCCATAGTAAAAGTTGTTTGTTATCACGAGTACATGCATGTCCTTTTCTATCGTTCACTAATTTAAAGTCACCCTATAGATAATAGGATATTTTTTTTTTATGTCAAAATATAAGCAAAGATTGTAAAAATAAATGTCAATGTTTGTGCCGATGGATGGATGGATGTTATTCTTTCACACAAAAACTACTGAATACATTTTGATGAAACTTAGCTTTATTGTAGCTTACACATCAGAATAACACATAAGCTATATTATTTTGAGATATCATGTTTTTTTTTTTCAATATATATCTACGAAGTCGCGGGCAGCCTCTAGTTAAAACAATAATTAAAAGTCGCCATGACACTTTTTTTTAAAACTCATAAAATCAAACAGCTACATACATATCGTGTACAGAACCCTTCAGGGGGGGTGCCGGGGGGTGCGGCGGAGGGGCAGTGGAAATAACGTGCGACAAGGACGGCAGATATTGTTGTATGGACTCGGTTGGTGTGGAGTGGCGGGTTTTTAATTTTATTGATTTTAAAATTAGCATTTAACTAGTGACAGGAATGCTTGTTAAAAAGTTTTTTTTTCTGCTAGCCATTATGATCCCATTGCTGGGCAATACATTTACTGTAGTATTTTTTGTATTCCAATGAGTTTCAATGAATTTACAATACAAATATTCTTTATTGCACACAAAGATATAAGGTACAGGCACAAACAAGAATATAAGAAGCAACAGGCGGCCTTATTGCTAGGTAGCAATATCTTCCAGGCAACCGTAGGGTAAGAAATTGCGAGAAATAGGTAATAATGGTTGCGAATTTATAGTTTAATAGTAGTTTAGTAGTTTCTTTCACTCCGCTATATTATGTAGGTAATGAAGTTTTAGTAGTTTTATTTAAAAAAATAACATTCAGAATTGTACCTTTTTGTTAGCCATTAAGATCCCACTGCTGGGCAAAGGCCTCCCCCGCGACTTTCCATTTAACACGGTCTCCGGTGGCGACCCGCCATTCCCTTGAAAATGCATCCAGATCGTCTCTCCATCTTTTTCGAGGTCTACCTCGGCGTCTGTGACCATCTAGTGGCGCCCATTCAGTTGTTATTTTGACCCATCGATCTGGATGCATTCTACAAACATGACCGGCCCAAGTCCATTTTAATTTGGCAGCTTCAAACGAAGTGACCGGATACGCAACACAACATTGCGCTCCTTGACGAGGATCGCTGACGTGGGCAACAAAAATCTCTTAACTTCATTTTAATGATTTTTTAGTATTAATTCCATTTTCTGCAACAATAAATACACCGACAATTAATATTTTTGCTTAAATACTAAGGCGCTGTTTCACCAGATACAGATAAAATTTATCTGACAGATATTTTATACCTGTCTCCGTCTAAAACTTCATGTTTTATGAAATAGACATAGGTTTATCTGTCAGTTATATTGTATCCGTAGATTGTGAAACGGACGCTTAAACTTGCAAGAAGTCAAAATACCTAAAATACGTTAATTTTAAATTTTAATTTAATGTTAATTTTATTAATAAATGTAGTTGTAGTTGATGTCCTTGGCATCTCATATTTAATTTAAGTATTTAGGTAACTACTTGGTTTACCTATTTATATTTAAAACCTATTTATTCAGTAAATACTTAAAGATTTAAATAAATAAGAGATTTTTTTTATTAAGTAGAAAAGTATTTAATTTAAGAAAATAAAAATCTTGATTAAATTAGAAAATAAAAAAAGCGTAGAACACAATGTCATAGGTTATTGTTTAACATATTGAAAGCATAAAAGATGATAAATGTAAAAAAATATATAAATAACCGTTAAATATATCAAAATACAAAAAAAAATTGATATCAATTAATCATATAACTAGCTACTAGAACAAGATTTAAAAAAAAACAAGCAGTTCTATATTTATTTTATCAATATTCACAAAATATGACATGACATAGAAAAAGTACAATAAAAAAATCTCATATAATAAAATAAAATATATTTAGTCCGAAGTCGTCTCCACGCATCCTCTGTCCGCTGTGAAAAAATATCGGCCAGCGCATACTTGCCGTACTTGTAAGGGTTGTCACTCATACTTTATTATTATTATTATATTTTAATGTTTTTGTTAATAATGTGGGTATTTTATATTTTTGAATATATTGCTTTTATTATTAACAATCGACGCAGCTTACGACATTTATCGTTAAATTGTCGAAAACAAACAGAATATTTATTTATTTATTTAACAGTTTATTGTAAGATGATAGTACATAGAGACAGAAAAAAAGAGAAGATATAAAAAAGGTACAGCATATTTCTAAAAGAAAAATATCGAAAAAGAATAGAAGAATATCATACAGTAAAATAATATAGTTTATTGTTATGTGTGTGTGTGTGTTTTGTAGTTATTTATGTAAACTACAAAGTATAAAAGTAAAGTTTTCATTTTTATTTACCTAAAATAAATATACTTGTGGCTGAAGCGACGTTGCCGCTTCGGCCACAAGTATGACAAAAAATAATTATATAAATAAAAGTAAATCATATAAATTAAAAATAAAAGTAAACAAAAAAAAAACAATAATAAATAATCAAAAAATATAAATTTCAAATCTACCTACATATTAAAATTAATTTAAATGCAATATTAAATCACTAAATAAAAAAAATATTTCAACAAAAAACATTAATCATATACATATTAAAATCAAATTAAATACGTAATTAAAATTAACTACAATACCCCATTATTGACAACCCTGTGCCCTCGAGTTTGCTTCGTTTGCTTGCTTTACTTAACACGCGTCAGATGTAGAGAGACGCTACTGGGAAATTTATATTCGGATTTTATTACTTGATATTTTTTGAGTTTTGAGGTTTATTTGTTTGATAGATATGTTCGTGAGTTTAAATTTTAAAATTAGAAAAGATTTCTATAAAAAAAGAGATAGGCGGAAATGTTCTCATTTTGGCAAGTAAAATTTTTTTTTGTAATTTTAGAACTTACCTAGATTAAAAAATTAAAGAAAAAAAAACCTTTTTAAAAACAAGCTTTTATTATTTGTTTATAAAATGAACTAAAAAGTTAAAAATAAATTAACTCTAAAAAGAAATATAACACTTTGTAACTTGATTGTAACTAGCGATGTGTCGTTATCGGTTTTTCAAATAACGCAACGGCAACGTTATTCCTCAGCAAATATCGTTGTCAAAACCATCTATTTTCGACAACTATCTATTTCCACAACAACAGTTATGAAATACATTTTATGTTGTATCACATTGTATTGGCTATTAATTTAATTTTAACACTAAAACTTTTCACCATACATAATTATTCAATCTCGTCCCCCCTCTTTATCATAGTCCCCATTTATAAATGAAAGCGTGTTACATTGTGATAGCTTGAGGAAAATGAGTATTTAATTAATACAACACAACATTTTTCTTTTTAATTTGTTAAATACAACATATAAGTTGTATTTAATTAATACATCACAACATTTTCCTCAGGCTATCACAATGTAACACGCTTTCATTTATAAATGGGGACTATGATAAAGAGGGGGGACGAGATTGAATAATTATGTATGGTGAAAAGTTTGTGTTAAAATTAAATAAATTTGTACAATATGGAATTATTTTGTCCTAGACGAAGACGCTTATTTGTCGTTAAAGGTTACAATCAAGTTACAAAGTGTTATATTTCTTTTTAGAGTTAATTTATTTTTAACTTTTTAGTTCATTTTATAAACAAATAATAAAAGCTTGTTTTTAAAAAGGTTTTTTTTTCTTTAATTTTATTTTTAACTTTTTAGTACCTCTATTTTTAATTCGAGATTTACTACGACGTAGTTCGCAGCGCGTAGCAGCGTTATTCCGTTATGAAGTCCGTAGTTGAGGTTGCGTCGTTTAATTACGGAGTTCCTATGGCCACCTTCCGGCTCCAACATCAGACCCTGGTTACCATATAGTATCAAAGTACTCGTCAAGACTAATCCAATGAGCCCAAACTCGATAGGGTTGCATCGTTTAATTACGGAGTTCCTATGGCCACCTTCCAGTTCCATCATCAGACCCTGGTTACCATATAGTATCAAAGTACTCGTCAAGACTAATCCAATGAGCCCAAACTCGATAGGGTTGCATCGTTTAATTACGGAGTTCCTATGGCCACCTTCCGGCTCCATCATCAGACCCTGGTTACCATATAGTATCAAAGTACTCGTCAAGACTAATCCAATGAGCCCAAACTCGATAGGGTTGCATCGTTTAATTACGGAGTTCCTATGGCCACCTTCCAGTTCCATCATCAGACCCTGGTTACCATATAGTATCAAAGTACTCGTCAAGACTAATCCAATGAGCCCAAACTCGATAGGGTTGCATCGTTTAATTACGGAGTTCCTATGGCCACCTTCCGGCTCCATCATCAGACCCTGGTTACCATATAGTATCAAAGTACTTGTCAAGACGAATCTAATGAGCCCAAACTCGATAGGGTTGCATCATTTAATTACGGAGTTCCTATGGCCACCTTCCAGCTCCATCATCAGATCAGCTCCATGTTACCATAATATTGCATTGTCACGCGATATACATAAGCATGCAAAATTTCAGCTCAATCGGAAACCGGGAAGTGGATCAAATTTAAGTTGCAAGATTTGATTACAGAACGACAACGGGACAGGTGAAAGTAAATAAAAGCTTGTAAAAATGAATAAATATTGCTTCGAAATTGGTTTTTACATGGTGCCTTTTATCTGATAATTTGTTGAAATAAAATTGATTCTGTAAAAAAATACATAGATAAACGAATTTGTTAGGTAATGAATAAAAATAAAACTTAGATATTAGTTATTATTATTTAAAGTTTTTTTATGTATTTAGTAAAAATTTATTGCATTTCAGGTGAATTTACTTTCATAATATCTTTTTGATGTTTTTAATATATTTTTTAAAACAGCTGTAGGTACTTAGTCTTAGATAATACAAATAATAAAAACATAAAAAAATGAATTAAAAAATAATAATAATTTTAAATTTTAATTATAACATATCAATCTTTTAACATACATAAACAAAAAAAATATTACTTACTAGAATAATTAATAAAACTTAGTGCTTATTTCACCACTTACAGATAAAATATAACTGACAGATAAACCTATGTCTATTTCATAAAACATGACGTTTTAGACAGAGACAGGTATAAAATATCTGTCAGATAAATTTTATCAGTAGAGGTGAAACAGCCGTTAAAATAGCACTTAAAAAAAAACAAAAAATCCCCCCCAAACACTCACTAGCGTCCATCTCCTCCTACACCGCGTTAACATTTCGTAAGCGACGCGCGACGTCGGATTCCGTCCGTTGTACTACGATCTATAAGAGTTGATACTTGATGGTAAATCATTTTAATTTTATTTGTTTTTTTTTGCCAGTTGATTTTGTTAAACATTGTGGGAAAGTTATTCTTTTTTAATTTCAATAATTTGTTATTTATTTTTAATAATTATTTTAATTATGAATATTTTAATTATTTATTTTTAATAATAATTTATTTATTAATAATGTTTTATTTAAAATAAAAGTATTTTTAACCTTAACTGACTTTTTAATGACAATTAGTATAATAGAAGACGAGTTACGTAAAATATCATTTGTAACAATTTATTCATAAATATTGAATGAAGCATAGGTGTAGTTCAAAATAAATATAAATTTTGGATAAACGGATGATGACTACATTCAAAAATTCAAAAAATAATTAGTCCATCTTTTAGGCTATTAAAAAATATTTGAAACACGTTTTTTACCTGATTAACACGGCCTTTCCTGCCAAAGGAGCGCAGGGCGATTGTCACGTCATGCTGCCATCAATGACATTATCCGCAGGGCATTGGTTTCCGCTGGTGTTCCTTCAGCGCTGGAGCCCACTGGCTTAATGCGCTCCGATGGCAAAAGACCAGACGGTCTCACTTTGATGCCGTGGAAGATAGGAAAGTGCCTTGTATGGGACGCTACCTGCGTGGATACATTAGCTCCATCTCACCTGCCATCTACGTCACTGAGTGCTGGTGCGGCTGCAGCGGCAGCTGAAGGGCTCAAACGTCGCAAGTATGACGATATTACGCGCAACTATATCTTCGTGCCCTTCGCTGTCGAAACGCTTGGCCCCTGGGGCCATGAGGCAAAGTCCTTCCTGTCCGATATCTCGACGCGTCTCCGTGAAGCATCAGGCGATCCGAGAGCTGGCAGCTTTTTTGCTCAAAGAATAAGCATAGCTATTCAAAGAGGAAATGCTGCTAGCCTCTTGGGTACCATGAATCCCGGAGACGCTCTCGATGATATCTTCCTATTATAAGTGGGGTATCTATGAGGTTACCTATGTATAAATATTTATATAAATATGTATATAGTAGGTACTTAAGTAGCATAAGTTTGTATTATATTGTATTGTATTTATTTATTGTGTTGTACATTATGTAAATAGGCCATTATTGAACAGACGAGACTTTATACATAAATAAATACAGAGCATCAAAGTTGTGGAGTATTGACGTCACTCCTAGGGAAATCGTACTAAGACGTGACGTCACGAGCAACTTTAACCCAGTGTATCTTTGTCATTTTTAGTTTAAGAGAAAAAAGAAAAAATACGTGTCGAATATTTAAAAATAATCTATGTGATGGACTCAAAAAATTTTTTAGTCATCATGTCCATTACATACAGTTAATTATATTAATAAATGTATATTTATGCTGTAGCCTATGTATTCTTTATTCAGCTGTAAAACCAAATAAATAAGGTTTCAGTATTTATTAATATCTTTACTCAAGTAATTCTCGCTATTTCTTACCCTAAGGTTGCCTGGAAGATATTGCTATCTAGCAATAAGGCCGCTTGTTGCTTCTTATATTCTTGTTTGTGTTCTGTACCTTTTGTCTTTTGTGCAATAAAGAATATTTGTATTGTATTGTTATTCGTTATCTAAACGTTAAAAAAAATATCCCTATCTTAAAAAAAAAACTCTTCAATAACCCTACTTACTTACGTAAACACGAAACAAAAATAACTAAAAATAAAAACGAAATAAACATAAAATATCTAAACTAGTAAATTAAACTTTACGAAATGTTGGTAAAATTTTCGTAATCGATAAATTGAATTGGTACTAGAGAGAAAAGAAAAAAAAAGTTTCTCATACTGCGACCGTGACGTCTTGATACTTCGGTTTATATATGTTGTTGTTGTTAGCCCATATATGTCCCCACCGAGGGGCACGAGCTTACTCTCATACAGAGAGTGATTAGGCCGTAATCCACCACGCTGGCCAAGTGCGGGTTGGCGGATTTCACATACACCTTCGAATTTCTTCTCTGGTGTATGCAGGTTTCCTCACGATGTTTTCCTTCACCGTTAGCAAGTGGTAATCGAATAAATTGATCCGTACATGAGAAATAAACTCAGAGGTACGTGCCCGCGCCAGGTTTCGAACCCGCGCCCTTGGAGTTCGAGGGAAGCGTTCTACCAACTGGGCTACCACCGCTTCGGTTTAAATATGGTGACTTTAAATTAGTGAACGATAGAAAAGGATATGCATGTACTCGTGATAACAAACAACTTTTACTATGGGACCAAAGTCGAAATCATTCAAAAAATGTTTAAACTCCCCATACATACACCAGCTGATAAGTATGGGGGACCAATTATTTTTTTATGATTTGGAACTTGGTCCCATAGTAAAAGTTGTTCGTTATCACGACTACATGCATATCCTTTTCTATCGTTCACTAATTTAAAGTCACCCTATATATCTGTTTCAATTGATAGTATCGATTATATATTCAATATTGGAGAGCAATACTATCGATACTATCGATAGTGTTGCTGTTAACCGATTGCTATCGATAGGGTACATGTTTTTGACGTTTAACAATCGATTGTAAAACTATCGATTTTTCGGCAACGTTATAATGTATAACTTGGTAGGTAAGTCTATTGTTTTCAGGCTGTGGTGAAGTTGGCGTGGGACAACTCTAGTGGTGGAGAGCACCTTATTATTTTATTTAGGCCCCCTTTTACTTCTTATATTCTTGTTTGTGTCTGTACCTTATATCCTTGTGAGCAATAAAGAATATTTGTATTATATTGTATTGTAAGTTTCATTAAAATCTGTTGAGTGGTTTTTGCGTGAAAAGTAACAAACATCCATCTATTGGCACACACATTGACATTTATAATATTATTATCTCCTCCCCTCTCCCCGCTACATCTCACCTCTCAAACCGCATCAAAATCGGTTCTATAATTAGTTTTCAATCGATATTTCAGTTGTAGCCTCATTTTTGGTGCAAGTTTTTCATAATTTGCTTTGTAGATGACCTGTCAAACGATAAGAAATTCTATACAAAAAGGTAGCCATTTTGCGCCAGACCAGGCACGCAGATCCAGACGGTATGGCATCTCCTTAAATGTATAGGGTGACTTGAAATTAGTGAACGATAGAAAAGGATATGCATGTACTCGTGATAACAAACAACTTTTACTACGGGACCAAGTTCGAAACCATTCAAAAAATTTTGAGCTCTCCATTCAAAATGCAACAGCTGATAGTAAGGGGGAACAATTTTTTTGTATGATTTCGAACTTGGTCCCATAGTAAAAGTTGTTTGTTATCACGAGTACATGCATATCCATTTCTATCGTTCACTAATTTAAAGTCACCCTATAATACAAACCAACAGACCCCTCTCCCCCTACACCCCGCGTTCGATTTCCTCACCCCCGCTACTAATTAAACCAGTAAAATCCGGTTTAAACCGGATTTTGAGAATTATTTGCACTTTGTTTGTTTGTATACGTGTTTAGTGTGTTTTGATACTTTTTAATTTATTTTAAAACTAGTGGCAGCCCGCGACATCGTACTCATTTGTCGTCATAAAATATCATATTATAATAGGCATGATGACTACATTCAAAAATTAAAAAAATAATTAGTCCGTCTTTTAGGCTATTAAAAAGTATTCGAAACACATTTTTTACCTGATCAAATACATAAATAAATACAAAGATACAGAGCATCAAAGTTATGGAGTGGGGGGTTTTGACGTCACTCCTACGTAAAAATCGTACGTAAGCGTGACGTCACGAGCAACTTTAACCCAGTGTATCTTTGTCATTTTTAGTTTAAGAGCAAAAAGACAAAATACGTGTCGATTATTTTATAATAATCTATGTGATGGACTAAAAATATTTTTTTTAGTCATCATGCCTATTTAAATTAAAAAAGCTGCAGCAGAAATTTAATCTGGTAAAATATTATGATACTAAAGCCTGCCCGTGACTTCGTTCGTACACATTTATCGTCATTTCTTTGAAAAAAAAAACATAAAATATCTACAATTCTGACGTGCAAGCTAAGTTATTGTAAAGTTTCATCAAAATCTGTTCAGTGGTTTTTGCGTAAAAGAATTAAAATTATCAATCGGCACAAACATTGACATTTATAATACTAGTAAGTATTGATTATTATCAAAATATAATCTGAAAACGGTCACCCATCAAATATAATGCCACGATATAGTTACTTTACTTCGCTAATCGCTTCCGCCCTAACAAATAGGTAGCTAAACAACTGAATAAAATAAAACCCGGCCAAGTGCGAGTCGGGCTCGCGCAGGAAGGGTTCTGTACCATTCGCTAGATTAACAATAGTCTAATAATAATATCTAACCGTAGCCATTATTGACGGACAGACGGACGGACGGACGGACGGACGGACGGACGGACGGACGGACGGACGGACGGACGGACGGACGGACGGACGGACGGACGGACGGACGGACGGACGGACGGACGGACGGACGGACGGACGGACGGACAGACGGACAGACGGACAGACGGACAGTTAAGTCTCAGCATTAGGGTCCCGTTTTCTCCCTTTGTGTACGGAACCCTAAAAAACGAATCTAAACAAAAAAAAACCTTCAAAAAAAAACATTACCTAATCTTCAACATAAGCAAAGTATTAATAAGTTAAATAAACATTGAAGCTAATTTCAACCGTATTTGCAAGTAAATAAGGTTGAATATGATTCGTGTTAGAATTGACTGATTTTGCACTTATACCCTTTTGTATTCATTACGGTTTCAAAAACTTCGTGAGCGTTGTATACGGTGATTTGGTAGTATTGATACTTTTTAATTTAAATTTGTTATAGAAAATATAAAAATGATTGATTATGGTTAGAAATATTTTTATTTCCCATTAAAACAAATAATGATTGTTTAATTACCCTTGTTAAATCTAGTAAAAGCAAGAAATATTTATTATTTTTATTATAATCTGCGTTGTTTAAAAAAACTTATTTAGTTCGGTAATGGTATCTACACACCAAAGCCGCCGGCTTTTTTGACAGCTGCCATTCGTATGACGTAAAGCCGCCGGCCTAACCCGGCGGCATGCCGGCGGGTTTGGTGTGTAGACAGCATAACAGTTAAATTGTTCTTTTTTGTATTATTTGAACCGAAGTTATGATTTTTTTATTGTAAATTGTTTATAACCTTCGTTTGTATTTTAATTTTATACTTACCTACATCATATTATATTTAATCAAATTAATTTATATGTATTTTTATATGTTATTTCTTTCCCAATACATAATAACAGTAAGCTTTACTTCACCTTGACAGAATTCACAATGGTAGATAATTGCTAATAGGGATGATGACTACATTCAAAAATTCAAAAAATAATTAGTCCGTCTTTTAGGCTATTAAAAAATATTTTAAACACATTTTTTACCTGATCAAATACATAAATAAATACAAAGATACAGAGCGTCAAAGTTACGGAGTGGGGGGTATTGACGTCACTCCTCGGTTAAAATCGTAGTGAGGAGTGACGTCACGAGCAACTATAACCCAGTGTACCTGTGTCATTTTTAGTTTAAGAGAAAAAAGAAAAAATACGTCGAATATTTTAAAATAATATGATGGAAAAAATTTTTTGTCAACATTAAAAAATATATTTTTTACTAACCATTTAATTTACCAACGTAACTTATTATTTATAACATTATTTAATCAATCCTTAACTTTAACAACCCACCCAACAACAACAAACAAACAATAAAAAAAACAAACATCAAAATAAAAACAAACAATGAAATTGATTACGTAATGCAAGTATCAAAAGTGTTGCGTCGCGGTAGACGTTTGACTCTCATCTTTCACTGCCTTAATGCAGGGACGGAGTTGGGGCGGGTTTTTTTTTTTAAAATTCAAATTGGCAAATGGTTGTTATGGATTCTGCCTATGTCAAATGAAGTTTACTGAAAGATTAGAACTTGAAAAAAAAATCGAACTTGGAAAAAAAAATTCGAACTTGAAAAAAAAATCAAACTTGGAAAAAAAAATTCGAACTTGAAAAAAAAATTCGAACTTGAAAAAAAAAAACAAATTATTTTAACTTTTTTTTAAATACAGTAACTAACTCTAGTGGCTGCCCGCGACTTCGTACACATTTAACATCATGTCTTGGAAAAAATAGTGATATTCTAAAATAATATAGCCTATGTGTCAAATGTATAAGCTACAATATAGCCAAGTTTCATCAAAATCTGTTGAGTAGGTAGTTTTTGTTTGAAAGCGTAACCAATAATCGAGTTTTATAATGAAGTAAGATTAATTCTTAATAAATTAATTAATTAATGATTGATATAAACATTGATATTGATATCTATATATATAAAAATGAAACCCGTTTTTCGTTGTCACGGCATCACGCCTGAACGGCTGGACCGATTTCGCTAATTCTTTTTTTAAAATGTTCATTGAAGTCCAAGGATGGTTCTTACGGTGAGAAAAATTCGAGTAATTGCCGGGAAAGCCCTAAAACAGACCTTTTCTTTTTCCCATACAAATGTTTTCTTACTAAAATGTAGAGTCAATTTGAACTTTATTCGTACACAATAAAGTTCATTCTAAGGCGGGACGAAGTTCGCCGGGACAGCTAGTAAATAAATAAATATTGAAAGTTTATTCACTATTTCTAATAAAACAATACAAATATAGAATAAAATACATATTTACAAGAAGAATATATCTTCCAACGCGTCCCCACGAGGCAAAGTACCCAACAAGCTGGCAGTATTACCTCTTTGGATAGCAATGCTTATCAATACAATACAAATATTCTTTATTGCACACAAAGATATAAGGTACAGACACAAACAAGAATATAAGAAGCAACAGGCGGCCTTATTGCTATTTGCTTATCCTTTGGCATCACACAATAAATATTTAAATTAACATAACCATCCTTAAAAAAATCAAATAAAACCAAAAAAAGTAATAATAATACCTTATATCGCCTAGCTCCGCCCCTGTCTCCGCCCCCCTCCCCCGCTCCCCCACCCCGCGCCGCCATTTCGTGTTATTGAGAATTTATGTCGATTAGCATGAGGATATACTGGGTGGAAGCTAGTTTAGTTTATTTGTATTGGTTTTTTTAATTAATTTGTTTTTTTAAAAAAAATTGTGTGGTTAAAAGAGATAGGTATGGATATTTTTTTTTGATTAGGTACCGTAAGTATATTAAAAAATATATATTTAGGTACTATTAATTATTACCTAAGTATTGATTTTCTAATGTATTTATTTACTGATTAATAAAAAAAACATTCATTTTTCTTCTGTTTTCTAAATATTAGTACTTAGATAGCTAAAAAAACTCTTGAAACACCAAAAAATAAAGTATGAAAATATAATTAAAATTTACAAATAAATTCAGAATGCACTCTGTTAATCATATATTAGGTAAAAAATAATATTTCAAATATAGAAAAAAAACGGCCAAGCGCGAGTTGGACTCGCGCAGGACGGGTTCCGTACCATTCACCATTCATATCGAGCAAAATAAGCAAAAAATCACGTTTGTTGTATGTGAACCCCCCTTAATTATTATTATTATTCTATTTTTAGTATTTGTTGTTATAGCGGCAATTGTAATACGTCATCTGTGAAAATTCTAACGCTCTAGCTATAACGGTTCATGAGATACAGCCTGGTGACAGACGGACAGTCAAGTCTCAGTAATAGGGTCCCGTTTTCACCTTTTGGGTACGGAACCCAAAAAAAACATAATAATTATACGCAAATTAAATCTACTTATTTTATACATATTAGTTCCTCCCACTAAGCCCCCGTCGTTATCTCTAGGGCGTTGCACCTCCCGAATAGTCACTACTATCAATTCCATACTGTATGTCACATTTCTAGGGTTGCCATACTCTATTTATATATTATTTATTTATTTATTTAACAGTTTATTGTAAGATGATAGTACATAGAGACAGAAAAAAAGAGAAGTTATACAAAAGGTACAGCATATTTCTAAAAGAAATTTCTTCCTGCAGACCCCACAGAGAGAGAAGTGATAGCATGAAGGCAGGATAGTCACTTAACCATATACTAGAGGCTGACCGCGACTGCGCACGCATTTATTGTGATATCTTTAAAAATATATATATATATATCCTAAAATAATATAGCTGTTAGCAACTCAGCGGTGATACGACCTCCGTCGTATTTGCCTATGTTTTTTTGTTTTGACATTACTGTTGTTAGAGTCCATTTCACGAAAGAAGTCCCCTAGCCGCGGCGCTGTATAGCATGTCAAAATTGAAAATGTTGCCATTTATGAGTACAAAATTTAATTACTTATTATTCTATTTTTAGTATTGGTTGTTATAGCGGCAACGGTAATACATCATTTGTGAAAATTTTGACGCTCTAGCTATAACGGTTCATGAGATACAGCCTGGTGACAGACGGACGGACAGCCAAGTCTCAGTAATAGGGTCCCGTTTTCACCCTTTGGGTACGGAACCCTAAAAACAGTGTCGTTATGACATCTGCGCCTTCAAACAAAATCATTGGTCCACCTCGCTCCACAACCGGCATGGCGGCTTTCCACATGTATTTATTATAAGCTGGATTAGGTGAATTACTTTAAAACATTCAGCTATGAATGCTGCTACGAAATTGACATACTTATTCTGGGACACAAGTAGGGAATGCAATCCCGACTCGAGATTGCAAATTCGAGATCCCGCGGGATTAGAAATATCAATCCCGTGGGATCCCGGAATTTTCGGGAACCCGTCTAGTTTAAAAAAAAAACTGAAGAAGCTAATAACTGCTTGTTTGTGATAGCGAGGTTAACAAAAATAACATATTACTCGAAAGAAAATAAAAATCTTTATTCTTTAATCTTACCAACTAAATAATTATCAGGTTTTAAGGAAATTAACATAGGTAAATTAGGTAATGAAAACAATAAGCATATTTCAAGGGAATTAGGAAGTAGTAACCTACTTTCTAATTCCCTTGAAATATGATTGATGAAAATGATTTTGAAAATGACTCCTTAAAAAACAAAGGGTATTAATAGTGTCATCAGCTAAACGGCATCTAATGTCCGTTGCAATGTACCCCGCTGCTGAGAACGCCCTCTCCGGCTCAACACTGGTTGGCAACAGCGTGGCGAAACAATTATATGCAAACTGCAAAAATCGCCCCCTTGTTCCTCCACACTCAAATAAATCCATTTCTTTTTTTTATGGTAGACTCTAATTTGTCTAAGTTCGTGGACGTGGATATACGTGCAAAAGGACTTTTAGACGCTCGCAGAGTTTCTTCTAATTCCTCTTGAAGCGATTTATTAGTTTGTGCAGCACGTAAATTCAAATCTTCTGCTATCATTGAAAGAGGCAAGTCATCTTCGATTAGTACTGCCGTATTAATCTCTGCTTGGTTTGTTTCTTTACGATATAATCCCAATCCCGTCAATCTCGAACGGGATCTCGTCATATGATGCGTCGGGATTGATCCCGAAACATTACACGAGATCTCGCGAGATCGGGATCCCGCGGGATCGGGATTGCATTCCCTAGACACAAGTCTGCTAATTTAAAATAGCCTCAGTTGTGTGACGGCAGTGTCAATGGCATTTTTTGACACATTTTGTATTCTGCTATGAAAATGAAAATGAAGACATTCAAAAATAGGCAAAATTCATTACACTTTTTTGATGTCACTTTTTTGATCTAAAACTACTGCCGATTCACTACCTGTATAGCCGAGAGGAAGAAAACGGCAAGAAACCTTCGGCACAGGGCCCTACGTTATGTCCAATATATCTTTTTTTTTTTAAATGAACAGAGTTATACAGTTACATGTTGGTACTTAATTTTAATTTGTTATCACAGTAATTTACATCAATGTCACAGTATGAGTAGTTTTAGTTTTACATAAACAATGGCTTATAGAATACCAAGTTATCTGTGAACCGGCCGTTATTGTAACTACGGCCACTAATACGGAAATGTCAAATTGCAGAACTGCTGCGATTGGTAGAAATACAATTTTGTATTACTACTAGCGCCGCCGTTCAGTTCACAGATAAGTTGGTCTACCTGTACACAGCTGTACACTGATTGCGACCAAATGTGTCATAAAATGACATTGACACTCAATCAATAGTGACACAACTATATATGTATCTCACTCTTCCTACCTTATCAGCGCTTTAAACGTCTGTCTAAACAGATCCGGGCCGTGTCCGGGCCATGGCCCGTCAGGAGGGAAAACAATACGTCGTCATGACAACGTGTCCGGGACGTGTCAGGGAAAAAATATCATTCCATACATTTTCTATGGATTCGTTCACACACGTTGTCATGACGACGTATTCCTTCCCCTTCTGACGGGCCACGGCCCGGACACGTCCCGGGTCTGTGTATAGTACCTTTAATGTCCCCACATCAATTTATTAGATAAATCGTTCATCAGAATTTGATTTTAGAATTTACTTTATTGTAGCACTCTCTCGCATTTGAACCGCGACTGACAAAACAAACGTCATGGGGGCTTAGCACGGCGTGCCGCGACAATTATCTCACGCATGCTGTCCTTATCACATTTAAAACTATAGACAGAGACGTAAGCGTGACAAACGCATGACAACGTCTTGTCACGGAATGCCATGCTAAGCTAGCTGGTGTGTGCGACACAGATATCGCTATACGAAGTCGGAATTAGACGATTGCTTTACAAAGATCGATGTGCATTATTTAACGCTCTTTACTAATATTATTAATAACTATTTATACTCAAATAATAATAATATAATATAAAAAAAAACTGCAGCTAAAACATGTAAAACAGCTTAAATTATAATCCAAAACGATACCGAAACGATATCGCAATCCAAACCAGAATACTCCCTTAGGCTGGTTACTTATTTGAAAGCAATTTTAGTTCACCCCCCTTCATTTAGAGTGGGGAGGGCTGGACTCAGGCGGACTTTATTGGTTTGAAGTTTATTTTGTACTAGAGGCTGCCCGCGACTTCGTCCGCATTTTTCGTCATATCTTGGAAAAAAATCATGATATCTCAAAATAATATCGCCTATGTGTTAGTCTAATGTGTAAGCTACAATATTGTAAAGTTACATCAAAATCTGTTCAGTAGTTTTTGCGTGAAAGAGTAACAAACATCCTCACATCCATCGGCACAAACATTGACATTTATAATATTAGAAGAAAAGCAATGTTAATAACTAATTCGCCCATATTAAAATAGTAGTTAGCAAATTACGAAATAGGCATGATGACTACAAATTTTTTTTAGTCCTTCACATAGATTATTTTAAAATATTCGACACGTATTATTTCTTTTTTCTCTTAAACTAAAAATGACAAAGATACACTGGGTTAAAGTTCCTCGTGACGTCACGCCTCAGTAAGTTTTTTACCTAGGAGTGACGTCAATACCCCCCACTCCGTAACTTTGATGCTCTGTATCTTTGTATTTATTTATGTATTTGATCAGGTAAAAATGTGTTTCAAATATTTTTAATAGCCTAAAAGACGGACTAATTATTTTTTTAATTTTTAAATGTAGTCATCATGCCTATTATCCACATTAACTTTAAAACCCTATCCTACAACATAAACTTAATAATTAATTTATCATTAAAATTAAATTGATAATTTGTTTACACCTGAGTCCGTCCCCTCCCCCTCCCCGGGCGCCTGTCCGTAATTTCACAGGGTTGTCGACCGACCTCTAGAGATGGGGGGGAAATACTAGGTACGCGGAGCTGTTACTTTTTATACTAGGTTAAGTTTTTTGACAAAAAATGTGTATCCATTATAATTGAAGAGTACCTATTTGACTTTCTTTATTTATAACTATTAAGATTGATCGAGATAAGTTAATAGGTTTAGAGCCGGCGCGGCGCACACCTGACGGAGCGCAGCGTAGAGTATTTTTGATTATCATTATTATTATCGACATTGTTCTCATTAAGAATAAAATTCAAAATCAGTTGACTTCCCTTGCATATCTCTTTTGTTATAAATTCATTCATATTCTATGAAAAAAATGGTTGTCTGTAAAGTCGGTTTACTGACGATAGTTGAACGTGACAACGGATGTCGAACGCTGCCGAACGCAAAGGCCGATTGTGCTTCTTTGTCGCTCGTTCCGTGCTCTCGCTTGCACTTCAAGCCTTACATGGAACGCCTCAGAGCGAGGTAACGCCGCATGAGTCATGTTTTTTCGTGCTTGCAGCCGGCTCTATCGAATTATAAGACGTTGTCACGTCAAAAACAACGTAAACCTATTTTAAGTACCTACTTATAATAAAAAACTATGTAATTATAGGTATGTATTTAATAGGACCTTAGAAAATACATAAAAATGTGGATAACGTATCCTCAAGGTATCATGTCAAGGTGAGCCATTGAACTGAATACGGTTTGCAATAAAGAAATAATAATTTTCAGTATTGATAGTCGCTTTTAAATATACAGGGTGTAACAGAAAGGGGGTATAATGCCGATACACAGCGATAGTCCTCATGAAACCGAACAACTTTCCCCAAGGAATATGGGTAATTCGAAAAAAAAAACGCCTCTCCATACAAAATGTCCGATCAGCTGATCGAGTATGTATGGGCGATCCAAAAATTATTTTCGAGTTACGACCCATGTTATCCTGTAGAATAATAATTTGGCAGAATCTCTTGTGGTAGTTGCCATTTTACTTTTAAAAAACAATGCTATTTCGCGCCAATTTTTATGAAACTGTAAAATACTGAAATCTTCATTTGATATTTGGCAGAATCCACAAAAGGTAGTTGCCATTCAAAAAACTGAAATAAGAAATAAATATTGGCATAAAATTGTATCAAGTTTTATTTTACTTTTAATATTTTATGCGTAATTACTCATATATATTTATCTTAAATTCGTGGTTACAATAAGTAAGTTTTTACAAAGATAGTTTGGTAGATACAAATTGTCATATGTGTAAAAAATATTTGTGTGTATGTAATGTTTTGCTTCTCTATTAAGCATTAATCATACATTTAATCAATTATTTGACCTAAAATATATACGATTATGTATTTTGTAACACATTTATAAACTCTAAAACAAAAATATCTAATAAACCTATTACTACCCTGTTACCTGCTACTGTGATTTACACCCCAGCATTAGTAACAGGTATATTCTCGTGATATTAATTAGGTAGGATATCATTTTACATATTGTTTTACTTATATCGATTACTTTTGGTTGCTTTGATTTCGAATAAATACTCGATTTTTGATGAAAAATACTTTTACGTAATACATAGAGTCCTTTTCACGAAAGAAGTCCCCTAGCCGCGGCGCTGTATTTTATGTCAAAATTAATAATGTTGCCATTTATGAGTACAACATCTACCTATATTATGTTTATTTCATTTGTAATTTATGAAATAATATTATATCCTGCATATTTCGACTGTTCTGGTCATTCCATGAGTAGGTTGGTATATATTTTGATAAAATTGTCTACTTAGCTATATTTCTGTTATGTAAAGTGTATTTTTATTAAGATAAGTTAGGGGATTTCTACCTACTATCAGGGAAAAGGTCAGAAAATGGGGAATATAGACCTGTCAAATTTAGTTCCAAAAATATCCGAGGGACTTCTTTCGTGAAAGGAACTCTACAGTGTGAATTAAGGATTATTTAGGATACCTACATGCCAAAAAATCACAGATTTATTAAAAACCAGAGGCTGCCCGCGACTTCGAACGCATTTAAATCATCATATCTTAGAAAAGAATCATGACAAAAAAACAATAGGTATACATTTTACGCAAAACCACTGAACAGATTTTGATAACACTTTGCAATTACTTAGATTAGACATAAGCTTCAGGATATTGTGTAAAATTTCCAAGATGTGACTATAAATGGGTCATACAGACATAGAAAACAAAAAATGTTTCTCCTGTTCCTGAAAGTTATGGACACTGGGAGCTAATTTCTCAACTTAATGCATATCCGCATAATGTGTGCCCGATGTAGTTTTGGTCCGTATAAACATTTTGAGGATTAGATGCTCCAATATCCTTAATCATCAGGAACAGGAAAGACAATTTTGAACGTAATTCTGTGTATGACTCAAATGGGTACGATTGCAGCTTCTAGTTTTACTGAAGTTTTTTTTTAAACTGCTTTGGTACACTAAATATCATCATCAGCCATTTTAACGTCCCCAATACAGGGGTACGAGCCTACTTTTATCAGTCATACACATAATTAGGTTCAAATTGTCTTTCCTGTTTCAGATGATTAAGGACATTTGAGCATCTAATCCTCAAAATGTTTATACAGGCCAAAACTACATCGGGCACAGATTATGCGGATATAAATTAAGTTCAGAAATTAGCATCCAATGTCCTTAACTTTTAGGAACAGGAGAGACATTTTTTGTTTTCTGTGTCTGTATGACCCTTATAGAGTGCATTTCACGAAAGAAGTCCCCCGGATATTTTTGGAACTTTTGATAGTTCTTTTTCCCCTACTTTCTGACCTTTTCCCTGATAGTAGGTAGAAAACCCCTTAATTATTTTAATAAAAATATACTTTTTACATAACAGAAATGTAGGTAAATTAGATGTTTTTATCAAAATGTATACCAACCTATTCATGGAACGACTAGGACACTCGAAGTATGCAATAATTAGTAATATTTGATAAATTTCATTTCTATTTTATTTTAGGGTTCCGTACCGAAAGGGTAGTAAAAACGGGACTCTATTTCTGAAGACTTGTCTGTCCGTTCATCCGTATAGATTAAAAAGTAAATAAAAAACATATCTATTCTTATCTAACACACTTATTCTTATCTTTCCAGGACGAAGTCCTAGCCCTGAATGAGAAGGTGGTAATCCGCGCCGAAGATCTGCTCAGCTGGATCACGACCGGAGTAGACTTCCAGTGCGGTCTGCGGGCCGTGTGGCGGGGTGCGTGCGCGCCGCCGACCGCAGCGGTCGACACGCAGCCTCTGCATCAAACGCGGTTGGATTTCAGCGATGTGGATAAAGAGAAGAGTGCGCTTGGTGAGTCTTATTTTACATAGATTAATGATTTTAAAAAAATAATATTATTATTTTCTTTTTCTTTTTTTTATTATTATTTTTTGAATTTTTTTGACATAGACTTTTTTTTTTGGTTTTGATTTTTTTTGTATTGTATTGTATAGATTATAATTATTTTATGAGTCGATCTCCATGCATTTTCACAGGAATAGCGAGACACTACTGATGACCGTTAGGGGTCGCAAACCGGTATACCGCATTTCAAAAATATCGGAATACCGGGCCAAATTTAGGCCTTACTAATACCGGGGTGAATCTACTCAAGATTATTCTCCTCATACAAAAAAAAAAATCACATTTTACCCCGAGAATGGCGTTTATTTTAAGCTAAATCTATAAACACATGAATTATATGCTATATTATATTAAAGACACGTTAAAGAATTTAATATTTTAGAAAATATTGGCAAATATAAAAATTTGAGTGTTACTGATAATGACGGATGTTGCCGACAGTGACGAATGTAATGACGGAATGTTACCGACAGTGACGTTTGAGTTATATTATTGATGTAAATATTTATTCTCAAATACTTTTTTATTTGTCTTTTAACTACAACTTAATTACCGTTAACATGCAATCCATTACAAATTAGCTAAGACGGCTAGGTCAAAAGCCCACCCTGAATCGCACCTGATGCAAAAGTGGCTATGACACTAGCAGCATTCCCACACTGAATAGCGAGGAAAATAGGTTAGTCGGGACCTTTGCGCAGTAAAATTCTACGCAAGGGTCCCGACTATTGTTTTTAGGCGCTTCCCTAGTTCACGCATCAAACTCTTAGCTTCCGTACACCAAGTCCCGCTTTCCTCCACTACGACGGGAACAAAGAGGTACTTACCTCGTCTTGGAAGGGAGCATATTTAGCATGCTTTTGTATGGCAGCTCCTTCTGCTGCTGCACTAGCTGCCCTACATATACAAGGCAGGTGGGACATGGCGAAGGTACTTATGCAAGTTGCATCCTAAACTAGACAGCGTCCCCTTTCCCGAGAGATGAGGATTAATCAATCAGTCCTCTTGCCATTTGTGTGATTTAGGCTTGGCGGTTCCGGGGTCGCCGCTCAACCTCGTTAAGCATATTTTATAGTGACGAGGAAATCGTCTAGCTGACTTGACACAACTCAACCCTTGATGTCCCAAAGAGTCCGCAATCGTACCACAAACGTGACAATCCAACCGCAGATAAATTACTATCCTCAATGAGCTCGTTGATTACAGCGCCCAAATACGGCCAGACTCTGGGCTTGATGCCGCCTCAAGCATAGCCAGATTCCTACCCACAGCCGCTTCATTAGAATCCGGCTGCTTGCTTTGTACATGTGATCGTGCCAAGAGCGCTGGACACCTTTGTCCCTTGGCTGCTCAAGACACACAGTTGCCCAAACATTTAAAGCCTCCGCCGTATATAACTAATAAGAAGATTGCCACCTTGGACATGAAGTTTTTAAGCGACTCAACCGTTAACCTCGTGGGAGGAGGTTAAAACGCCGATATATTGATATCCTGCATTCTTCTAACACCCAATCTGCCGTAGCGGATGATAACGAAGTCTGCTGTCATTGAGCCTCATTAAGTTTTACATTGAGAATCGTCTCCAATGTCACCTTGAAGTCTTCGCCGATTTTAGACATTTCATTGACATTTCATAAAAACCAAGTCGGAGACGTTCTCATATTATACACCAGTGTTGGGACATATAGGCAACTACGGAAGAGTGTTAAGGCCACATGGGCAGGCAGCTGCTTCAGATGCTGGCGCGCCCGGCAGATTATTTCGTTTTTTAAGTTAAGGCAGCTGGAATAGCATCATGAAGAATGGGAGCCTCCAGGAGTGCGGGCTGCCATTTTTCTGCCGGTTCAACATTTGAAAATGATGTAGCATGCCCTGTATATGAAAAACATGCTTTTTAATGATAATCGTACATCAAAATAATTTATTGCCATCAGTCGTTTTCTATACAAATAATCATTATTGGTAACAAACGTCATTGTTTTCTACACAAATAATCATTATTGGTGACAGATGTCATCGTCGTCAGACACAATGTTGGGAATAATGATGTTACCAACAATGAGGAATTTTGGAAAAATCGCTGCTATTGGCAAAATAGGTTATTAAATTATGAAACAAACATTACACGTTATCTGTTTCCCTAATAAGTTCGCCATGGTAAATAAATAAAGAGTTTACCATGCATTATATTTAAAATACAGCAAAAGAAACCAATGACGACGTGGCATGAATATCTTTGGAGAACGATATTCAATTAATTATCATTGGAAAAATTAGCGTCCGTTCACTATGACGAGTGGTGTTCGACTTAGGTACGAGGGGGCTGCGACTTTTAAGTTAGACGTGACGCTTCGGGTGCTTTCCGTTTTTTTTTAATCATGCTAAGTAAATGTGTTACCAATAATGACGAATATTTTTTGAACATTGTTTGAACTAATTTTTAATTAACTTACCACCTACTTTTTAAATTTATTTTCTTTAAAATATCTTGCCTGTTTAACGATAAATAATATATTCCTAGACAGGATTACTCTATTATTAATAATATTTTCACTATGATATAAAATATCGAAAATCATGTAAAGGCGACACCTAAAATATCGTGGTTTTCTAGCGTTTTTTTCTAATAGCTTGTTTTTCTGCTATTCAATCACTGAACGGTTTTGATAACTTTTTACTTCATTTATTTAGGTAGTAGAATAACTATAAAAAGTTTTGAATTTCTTTTACAATTATGAATGATAGGGCGAGACATAAATTTTCGACCTCTTGAAGATCCACCCACCGGTATTCATTTCACAAATACCGGGATAATTGGTATTTTCGGTTTTAGTAAAATGATTTCAAAAATAATAGAAATAGAAAAAAATACGCACAAATCAATTTAAATTAGGTACACTTAGTTTGATAGACATTTTATTTTTAGAACTGATTTCTAACTATTCCTTAGTCAAAGACTACATTTAAGTAAACTATTTGAATTTGAACTAAGTACCTTAATTATGAATTAAATTGAAAATTATTTCACAGTAAACATTGTGTTAGTGTAACTATATACTAAAAATTATATAGTTTTTTTAATTAACCCCCCTTTTCCAGAAATCGACGCGACCTCCCCCGGCGTGGTGGTGTTCTCGTACCCGCGTTACTGCCGGTACCGGGCGTTACTCGCCCGACTCGACGGTATGCAAGCTGATTGGCTGAGGGACTCGTTGGTCGCTGCTCTAGGTGGATACGCGGCTGATACCAGCAATACTATGATATTGTACTGTAAGGTAAGATTAAGGACCAAAACATAAATTCACTACAGCTAGCTTAACATGGCACTCCGTGACAAGACGTTGTCATGCGTTTGTCACGCTTACGTCTCTGTCTATAGTTTTAAATGTGATAAGGACAGCATGCGTGACTGCGTGAGATAATTGTCGCGGCACGCCGTGCTAAGCCCCCAGAACGCGAAAAGACGTCGTGGATTTTCACGATGCGACGTCGTGTCGCGTCGTGTCGCATCGTGTCGTGACTTTATGTTTTAGCCCTAATTTGTTGGTACATCTTTAAAAATCTCGGGTCCATAGGGACCCGGTCTTTGGGAGCGGCCTAAGTCAACATGTAGAGGCCCTTTTAAGTACTGTTTATTTTAAAATGTGAAATGGCACGTGACTTAAACCATCTCTCTCTAATTATTATTATTAACAAAAAAAAAGTTGAAAAAAGCTGGGAATTCCCGGGTTTATCGAGAATTCCCGGGTTTATAGAGAGTTCTCGGGTTTATAGGGAATTCTCGGATTCATCGAAAATCTCTGGGTTTATCGGGAATTCACGGGATCCTCGAGAATTCCCGGTTTTATAGAGAATTCACGGGTTCATAGAGAATTCCCGGGTTCCTCGAAAGTTTTCGTTCTAGTAACATCACTTCGTACTACTATAGGTTAAACACTCGAGAATACTTTCTTAAATCCCGGGAATTTATTATCAAAACGTCTCAAACAAACATCAAAACCACTACAAATAGTGCAGAGATATATTATATACAGGGTGACTTTTAATTAGTGAACGATAGAAAAAGATATGCATATACTCGTGTTAACAAACAACTTTTACTATGGGACCAAGCTCGAAATCATTCAAAAATTTGAACTCCCCATACAAAATGCACCAGCTGATAGTATGGGGGGACCAATTTTTTTTATGAATTCGACCTTGGTCCCACAGTAAAAGTTGTTTATTAACACGAGTATATGCATATCTTTTTTATCGTTCACTAATTAAAAGTCACCCTATATGTGTATGTAACACAGGACACGTTCGAGTACCCGGAGCTGGAGGGCCACGAGTTCGTGTGCAACCACCTGTCGCCGCGCCTCAAAGGCCGCCCGCGCCGCCGCCGCCGCGCGCCGCACTCCGCGTCCCGCTCGCGCTCCGTGTCGCCCAACGGCTCCAGCGGCAGCGACGGGCTCAAGGACCACAAGGTATGTATGTAGGGCTGGTTAAAGGCCTAAACACATCGGATGCGTATGCGTAGAAGTATGCGTACCTCTGAGTTGTAATGTATGGAACAGTCACCGCTTGCGTAACGTAGACGTACACGTCGACGTGACGCGTAGCCCGGTGTCACATCGGGTTACACCGTAACTACGCGCGCGGCTACGCCGTGCTTACGTCTACGTTACGCATGTACACTTCCGGTGTGTTTCAGCCTTAAACTCAATGAGGAAGGAATATAAGGAGTGGCCCCCGTAAAAACGCCTTCATTTCATTGCTGCATAAGGGCGATATTAGAACTATTTTGTAATGGTTGATCTGCTCCCGACTATACAAATGATGTCTCATGGAAAAATGCTTCTTTTATTTTGTTACTTAGTAATATAAAAGCAACATATTTTTACTTAAACTAACTTACCTGCCTTCTTCCAGCCGCTCCCCGGGCGCCGTCTGTCTCTCCGCAAGTCGGTCCCGTCGCGCACGCGCTCCGACGACGAGCGCGCTCCGGCGCGGGACGAGTTGGCGTTCCAGCGGAGACTGCAGGCCTTCTACCGGGACCAGGGACAAGCGGTCTCGCTGCATGGGTTCACTGATGGTGAGTAAGGGGATGGTCCTCATCAGCCCTTTTAACGTCCCCACTACAAGGATTACCCCTGTAGTGGGGACTTACTCCAATACGAGATTAGGACGTTGGCCACGTTGGCCCAATGCTAATTGGCTGATTACAATTTTTACCCCAGCCCGTTCCCGAATACAGTGTGAACTTTCTATATCTATAGGGTAACTTTAAATTAGCGAACGATAGAAATGGATATGCATGTACTCGTGATAACAAACAACTTTTATTATGGGACCAAGCTCGAAATCATTAAAAACATTGTTCCTCCATACTATCAGCTGATGTATTTTGTATGGGGGGTTCAAAATTTTTTGAATGATTTCGAACTTGGTCCCATAGTAAAAGTTGTTTGTTATCTATCACCAGTACATGCATATCCTTTTCTATCGTTCACTAATTTAAAGTCATCCTATATAAGTGGAAGTGGTCTCTGCCTACCCCGATGGGAGATGAAATGAAATGAAAAATCATTTAATCCTGTAGGTTAGGTTTGACAACACTTAAGACGGTTCATTTTTTAAAGTTAACGCTAGATTCGCAAGAGTGCAGTTTTCCACAGAGAAGAACCTAGCAAGAAATTCTGTATCATAGTGGAGAGAGGCGTGACGGATATATATATCTGTATACCTATTTGTTTTTCAGTTTTATTTACATTCGTGCTTAAGTACTTTGTATCTTACCTTTTATGGATTTTAACCGAAATTAAATTTATATCATTACTAGAGGCTGCCCGCGACTTCGTACGCATTTATCGTCATATCTTGGAAAAAAATCATGATATCGTAAAATAATACAGCCTATGTGTTATTCTGATGTGCAAGCTACAATATTGCCAAGTTAAAATCTGTTCAGTGGTTTTTACGTGATGAAGTAATAATGAAGTAACAAACATCCATCGATTCATCCATCGGCACAAACATTGACATTTACAATATTAATAGGATTTATAATTATATTCCAGTGTCCCTACTCTCCCTATACGAGTCGGTGCGTTCCCGCGGCGGGTACGAGGCGGTGTGCGGCGGTAAGCTATGGCGGACCTTGCACCCCGACAGACCGGCGCGGTTACGAGCTACGTACGAGAGGTTAGTACCGCACTCACTCGATAGACAGCGTTGAAGGACGACCTGAAACGCGGTGACTGAATTTTGCGTTATGCGAGCTACGAGCTACATAGAAGAGGTTAGTGCCGCTTTCAATCGCTAGATGGCGTTGGGGGACTACCTGAAACGCGGTAGCAGAGTTTTTGCGTTTCTCCGTACATGCAGAAGGTGAAACAATAAAGGCCAACGATAGCAACAGTGAAAAAGAACTTTTCTAGAGAGCCATCAGACGAAATATGAAATCTGTAAGAATGCAAAGTTAAATTTGATTAACCATTGTTTGACAAGTTGTATGTATGGTATGGTAACTGCTAACTGAGTCGTCTGTCATGGGTTCTATTCCCACTAGAAACACACATTATAAGAGATGTTTTTAATTTATCTTTTTTATGTATTAGGTACAAAATATCTTATAATACTTACATAATAATTTTCTATTTCTAGAATCCTTCTACCATTTGAGAACCACGAGAAGCGTACAGCCCGCCTGAAACCGAACGGCAAGCTAGACTCCAAAGATATAGACACCATTGACGTGCCGGACTCGCCGCGCGCTGACAACAAACCTAAGGACATTGTTAAGGTAATTGTAGTTCCCGATGTGGATAATAGATGGCGTTGCTTGTAGCCTGAAACGCGGTATTGAAGTTTTTGCTTGACGGATAAATACAGGATGCTAGGAAAAGTATCACTTCCCTTTTAACTAGGTATAGTGCTAGTGATGTAGAACACGTGATGAAGTAACGAACATCCATCCATCGGCACAAACATTGATATTTATAATATTATTAGGATAGTGGTTTTACTTAGCATTGGCAGAGTAATCAACGGTAGTTGCCATTTAGAAATAATATTAAAATAAGAAAATACTAGACAGGCCAGTTAGCGTAGTCGGTAGTGAGTCTGCCTCATACGCACGGGTCGCGGGTTCGATCCCCGCCGGTTAACGGTGTCTGGGTGTTATATATTTATCTATGTATGTTTATCAGTCCCTGATACCCTTAATACAGTATTTGCCTAGTTTGGGGTCAGGTAACCGTGTCTGAAATGTCCCCCCAATATTTATTTATACTATAATATAGGATAAGAAAAGTATAGTTAATAAGACCAACGAACGAGGAACTAAATGAAACAGTCACATTGCTAAAACAAAGATGGATATTTTCTTTCACACAAAAACCACTGAACAGATTTTAATGAAACTCGTTCATTGTAACCCAACCCATAATGTATACTTACAGGTAGACAAGCAGGAGATAGAAGACACGAAACCGGCTGAGGAATTAAACAAAGAGTTCTTAGATTCGTTGCCGAAGGAAGAGAAACCGCTGATTAGTGTAAAACCGGTGGAGAAATTAATTGGTGAGTATAATTATTTATTTAGGGCGTGTTTCTCATAAGGAGGAGCCATGCCGTCTGGATCCGCGTGCCTGGTCTGGCGCAAAATGGCTAGAGTCCTTTTCACGAAAGAAGTCCCCTAGCCGCGGCGTGGTATTTCATGTCAAAATTAATAATGTTGCCATTTATGAGTACAACATCTACCTATATTATGTTTATTTCATTTGTAATTTATTAAATAATATTATTTCCTGCATATTTCGACTGTTCTGGTCATTCCATGAGTAGGTTGGTATATATTTTGATAAAATTGTCTACTTAGCTATTTCTGTTATGTAAAAAGTGTATTTTTATTAAGATAAGTAAGGGGTTTTCTACCTACTATCAGGGAAAAGGTCAGAAAACAGGGAAAATAGACCTGTCAAATTTAGTTCCAAAAATATCCGGGGGACTTTTTTCGTGCACTCTACCTCTTTGTATGGAATTTCTTATCGTTTGACAGGTCATCTACCAAGAAAACTATGAAAAATTTGGCGCAACCTTAGCACGCTGTCATAAACTCATTTGTATATGAAAAAAAAATGTGATCACTCCTTATATTACTTCCTCATTGTCTTTCACCATCTACCCCCCCCCCCCCTCCGTAACTTTGATGCTCTGTATCTTTGTATTTATTTATGTATTTGATCAGGTAAAAAATGTATTTCAAATATTTTTTAATAGCCTAAAAGACGGGTTATTTATTTTTTGAATTTTTGAATGTAGTCATCATCCCTATTCCGTCCACAGATCCAGACAAGCAGAAACAGAGCGTGATAAAGCTATTTGAAGAAAACAGCAGTTTAGTTGCGGAGCTAGCTGCTAAATACAAAGTGGTAGATAGAGCAGTGATAGAAGAGGTTGGGGATAGACGGCTTAGCGACGGTAGCTGTTTGATGCTCAGCGAGTTGGCGCAAAGACTTGGTGAGTCACTCTATTTATTTATTTAAGGGCGGCCGTACACGGACTGCTTCAAGAGACTGAGGCAGGAGTCCCAAACGATGATCAGACCAGATAGCGGAGGAACTAAGAATACCCATCAGCGACACACCACCAGCCTACAGAACGGGATCGATGAAGACGATTAGTTGACCGAATCAAATGGAGTCACGATCCTCAGCAGTGAGGGGGACCTGTTTATTCAACGAGTTTTGGCTGATCTGCCGATGACAAGCATATTATACAACATTTACCAACAAAATATATTTTATTTTTTTATATTTGGAAATCTTACAACTTTAATCAAGTCACTAAGTGCCTGTGTGAAGGTGCTGCTGTGGCGGCTGGTCATGTTATGCTGTCTCAACCTATCTTTACTTTTTAGCTATTTACACCTTGTGGTTTCTTTGAATGCTGCAGGATTAAAATTAATTTTAGGGACAATAATTATAATAATGAAAATATGTACCTTTATACCTGTGTAACTGTTTATAAGAATTGTAAAACTTTATTTGAAAAGAGCAACCTCACAGAGTTTCTTGCTAGGTTCTTCTCTGGGGGAAACTGCACCTTGCGAATATAGCGCTAGCTTTAAAAAAAAATACCTGTATAATAATGTAACTGTTTCAAAAGCATTTTTTGTGCCTATGAAATAAATATATTTTTGACTTTGACTTTGACTAAATACATACATTGCTTAGATACAAACAAATTAAATTACAAGATTTCACAAATGGATACAAATGTACAAATAAATTACAAGTATATTCTGAAAATAGCTACAAAGAAAAGGGGTGCTGTGTCAAAACAAAAATTAACTCACTATCATAAATTTCCGTTTCCACAGGTCCGTCCGAGACGACATTCCTCAAGGAACTAACGCAGCCGGCCGAGTCAGCGCTATCTAGTCTAAGTACGCTTGGAGATAAATACACGGTCAACGGCCACGCGCCTAATGGCACCACTGAACAGGTATGTCTGTTGCTGGGACGAGCTTTAGGGATAATGTGGAGTTAGATTTAGGTATAAAATATAGGGTGTAATAGTCTCAATCATTAATGTTTAGTTTTTAATTGTCAATCATTTGAGAGATTCTTCTTTCATTCCGTTCTGTGTTCCATCTTCTTCACTTCTTGATACGACAAGACTCCGGCTCTTTCCTTCACTTTTTAGGAGGCATCCACATGAAAATCCGCTTTTATTTTCGAATATACGCAACATCTAGAGTGCAGTAGTAAAAGGGAAGCTCTGAGTGAACGGAACTTTGACTTAATCTTTCTAAGATGCGTGTATGTAAGGCTCAGCGCGAACGGGCCACCGACCACAGCCACCGGTGGCCAGCGACGGCGACCTAACACGTTTTTTCATATGAATTGTATGGCGGCGCCGCACACATGTAGCCGGTGGCGGCGACTCGCTACAGTAGTGCTCGCTCGCTCGCGCGATACTTGCTCGCTTCTGACATTGTGGCGGTAGCGCGCGACAACCACTTTCTGTGGCACGTTTGTGCCGACACTAAGGTAGACGACTAGAGATACAATTTGAAGACTTAATAAAAATAACTAAGTACTGAAGTATATTCATCTCATCATACGCCCCTATATAATAATAATAATAATTGATTGTGTTATTGTTTCAGACGACTCGACCAGTCGGTCGTAGCTCGCTCCGTGCCGTTCGAGTGAAACCTACACGACCGCAAACACATTCAGCTAACAGCACGCGTTAGTATTATTTAATATTAAAGATAGCATAATACTATTTATGTAGGTAATCGGTGTAGTATTTATAAAAATGGATTTATACAGGGTGTAACAGAAAGGGGGTATAAAGCCGAAACACAGCGATAGTCCCCATGAAACTGAACAACTTTCCTCAAGGAACATGGGTCGTAACTCGAAAAAAATTTTTGGATCGCCCATACTTACGCAAGCAGCTGATCGGACATTTTGTATGGGGAGACAAAATTTTTTTTTCGAGTTACGACCCATGTTCCTTGGGGAAAGTTGTTCAGTTTCATGAGGACTATCGCTGTGTTTTGGCTTTATACCCCCTTTCTGTTACACCCAGTATATATTTCGAATAAAGAGTGATAGCCATAATAGTCTAAAAATACCTAAGTTTATTATTGGAATTGAAAATCGTTTCAATGTTGTATTCTAGAATTTTGCTTATTTCACCACTTACAGATAAAATGTAACTGACAGATAAACCTATGTCTATTTAATAAAACATGATATTGTAGACAGAGACAGGTATCAAATATCTGTTACCTACATTTTGTCTGCAAGTTTTGAAACGAGCCTTTATAGGGTGACTCTTAATTAGTGAACGATAGAAAAGGCTTTGCATGTGCTTGTGATAACGATAACAAACAACTTTTACTATGGGACCAAGGTCGAAATCGTTCAAAAAATTTTGAATCTGCCATACAAATTGCACGAACTGATAATTTTAAATGTACCTATGGGAGAACGATTTATTTTAATTGTAATTTTGTGAATTTTTGACATATTCCAGTGTAATTTGGAATTACCTACGAATACATACTTTTGAATTTAGAATTGTACATGTCAACTAACGTATCATTCCCCCCTCAGCGCCGATCCCCCCGCTGCGTCCGGAGTCAGCATCCCTGTCCCCGCCGTCGAGTACAGCGTCAGTACCCCCCGCCCCCCCGCCCGTCACGAACTTCGGCATCCACCACCCGCCGCCGGCGCACGCGCACCTCACGCAGCAGAGCGACGACGAGATTGTTGAGGTGAGATATATCCTTTTCATTATGGTCGACTTTACTCTAAATGCATATTATGTATTAGCAAGCTGATAGTTAACCTAATACATAAATATTAGATCGTTTTAAATGAAAGACTCAAATAAAATCCAGCTAGCTTAGCATACACTCCGTGACAAGACGTTGTCATGGGTTTGTCACGCTTACGTCTCTGTCCATAGTTTTAAATGTGATAAGGACAGCATGACGTGAGATAATTGTCGCGGCACGTATGCTAAGCGTCCTGGAATGAATCATACAGCTAGACAGAGATTACATGCCACGTGGGACAGCGTTAGAACCGGCGCAGATCTGACGGAACGCAGCGCAGAGCATTTTTGATTGTCATATTTATTATCGACATTGTTCTCATTAGAATAATATTCAAAATCAGTTAACATAACAAATGAGCATCGGAACATCGAAGCGACTAAATGCTAATGTTGTGTCAACTGACTTTGAATATTATTCTAATGACAACAATGTCGATAATAACATGACAATTGACAATCAAAAATGCTCTGCGCTGCGCTCTGTCAGCTATGCGCCGGCCCTTAGACTCCGCTAAATTAATTCCGTATACAGCCGCCCCTAATAATTCAATATACGCATACTAAATCAATTTATTCTCTTCTCCCCAGGTCCCCTACAAACCAAAGACCCCAGAAATAATCGACTTAGACGAATATCCGGAAAGCCCTCAATCAACTAAGAAGAAAAAACTTGATATTTTGAAAGAAAGAGGTTTAGAAGTCACAGCTATCCCCACTCCGACATGGGGTGGGAGTCTCCCACACCCAGTACCTTTAATCAACCCACCACCGATGATGCTCAACCCTGCAATGCAGCATCAGATCATGACACAAGCTTCTCTATTCCAAATGTACAATATAATACCACAGAATTACGCAAATGGTATTCAACCACCGAAAATAATTCAAGGGGCGTGTATTTATGGGACTACGGGACCCGAAAAGACTGTCTACGGGAACCCCAAAGACCCCTTCATGCCTCCGCCTCATATCCTCCACGGGGCCCCCCTGAAACCCCAAAGAACTATGCCATCGGAGAAACAGGAAACCCCTACAAGACAAGATATTCTAGATTTGACATGTAAATCTACATCGCCCGTTCAAAAACCTGCTGTAGAGATTGTTAGGATACCTACCGTGCCGTCGCCGTCGAAATTAACTCCTCAGAATTTGTCTAAAAACTATACTTTGATTGACGGAAAAGCTGTCGTAGGATCCAATTTGGAAATTACATTAGTCAATCCCAAATCGCAGACGCCTCCGAAAAATCGATCGAATCAGAAAAGATCTTCAAATGGGAAGTTTGTCTCAGCAAAGACTCCTACACCCCCAAAAGACTACAAACCCTTTCCTTCTCCAAGTGGAGCCAAAAACGTGTCCCCTACAATCAAAAAGACACCCCTAAACGTCCCTACTTATCAAATCCGAGACGACGCATCGCCTACAAGTTCCACAGGATCGGGAAATTCGCAGACAAACTTACTCCAAAATGTATTTAAAGGACAGAATAGCTTAGCGCAGATAATGGATCTGCAAAAAGGACCAAATATGAATCAAGTTATGGATTTAAAAGGGCCAAATATGACCCAGATGTTGGATATGCAGAAATCTGTACCTATGCCACCGTTCATAGACCCTATGTATATGGGAGCTTTATATAACAGTTTAGCAGGTCAATTAGACCAGAGGCAATTAGCTATGTACAGAGACTTAATGGCATCTCAGTATAGGTATTCTAGTTTACTAGGCGCCACGCCAACAACGAAGAATTAATTCTAGTCTAATCTTAAAGGTTTTGTATTAAACATAGATACATATAGGTACCTAAATAAATATTTGTACATGATTAGAAAACATTAAATTATAAGCGAGTCATTTTATCAGAAAAAAATATTGTTAAACTTAATTGATAGATAGGTTAAACAGGGTATAACAGAAAGTGGGTATAACGCTGAAACACAGCGATAGTCCTCATGAAACTTAACAAATTATCCCAAGGAACATGGGTCGTAACTCGAAAAAAAAAATTCACCTCGCCGTACAAAATGTCCGATCAACTGATCGAGTAAGTATGGGCGATCTAAAAAAATTTTTCGAGTTACGACCCATGTTCCTTGTGGAAAGTTGTTCAGTTTCATGAGGACTATCGCTCGGTTTCGGCATTATACCCCCTATATGTTACACCCTGTATACAGTGCTACAAGGATCTATTAGCACTTGAGTGACATTGTCAGGAGGGCGTGGGTGGTGAATAAATAACTCAAAATAATTACAATTTACAAGATGATATCGTTAGTTCCGATTTCCGCCACGCGCCAAAAGATCCTTGTAGCTCTGTAAATGTCAATGTTTGTACTGATGGATGTGGAGATGATTGTTACTCTCACGCAAAAACGACGAAACAGATTTTAATGAAACTTTCCATTAGGTATTGTAACTTAGGTACACATCAGAATAACACATAGATTGTATTGAAAATGAAAATGTAGTGTTTTATTCAAAAATAAGCAAATAAACACTTTATTGATGTCACTTTTTTGATGTAAAACTACTGCCGATTCACTACCTGTATAGCCGAGAGGAAGAAAACGGCAAGATACCTTCGGCACAGGGCCCTACGTTATGTCCAACATATCTTTTTTTTTAAATCGAGACACTTATACAATTTCATGTTGGTACTTAACTTGTTATCACAGTAATTTACATGAATATCACAGTACGATTAGTTTGTTTTACATAAATTTTTAACTCTGCAGCATCCAAAATAAACCAAAAGATGTTAATAGACACTTAAAAAGTAAAAAGCTTAGTTTGATAAAACCGCTAACATGACCAGCCACCACAACAGCACCTTCGTATTTCAAGATATTGTGTTTTCCAGGAGGCTTAGCACGGCGTGCCGCGACAATTATCTCACGTCATGCTGTCCTTATCACATTTAAAACTATAGACAGAGACGTAAGCGTGACAAACGCATGACAACGTCTTGTCACGGAGCATGCTAAGCTAGCAAGATATGACAATAAATGCGAACGAAGTCACGGGCAGGTTCTAATCTTCTTATCTAGCCGTTATTGTCCCACTGCTGGGCAAAGGCCTTTCCTCCTCCACGATTTCCTATCCTGAATAATAGAGGAGACTTGACATTCCATTAGTCACATGATAGGGATCATGAATAAATTTTTTTAGTCCATCATAAAGATTATTTTAAAATTTTAGACATGTATTTTTTTCTTTTTTCTCTTGAACTAAAAATGACAAAGATACACTGGGTTAAAATTCCTCGTGACGTCACGCCTAAGTACAATTTTTACTTAAAAGTGACGTCAATACCCCCTACTCCGTAACTTTGATGCTCTGTATCTTTGTATTTATTTATGTATTTGATCAGGTAAAAAATGTGTTTTAAATATTTTTTAATAGCCTAAAAGACGGACTAATTATTTTTCTAATTTTTGAATGTAGTCATCATCCCTATTAAGTAAAATGGCTCGCTTATACGCCTTGTAAATGCTATTTTAAATTTTAATAATGTAATTTGTATTTGAAAGAATATTCTGTATGTTAATTAAGATATAAATAAATTTCAATATATTTTTTTTATGTAATTTTTTTTACATGCAATATTACAGCTTTGTATGATCATACAGGATGTAACAGAAAGGGGGTATTAAGCCAAAACACAGCGATAGTCCTCATGAAACTGAACAACTTTTCCCAAGGAACATGGGTCGTAACTAGAAAAAAAATTTGGATCGCCCATATTGACTCGATCAGCTGATCGGACCTTTTGTATGGGGAGGCAAAATATTCGAGTTACGACCTATGTTCCTTGGGGAAAGTTGTTCAGTTTCATGAGGACTATCGCTGTGTTTCGGCTTTATACCCCCTTTCTGTTACATCAAGTATTATATTATGTTTTGTTCATCTAAGTGATACCTAATTTAAATCTTAATTAACATAAAGAATATTCTAAATAAATGTTTAAATTTAAAAAAAGATGTATGTGATATTCCAATTTTAAATTCGCAATGACTAAAAATCGGCCAGCTTAATTGTCAACACAACCATAGACTATTATTTTTATTTTTTTAATTATTATGGTAACACTTAAAATTGACATTTATTGAGCAATCACATATTTCTGGGCAAACAATGTGTTATAGACTGCCCAGTTGTTAGTGACCTTACCATGCGTGTCGTGGGTTGGATTCTTCTCACTAGAGACAAACACTGAGATGAACAGAGATGTTTGTCCTATGTACTTATTAGAGATGCGCCGAATATGGGTTTTGCCGAATAACGAATACCGAATACTATTCGGTTGTTTTTTCACACTAATTTTGATACAACAAATAGGTAAAGTTTATAAAGAAAAGCGCCTTTGACTGTCACTAGATAGAGCAGAATGTCTAGGTTTCTAAATTCTATCTTTACGTGTCACTTATTAACTTATCTTTATTTTATTATCTCTAATGTGAAAATGAGGATATAAGATTGACTGCTCCTTGGTTTAAAATAATTTAATATGAGGTTATTTATCAAGCAAATTATTACTACCAAATTAAACGAATAAATGGTCATTTTAACCGAATATTCGGCTGAATACCGAATAGTAAACGAATATTCGGCGCATCTCTAGTACCTACTTATGTTTTGTATGATAAATGTATGTGGGTGTTATATATTTATCTATGTATGTTTATCAGTCCCTGATACCCATAGTACAGGATTTGCCTAGTTTGTGGTCAGGTGACCGTGTGTGAAATGTCCCACAATATTTATTATAGGTATTTATAGTAAGTTTGACTTCGCTTGACATTGGTAGAATCCGATATTTCCATTTAACAAAAACATGACATTTGCCCTTTGCAAATGAGAATTTTAAATGTTACCATAATAATCGAAATACAAATAAATCTATCGGTTGTTTTGACAGAATAAACTGGTCTCAATGTATAGATTGTTGAAATAAGTCACTTTTAGGTAAGAATAGAAAAAAAATGTACTTTGACCAAAAAAAAAGTTAAGTGCCCGTATCACCACTTACAGATAAAATTTAACTGACAGATAACCTATGTCTATTTCATAAAACATGACGTTTTAGACAGTAACAGGTATAAAATATCTGACAGATAAATTTTATCTGTAGGTCTATCTAAAACTTCACTTACTGATAAAATTTAACTGACAGATAACCTATGTCTATTTCATAAAACATGACGTTTTAGACAGTAACAGGTATAAAATATCTGACAGATAAATTTTATCTGTAGGTCTATCTAAAACTTCACTTACTGATAAAATTTAACTGACAGATAACCTATGTCTATTTCATAAAACATGACGTTTTAGACAGTAACAGGTATAAAATATCTGACAGATAAGTTTTATCTGTAGGTCTATCTAAAACTTCACTTACTGATAAAATTTAACTGACAGATAACCTATGTCTATTTCATAAAACATGACGTTTTAGACAGTAACAGGTATAAAATATCTGACAGATAAATTTTATCTGTAGGTCTATCTAAAACTTCACTTACTGATAAAATTTAACTGACAGATAACCTATGTCTATTTCATAAAACATGACGTTTTAGACAGTAACAGGTATAAAATATCTGACAGATAAATTTTATCTGTAGGTCTATCTAAAACTTCACTTACTGATAAAATTTAACTGACAGATAACCTATGTCTATTTCATAAAACATGACGTTTTAGACAGTAACAGGTATAAAATATCTGACAGATAAATTTTATCTGTAGGTCTATCTAAAACTTCACTTACTGATAAAATTTAACTGACAGATAACCTATGTCTATTTCATAAAACATGACGTTTTAGACAGTAACAGGTATAAAATATCTGACAGATAAATTTTATCTGTAGGTCTATCTAAAACTTCACTTACTGATAAAATTTAACTGACAGATAACCTATGTCTATTTCATAAAACATGACGTTTTAGACAGTAACAGGTATAAAATATCTGACAGATAAATTTTATCTGTAGGTCTATCTAAAACTTCACTTACTGATAAAATTTAACTGACAGATAACCTATGTCTATTTCATAAAACATGACGTTTCAGACGGTGACAGGTATAAAACATCTGTCAGATAAATTTTATCTGGACATGGCGAAACGGACGCAAATAAACGTTTGTTTTAATAAATAAGGACGTACAACAATAATAATTTAAATATCTAAACTAAGCCAAAATACCCAATTTCTATCCCATTTTTGGAAAAGCACTTTCCTCATGAACCAAAAGCGACTTATTTCAAGAAACATTAAAACTACACTGATCTCTGCTTAATTTTAAAAAGTTATTTTAATGAATGTTATGTTTTTGTTGATACTGATGGTTTAAGCCCACACCCACATCCCAATTGTGGGCTTAAGTTGGCGTTTCGGAGTTTAAACTACGGGGTATCTGTTAAAAAGTTTTTTTTTAATTATGACCCAATTTTTTTAATTCTACGAAAATTGTATCTTTGATATGGTAACCCTGTGTTAGAAAGAGACAGAGCTTTTCTGCCATAAGTTAAACAAGGGCAGCTATATATCCATCAGTGTCGTGTTTTAAATTCGGATTAAACTAATAAAAGGGAGCAATTAGATTTGTTTTTTTGTCAAAAAAAATGTTTTTGTCAATTGTAAATATTAGTATTTAAATTTAATTGTAATAAATGGTAATTTTAATGTTTAGATTTAATGATGGACTAAGTTGACTCTGTCGAAACCTTTGAGTATAGAATATATGTATAAGGAGGAGCCATACCGTCAGGATCTCCGTGCCTGGTCTGGCGCAAAATGGCTAGGTACTTTTTGTATGGTACTACTTATCGTTTCACAGGTCATCTACCAAGAAAACTATGAAAAACTTCCGCCAATCTTGGCACGCTGTCATAAACTCATTTGTATATGAAAAAAAAATGGAGCCACTCCTTATATTCCTTCCTCATTGGTCAAAACAACCAATTTTTTTTATAATGGCAACACATAAAATTGTCATTTCTCTTAAGAAATGTCTACTTCAAACAATATGACATTATCTGATATGACATTTTAAAATTTTCTTTTATACCAATGGCAGTCAAAGTTGCCATAATTTTAAAAAAAATGGTTCTTTTAGCAGAGATTAACTGGTTACACTTAAGGCGCGTAATCATAAGCTAGCTGTAACCATAACTGTTGGATACACTGTAACCTTGTAACCAGTGTAAGTACGTTGTTAGCCAATGATTTTTTATAGATACAGATATGTTACCTTTATAGAGATTGGCGTTTTAAATCTGTGCCGAACAATGATTACAATGACATTAATGACAGCACTTCAAATCATACTCCAAATGTCTTCAGACTAACTGAGACTAGCTACAAGTTGTCTTAAATAGGTCTATCTACAGTCTTCAAAATTTGCGCGCATATAACATATCTATATAATATAATATCATTGTTTTTAGCTAATAGTTCGCGAACTTGCTGTGAGCACACACTATGTTTTTTAGTTACAGTTTCAGGCAACGGTTTCGGTTACAGATCGCTAATGACTACGTGCCTTGTAACTTTGTAATATATTTAATTTTCGCCATGTTTAAAAAAAAAACCTGGAAACCTTGAGCATTCAACTGTGTACTTTATCACCATACGAATAAGGTCCTATTTCCTTTGTACGTAGTCAAAGTCGCTCATGATGTTTTCTGTGTCATGTAAATAAAACAAAATTTTATTAATTTTGACTCTTGACTAAGGGCCAGTTTCAACATCTACTGATAAAATTGAACTGACAGATAAACCTATGTCTATTCCATAAAACATGACGTTTAAGACAGAGACAGGTATAAAAATATCTGTCAGATAAATTTTATCTGTATGGTTAAACAGGCCCCAGTATTGAAAAGGTATTCCATACAACCGTTAAAGGATGCGTCTAAACTGATAACATTTTCCTAAACGACACTTTTAGAAGATTATTGTTACAAGAAAAGTACTTTAATTTAATTGTCCATTAGCCATACGAGAGAGTGCACTCGCGAAAATAAAGCGTCAAAATCTGGAAGCTTAGCATACGTGCCGAGACAATTATCTCACGTCATGCTGTCCTTATCCCATTTAAAACTAAGGACATGGACGTTAGCGTGACAAACCCATGACAAAGTCTTGTCACGGAGTGTATGCTAAGCTAGCTGGTCATTCATTTCTCATGTATTGATTGAATATTCGATTACCACTCGCTAACGGTGAAGGAAAACACGAAGAAACCTGCATACACTAGAGAAGAAATTCGAATATGTGAAAAAAAGCGGTGGTAGCCCAGTTGGTAGAACGCCTGCCTCGCACTCCAAGGGCGCGGGTTCGAATCCTGGCGCGGGCACGTACCTCTGAGTTTAATTTTCATGTACGGATCAATTTATTCGATTACCACTTGCTAACGGTGAAGGAAAACATGAAACCTGCATACACTAGAGAAGAAATTCGAAGGTGTATGTGAAATCCGCCAACCTGCGCCAGCGTGGTGGATTACGGCCTAATCACTCTCGTATGAGAGTTGGCTCGTGTGTCTGTAGTGGGGGACGTTAAAAGGGCAGATGATAATTTTTCTCGAGTTGGGCCGGTCATGTTTGTAGAATGCATCCAGATCGTTGGGAGAAAATAACAACAGAATGGGCGCCACTAGATGGTCACAGACGCCGAGGTAGACCTCGAAAAAGATAGACGATCTGGATGCATTTTTACGGGAATGGCGGGTCGCTACCGGAGACCGTGTTAAACGGAAAGTCGCGGAGAGGCCTTTGCCCAGCAGTGGGATCATAATGGCTAGCAAAAAAAGCGCTCTTTATTTTCGTGCTAATGCATAAACAGTATGGGATTAATGAACAGTTATCTCTAAAGACCATCTGAGCAACTAATTAAGTGCCCGTTCGATCTACAGATAAAATATAACTGACAGATTAACTTATGCCAATTTCATAAAACATGAAGTTTCAGACAGATAAGTGTAAAATATCTGTCAGATTGTTGTCTGTAGATTGTGAAACTGGCCGTAAACGTGTGATTAATCGTCGGTCAGTATTTGGCAGTATGTTTATATTTAAATTGAAGACGATGTGGGTAGTTTTATATTTCAATTGTAAATATTAGATATTAAATACATTGTAAGATAATGGTTGCCGTACAAAATAAATGATTGGAAAAATACATTTTTTGTTTTATTCGACCATTCTGTGATAGAAAATAAAACTCTTGTACGTAGATATCACTTTCACTTTTATAAGAACTACTTTAGCGATCGACGTCTCGCACCAGACTGCCCGATCGACTACTAAACAAATATCACCCCCACTTAAATCCCCGCCAACGAATAATCATATTATTCCCACCAAAACTTCGTAGTCGATCGTGCAACGGAAGTGCTACCGTAGACGGAAGCGACTTAGGACTAATAAATTAGTCTAATAACAAATAAACAGTAACAAATAATTAATATATGCTCTTTAAAAATCAATTTAGTTTATGGAGGCTTTAAAAATCATCACAGGCTATTTGACAACAATTGGAAAATAATTTTAAATTAATGTATATGATAATAATTACCCTACATTGATATTTCCGAAATATTTAATGTTTTAATGATGAAAAATCAATGTTGAAATTAAAATTTAATAAAACCCGCGAATAACACTGTTTCTGTAATGGCGCTGGTCACGTATCACGCGTGACGTCACATGCAAGTAAACAAACACGAAAAACACTAACGAAGCGCATTATTATGACAGCTGTTTACTCGCGTGTGACGTCACCAGAATGTCAACAAATAACAGGCCGTTCGTGTTCCAGATAAAAATTTAAAAAATATTACAATTTGTTTATTTTATTTTGTTAAAAATAAACATGTTTTACATCAAAATAAAGTGAAATATATTTCTTTATAATATAATCTTTTAGGATGGCTACATTTTGATGTATATTTTGAATATAGTCAAATACCCTAACCGCCACCGACGGTCGCTGTCGTGCGCTACCGCCACAATGTCAGAAGCGAGCAAGTGATAAATTAAATAGGTCCTAGTTACCGTTTTATTCCACATTTACACCAATAATTACAACTTAAAGTAGCCTTTTCTTTTGACAACGTAAGATCGACTATCGTCGCACCCAAGTCATTCGGAATGTCGCTGTCATCGCCATCGATGCAGTTTCAGTTTACGAACTAGATAATTATCTTAGTTTTTGGTAGTAGCGACAGTTGATGAACCTGTACCTATTTCATTATAAAACCTTAAAATAATTTTACAATAACAAAAACATCAATCAAAATATTTCTAACAAAAGTTTCGCGCGAGCGAGCAAGCACTACTGTAGCGAGTCGCCGCCACCGGCTACACGTGTGCGGCGCCGCCATACAATTCATATGAAAAAGCGTGTTAGGTCGCCGTCGTTGGCCACCGATGGCTGTGGTTGGTGGCTCGTTTGCCCTGAGTCTTAGGGTCAACTCATACTGGGCCCGTATTCTTCTAATTACCAAATGAAAAATGGTGTCTCTCTAGAATGTGAATTGTATGAAATGACACATTTTGGTATTCTCTTAACAGATAAGTTGACAGTGGACAGCGATCGGCCGTACATTTTATTACTTTACGCTTTATTTGGTATTCTACTCCGCAATGTCACATGAGTGGCAGTTCCAAACGGTATTCTCTTCGCTATTTGACAGTTGTTCTCTAATGGCATTTCGTTCGGTCGTCCGTCGTTCAGTCGTTCAGTCGTTCGGTCACCCAAACACTATTTCGGTGTTTTTTCGAAAATTAACGTGCAATTTATGCAAAAAATGCATGTAAATCTTATAGAAATAAATATTCTGTATTTTAAAGTATGTCTAAGCTTATTCTAGGTCGAAAAAAATCTATCAATCGGTTGATCAATTTCTTCGAACAATAATTTTATTAAATATTGGCAACATCGACAACTAAATCATTCGCAAAGACAAATGAATGACAAAGCCCTCTAGAGACTACTAATCGACTATTTCGTGGCACATAAGAGAATACCAAATTTGTGACCTATTGCTGTAGAATATTTATCTGTTGGCTATAGTATGGTCGCTTAACTTAATTTAAGAGAATTGGTACCCTGGCGTAGAGTCGGAGCGACGCAACGCCTCATATTTTTCAGCCTAACATATTCATCTTTATTGTTGTACTACTGAAGTACAAATATGATAACGCAACTTACTGGCCCCAAAAAAAACTCACTGTGTAGAAATGAAACCGATTCCGACTCGTATTTGGCTGGTTTTTTTATAATTTGGCTTTTGAATATCCAATACATTGATCCCACATTGATCCAATCCTTTATTTAAAAAAAATCGATGTGACATGACATTTGACATTTTACAGAAAACTGACAGCTTTGAGTATAGAATATATAAAGAGGTGCCATACCGTCTGGATCTGTGTGCCTGGTCTGGCGCAAAATGGCTACCTTTTTGTATGGAATTTCTTATCGTTTGACAGGTCATCTACCAAGAAAACTATGAGAAAACTTGCGCCAACCTTGGCACGCTGTCATAAACTCATTTGTATATGAAAAAAAAATGTGGCACCTCTTTATTTAACCTATACTCAAAGAAATTGACAGAAAGAACAAATCCTGACAGAAATTGGCAGAAATAATTAGGTATTTAGACTCAAAAAGTAGGAAGTGTTATAAATTAATTTGAGAAATATTAAGTTCGAGCATGGACGACCAGGAGAACGATGAAATGGATGAGAAGCCGGCGGAGGAGTTTGCGAGCCAGCCCCCACCACCGGCAGTGAAGGGGGACCTCATGGATTATGATACTGCGCTTGAACTTACAGGTTGGTTTTTATGAGAAACGATAATACATGTTAGACCCACAAAACACGGTGAAACGCAACTGCAACGCAGCTGAAACTGCTAGTTACTTTTGAGTTGCATCTAAGTTTCTGCTATAGACTTCCTAAGAAAACAACACACGACGCAACTGAAACGAAACGTTTTAAACTAGTTGCTAAGGAAGTTCTAAGGAAGTCTATAACAGAAATTTCGATGCAACTCAAAAGTTTCAGTTGCATTGCAGTTGCGTTTCACCGTGTGTTTTGGCGCTTACTGGGCCCAAGAAAACTCACTGCTCAGAACTGAAACATATACCTACCCAGAGTATTATAAAATACCTACTCTGCAGACTGTCCCGACATTTTATTAAATGACTAGTGGCTGCCAGCGACTTCGTCTGCATTTATCGTCATATCTTAGAACTTTTACGCAATATCTCAAAATAAGTAGGTATGTATTATTCTGAACTACAATACTTACTTACCTATTGTAAAGTTTCATCAAAATCGGTTCAGTGGTTTTGCTTAAAAGAAAGACACCAAAGTTGACGGGGATAGGGAAAGATGATGGTCTTTGACCAGCATTGGAACACAACATGCAAAAAAAGTCATCTTAGGTCCAGCGCACATCTAACGAAGCGCAACGCAGAGCATTTTAGATTGTCATATTATTATCGTCATTGTTCTCATTTGAATAATATTCAAAATCAGTGAACATAACAAATGAGCATCGAAGCATCGAAGCGACTACAAGCGAATGTTGTGCCCTAATCAGGGTCCAGATTTGGTACTGTTATTTATAAGATCTGTAAAAACCTGTGGAGTGCAATAAATGATTGAGTATTGAGTATTAACTGTGAATGTTGTGTCTCCAGGTAAAGGGAAATTCAGCTACCGCGTGCTGAGCGCTTCCTGCGTCATCTTCAACTACTCCATCATCGAGATGGCAGCCATAGCGTACATCATCACACCAGCAGAATGCGACCTGAACCTGTCGGTGGCGCAGAAGTCTTTGATTGGGTCTGCTGTATATCTTGGTGAATGCGAAAGATTTTTAAATGGTCTCCGCGCGCTACGACTAGATACCGCTTCATGTGGCTCCACGAAAAAAAATTAGCATGCAACATCATCATTCATCATTAAAAGACATTGACCATTTTTATATGGACGTTGGACCAAATGCTGCCCAGAATGGGGACATAGTGCATTATCCAAAGATGGAGAGGGACAGACATATACATGAAATGAAATGCGCAAGCGAGATAACGTTTTTCTCACTTTGTACTTAATTAAATAAATATAATTGTTTTTTTAAAACACTTATAATGAAAACTTTTTTTAACTTATAACTTTTGTACCTTGGGACTGATTTTTAATTTCTTTTTTTAACATTTGGTCCACTTTGGTCAATGTCCTTTAAGAGCGTCGCTCTTGTCGGTGGAGCCTACGCCACTCTGCTCTGTTTTTTGCCGTACTTTTGAGCACCTGATACCTACGACACAACTTCTATTCCCTCTTTCATTTGATCTATGTAAGTCCTTCGTGGTCTCCCTCTCTCTTCGCATGCAAAATGCGTAACTCTATTACGAGGCGGTGTCAAACAATCATATGACAAGTGGACGCAACTCGGCGTAATGACTAGCGCGGTACGCCCCGATCAGCGTAGTATGTTTGTCGCGTTTTTGAAGTACGCTGACGGTATCTAGTCGTAGCACGCGGAGACGAAATTATTCATCTAAGGTGAAGGGCTTTCTAGCATTCGAGCATGTATTAAACGATTGATGAATGTGGATGAAGCGAAAAAAGTTTGGATCGTAGCAAGTGGAAGGATGGTCTCTGCCTACCCCAATGAAAGAGCTAGGCATATTGCTCGCAGAACCGATGGACGATGGGGTAGAAAGGTTCTAGAGTGGCGACCTCGCACCGGACGACGCAGTGTGGGAAGACCTTCAACAAGGTGGACTGACGCGGCGACTTGGTAAAAGCCGCGGGAAGTCGTTGAATGTGGGCAGCACAACACCGATCGTTGTGGAGATCCTTGGCTTTTGTCCTGCAGTGGACGTCCACAAACTAAGATGATGATGAGGCAAAGACTACTTCCTGGGGAGGCTTTTGTCCAGCAGAGAACGTCCATAAGCTGACAGTACAAAGAATTATGATCATAATTATAATTATAACCATAATGATAATTATAATTACTTACATATCATAATACACGAAATCAAAATACCTTAATTCAATCATTCTTATTTCACAATCCCGAAATTTGAAATACAAATATTCATTGGTTGGTACCTTATACATAGAAATTATGATCATAATTATAACCGTAATAATAATTATAATTACAATAATTACACACAACAATTACGACCATAATTATATCAATAATAATTAGATACAATTATAATTTCCAGGTATAATAGCAACGTCAATCCTCTGGGGTGAACTGAGTGATCATTTAGGTCGCCGGAAGGTGATGTTACCTTCTTTAGTACTTAGTATTATAGCTTCATTCTTCTCCTCGCTCTGCACTTCCTTCTGGCCGCTATTCATCTTCAGGTTCCTGGTTGGATGCGCGTAAGTAACGGCTAATGGCGAGGTGTAACTGTAACTAATGAAGCCTTCTGCTAATCTAAAATAGCCTCAGTTTTGTGTCGGCAGAGTGTCAATGGCATTTTTTGACACATTTGGTCGCAATCAGTCTCAGCCATTGTTTAGCAGAATACAAAATCAGAATAGAAAAGTTTCATCAAAATCTGCTCAGTGGGTTTTGTGTGAAAGAGTAATTTGGCAATATTGTAGCTTATCTATCTGAATAACACATAAGTAATATTATTTTGGGATATCATGATTTTTTTCCAAGATATGAAGATAAATTCTTATGAAGTTGCGGGCAGCCTCACCCCTAGTCTATATCTATCTATCTATCTTCTATCTATATATATAAAAATGAAACCCGTTTTCCGTTGTCACGGCATCACGCCTGAACGGCTGGACCGATTTCGCTAATTCTTTTTTTTAAATGTTCATTGAAGTCCAAGGATGGTTCTTACGGTGAGAAAAATTCGAATAATTGCCGGAAAGCCCTAAAACAGACCTTTTCTTTTTCCCATACAAATGTTTTCTTACTAAAATGTAGAGTCAATTTGAACTTTATTCCTACACAATAAAGTTCGCCGGGACAGCTAGTAGGTAATATTATTATGTGATGGTATTTATACAAGTTGACTTTAAATTAGTGAACGATAGAAAAGGATATGCATGTACTCGTGATAAAAACAACTTTTACTATGGGACCAAGTTCGAAATCACAAAAAAAAATTGCTCCCCCTTACTATCAGCTGGTGCCGCCTAGTGCATTTTGTATGGGGAGTTTAATTTTTTTTAACGATTTCGACCTTGGTCCTGTATTAAAAGTTGTTTGTTATCACGAGTACATGCATATCCTTTTCTATCGTTCAGTAATTTAAAGTCACCCTATATATTATATTAGTCGTCGTCATCGTTATCAGCCCATTATGTCCCCACCGAGGGGCACGAGCCTACTCTCATACAGAGAGTGAATTAATAGGTAATAAATGAATTAATTCAAAATTAATCAAACGGTGGTAGCCCAGTTGGTAGAAAGAAAGCTTGCCTCGAACTCCATGGGCGCGGGTTCGAATCCTGGCGCGGGCACGTACCTCTTGAGCTTGAGTTTATTTCTCGTACGTATCAATTTATTCGATTACCACTTGCTAACGGTAAAGGAAAACAACGTGAGGAAACCTGCATACATCAGAGAAGAAATTCGAAGGTGTATGTGAAATCCGCCAACCCGCACTTGGCCAGCGTGGTGGATTACGGCCTAATCACTCTCTGTATTAGAGTAGGCTCGTGCCCCTCGGTGGGGACATATTATATGGGCTGATAACAAGGTATATAATATACTATTAATTAATAAATAATGTCTAATTTCAGTATTTCAGCCCCAAGCGCGGTTGTGTTTGTATATTTAGGAGAGCTTCAAACGAGTGAGTTCAGAGATGTGGCCATTGCCATCGCCGTTACTTCCGCACAGGCCGTGTTTTGTTTGTTACCTGGTAATTATTTATATCTATGACACGCCTAGCGAGTCCAGGGGGCTTAGCACGGCGTGCCGCGACAATTATCTCACGTATGCTGTCCTTATCACATTTAATACTATAGACAGAGACGAAAGCGTGACAAACGCATGACAACGTCTTGTCACGGAGTGCCATGCTAAGCTAGCAGAATCATCATCATTAATTTAAGAGTTAGACTCTTGTCGGTGGAGCGTTCGCCATCTAGGCCTATCCTCTGCCAGTGCTTTGACTTCTTGATACGATATGACGTTAACTTTCTCTTTTTTTCTCTTTCAAGCTAGCAGAATAAAGTTTACGAAATGCTTGACATGCGAGGCTTGTCATGACCAAAATGGAGTCAAAATTCTTTAATATCAAAGTAGCGTAGTTTTTTTGTTATCTGTGCCAATGACACGCCAGGCGTGTCATGATCATAAATAGAAAATCAAAAGTTATAAATCTCTAAAAAATTTATAAAATGTTACATGTTAAACGTTGAATGTTATGTTTGTATAAAATGTTATTTATAAAGAAGTGCCAAATAATCGAAAAAAAATTGTAAGTTAAATAATTACCAACACTCCAGACTGCTCCAGACTCCAGACTATGGAAAAAATGTGACCTAGAACTCGCCTAGCGTGTCATGTTAAATTTTTTGGTAGTTTTTCGTAAAAATCTGAATTTTAAAGCTTAGTTATGTTATGAATCAGTTATGGCAAATGTTTAGTTTTAAGCGCGTACTCATTAGCGAACTGTAACCGTAACTGCTGCATGCGCTGTAACCAATGTGTACGTTGTTTATCATCATCATCATGTCAGCTTATGGACGTCCACTGCTGAACAAAAGCCTCCCCCAAGTATCTCCACAACGACCAGTCTTGCACTGCCCACATCCAACGGTTTTCAGCGACTTAAAGTCTCTTTAACCAAGTCGTCAGTCCACCTTGTTGGAGGCCTTCCCACACTGCGTCGTCCGGTGCGTGGTCGCCACTCGAGAACCTTTCTGCCCCATCGTCCATCGGTTCTGCGAGCAATGTGCCCCGCCCACTGCCACTTAACGTTTGCGATTCTTCGAGCTATGTCAGTGACCTTGGTTCTTCTGCGGATCATTTCTGATGTGATCACGCAGAGAAACGTATGTTGTTCACTAATCTGCTAATGCTGCTGAGAATGCACACCCTATGTCTTTTGGTTACAGTGCTGGGGGCCAAGTCTGCTAATTACTAAATGCACTAATAGAATCGCGATAGAAAAGCAAAAGAATATCAGTCGCAAAATTTGACCATTTTGGTATTCTACTAACGGTTTATGCGACTGCGATTCTATCGAAGTGCGTTCGGACTGCCTTTGAACTGCTTTTGATCTATCTCACTTCAGTCGCAGTTCATAAGTTCGCTAATCGGTATTCTCATCGCTGGTTTTTGATAGGCAACCCGATAAATGTGTGCTTCTGCGATTCGACTGCGATGCGATAGCGTTTGGTAAAACTCTTTGTAGAATACTAAATTTGATACAATATAAATTAATCGCAATCGACTATCAAACGGATCGCAAATGCTTAGCTTAAATTAGCAGACTTGGCCCCCAGGTTGGTTACAGTTACACTTCGCTAATGAGTAGGCGCCTTTAGATGCATTTTTGTTACAGGTGTCGCCTGGATCATAGTACCTCATTCTTGGTCTTTTAATTTATTAGTTCTCATACGGCCATGGAGGGTGAGTTCAAACATTACAGGCTAATAGGGATGATGACTACATTCAAAAATTCTAAAAATATTCAGTCCGTTTTTTAGGCTATTTAAAACATATTTAATAACACATTTTTTACAAAAAATCCAAAAAAAAAATACATAAAAAATCGGGAACTTACTAAAGAAAGGCCAAATCAAGAGTACCCTAAACCGACGAGCATGTATGAGGCGACTGTTGAGTGTGGATGAAGCGAAAGAGGTGTGTTTGGATCGAAGCAAGTGGAAGGAAGTGGTCTCTGCCTACCAAAATGGGAGAGAGGCGTGACGGATATATTGTATGCATTTACATTTTTTACCTGATCAAATACATAAATAAATACAAAGATACAGAGCATCAAAGTTACGGAGTGGGAGGTATTGACGTCACTCCTAGGTAAAAATCTTACTCAGGCGTTACATCACGAGCAACTTTAACCGAATGTATCTTTTGTAATTTTTAGTTTAAAAGAAAAAAGAAAAAATACGTGTCGATTTTGTTGAAGTTTTAAAATAATCTATGTGATGGACTAAAAAAAATGTTTTTTTAATAATCATGCCTATTCCGACTTCGTACACTTTGGTATTTTTAGGTGTTCATGTGGACATGGGGTATAGTGGGCTGGGTCGGGGTGTTTCAACTGCTCCACCTGCCGGAGAGCCCGAGTTTTTTAATGATAAAGAAAGGGCCGTCAGCTGCTCTGCCGGTCCTGGCAAAGATGTACGCTGAGAATAATAATACAGAACGGGATCAGTACCCTGTAAGTACTTACATACATACCTACATAGGTATATTTACATACTTGTAACCCGTCGGAAATATACAGGATGACTTTAAATTAGTGAACGATAGAAAAGGATATGCATGTACTCGTGATAACAAACCACTTTTACTATGGGACCAAGGTCGAAATCGTTCAAAAAATTTTGAACCCCCCATACAAAATGCACCAGCTGATAGTATGGGGGAACAATTTTTTTCCCAAAAAGTTTAAAAGTTGTTTGTTATCACGAGTACATGCATATCTTTTTCTATCGTTCACTAATTTAAAGTCAACATTTTTTTTTTTTTTATATTATCTCATCTTCTCATTCTACCTACCGCATTCATCCACAAGTACCTCTGTTTCAGGTCCAAGGAATATTGGAGAAGCATGAACATAAATCCAGTATAAAAGCTGATTTCGTGCAACTGATAAAGCAACCAATGTTAAAATGTTATTTAATCACTCACTACTGCATGTTTATTGTGTTCTTTTTGTAAGTACGGATTATACTGGGTGTAACAGAAAGGGGGTATAAAGCCGAAACACAGCGATAGTCCTCATGAAACTGAACAACTTTCCCCAAAAAACATGGGTCGTAACTCGAAAAATCGCCTCCCCATACAAAATGTCCGATCAGCTGATCGAGTAAGTATGGGAGATCTAAAAATTTTTTTCGAGTTACGTACGACCCATGTTCCTTGAGGAAAGTTGTTCAGTTTCATGAGGACTATCTCTGTGTTTCGGTTTTATACCCCCTTTCTGTTACACCCAGTATATAATTTACTGACTTTATATTAAGGCTGATATTACTTGATAATAGAGATGGGCCGAGTACTCGGTTTATACTCGGTACTCGGCGTACTCGGCACTTTTTTTACTACTCGTAATCGGCCGAATAACTCGGTTAAAATACCGAGTACTCGGTGCAAATAAATCTACCTTGCTAATTGGATCTTCTTGTTTGATCATAGTCTAGTTCCTTCTAATTATACATATTCAGTACTTTGCCCAGCAAGAGCAATGTTACAAGCTGCTATTATTATAATTATTTAGAAGAAAATTTCATAAGCAGTGCTTTGTCTATATATTTTTTTGCCACTTGACACGTTTTTATTGGTTTCATTCGAATAATAATTAGCGGGGTGCAGAGGAAGTGTCAAACACCATTAACACCACTCGCTCCCAAACTTGTTCGCACACAATTCTACCTACTTCAAGTTAACCGAGTAACTCGGCCGAGTACTCGGCTCGGTAAACTTTAAACCGAGTAATACTCGGTACTCGGTTACTCGGTAAAACTGGTACTCGGCCCACCACTACTTGATAAGATACGACGACTTTGTAAAAAATATCATGGAAGAAAACGTAGAAGGAAGACGGAAGAGAGGGAGACCAAGGACTTACATAGATTAAATTAAAGAGGGAATAGAAGTTGTGTCGTATCAGGTGAAAAACTCAAACGGACGGAGAATAGAGCAGAGTGGTGTAGACTCCACCGACAAGAGCGACGCTCTTAAATTATGATGATGAACATAAAAAACTGGCTAAATGTGTGTCGGACTCGCGCAAGAAGGGTTCCGTACCATGCGCTATTCATATCGGGCAAAAAAAAAGCAAAAAATCACGTTTGTTGTATGGGAACCCCCCCCTTAATGAAAATTTCAACGCTCTAGCTATAACGGACGGACAGACGGACAGACGGACAGACGGACGGGTCCCGTTTTAACCCTTTGGGTACGGAACCCTAAAAACCATAGGGTGTGCGCTCGCAGCAGGTTCGCGAACCATTAGCGAACAACTTACATATCTACTCACATTTTTGGTTACAGTGCATGTAACGATTACGGGTTACGAACGATTAATTTAATAATTATTTATGTATGGTCATTAGTATATTTGTTTGTATTCGGAATTATGATGATGGGCATGATGCCTTAAAAAAAATTTTTAGTCCATCATATAGATTATTTGAAAATATTCGACACGATTTTTTTCTTTTTTCTCTTAAACTACAAAATGACACAGATACACTGGGTAAAAGTTGCTCATGACGTCACGCCTCAGTGCGATTTTAACCGAGGAGTGACGTCAATCCCCCCAATCCGTAACTTTGATGCTCTGTATCTTGGTATTAATAGGTCTTTACCTATGAAATTGCCGTTTTACAGTACTGGGCATTTCAATTAAAAATATTTTTTGTTTAGCTAAGAATTCTAATTTCAAATTAATTTCATTTTAAAAATATGGAATTATTTTTCCAAAAACAGTCATTTGTTTATTGGTTAGTGTTACATTTTCATTGCATTTCAATCATTTTCGTCAACATGGATACGTTAAAAATTCGAGTAATTATGGAATATGAGTTCCGTCGTGGCAGCAACGCGGCACAAGCGGCTCGCAACATCAACGACGTGTACGGAGCTAATACTACAAACCAACGAACCACTAGTTATTGGTTTGCTCGCTTCCGTTCTGGAAATTTCGACCTGAAAAATGAACCCCGCGGTCGTCCGAAGACTTTGGTCGATGCAGACGAATTGAAGGCGATCGTGGAAGCTGATGATACTCAATCTACGGCTGAATTAGCAGCAGCTTTCGACGTTAGCATCAAAACAATATTGGTCCATTTGCGTCAAATTGGCAAGGTAAAAAAGCTTGACAAATGGTTGCCCCACGAACTCAATGATCGCCAGCGCCAAGTACGCGTCGAGACGTGCCGTGCATTGCTCAACAGACACACAAATGAAGGAATTTTGAACCGCATTGTCACCTGTGATGAAAAATGGATAACCGTAAGCGCTCAGCAAGTTGGTTGGATCCTGGTTCAGCACCTAAACAATGCCCTAAACGAAAACTTACCCCTAAAAAGGTGATGGTTACTGTTTGGTGGTCTAGCACCGGTGTGATTCATCACAGCTTCTTACCAAATGGGGAGAGTATTACTGCAGATGTGTACTGTGAAGAATTGAACACAATGATGGAGAAGCTGGCACGTCTCCGACCAGCATTGGTCAATCGCTCGTCTCCGCTGCTCCTGCACGACAACGCGCGACCTCATACCGCACAAATGACGGTCACCAAGTTGCAAGAACTGGGGTTGGAAGCTCTCCCTCATCCACCGTACTCACCGGACCTTGCCCCTACAGACTACTACTTTTTCCAGAATTTGGATAACTTCTTGACTGGAAAAAAATTCAATAACCAAGAGGCAGTTCAAAACGCCTTTGAAGAATTTGTTGCCTCTCGTCCAGCTGATTTCTTTAAGAAGGGCATTAATAAACTGCCACTGCGTTGGCAAAGATGCATTGATTGTATGGGTAATTACTTCACTTAATACAAATAAAAATTATATGACAAAAAATCGTTTGAATTTTTTCATACAAAACGGCAATTTCATAGGTAAAGACCTAATATTTATTTATGTATTTGATCAGGTAAAAAACGTGTTTCAAATATTTTTTATTAGCCTAAAAGACGGACTAATTATTTTTGAATTTTTGAATGTAGTCATCATCCCTATTATTAATGTATACGTACATGGACATTAGTATTTAATTATTTATTTATATTCGGAATTACGATGATTGCCGATGTGCATTCTTTATCGCTCTTTATTTCACAAACTGCATCAAAATTCAGAAAATACAACTATCAGTTAAAAATTAATAGGAGCATTATATTGAATCAGCTTTCCTGCAATGGTTTCAGTGCTAACGGACTGTACATGTGGATGCCGGACTTTGTGAATGAAATGCTAAAAGACGTGGGTGGCCATCTCAGCATTTGTAAACTAGTCAACAAAAACTATTTGAAGATCGAGGAGTACACAGATTATGAGGTATAGTCTAATCTAGTCTAGCCTTTTGTGTCCCACTGCTGGGCAAAGGCCTCTCGTCATCCACCATGACTTTCTGTCTCGAGCTACCTCCGCGCAGGTATTTAAGAGGATGTGAGCCGATCGTGCGAATCTCCATACATTTGTGATAAAAATATTGTTTCGGGCCATAACGTTTTCCAACCCCTAAACCTATCCGTAATTAGATAATTCTGGTATCATTTGATTAAGTAAACTTTGATCTAGGTCAGTACGTTTCGATTTTTTAATATTAAGTATTTCAAAAGTTATGTTCTTCTAAAAATCGACGTTTTTGACCTAAAATATCCTCTAGTATTTCATGATTTTTGTAATAAACTTAACATTATTTAAAAAAAAATCAAAACGTGTTGACCTAGATCAAGATTTAGTGAATCAAATGATAGCAAAATTGTCTTATTACGGATAGATTTAGGGGTTGGGAAACGTTATGGCCCGAAACAATATTTTTATCACAAATGTATGGAGATTCGCGCGGCGCACGATCGGCTCACAATCCTCTTAAGGTGTCCAGCTTATTCTGCCACATTTTCCGTGGTCTGCCGCGACGCTGTTTGGCAGTTGATAGCCATTAGGTAGTTGTTTTAGGCCAGAAGTGAACTGACATGCGGCAGACGTGGCCGGCCCAATCCCATTTCAACCTGGCAGCTGTTTTTGCCACATCAGCAATTCGCGTTTTAGAGCGCAGTACGCTGTTTCTTTCTTATTACCTCGGGCCCAACTCTGCAAATTTACAATACTCACAGTTGTGTGTTCGCATAATGTCTCTCAGGGAGACATAAAACACCATTTAACTTCCTTCAAAATAATTTAATTTTCCTTTTGTTGAATTTAAAATAGGTTTTATTTGAATATACTTGATCACAAGATATGTGTGATCGGCGAAGTGCGATGTGTAAGGATGGTTAGCAAGTGAAGTTATCGCTAACAACGTCACGTTAGTTACATTTTAAAACGCCTGATCAAAATATAATAGCAAACTATCGAGTAGAAAAATTACACTGAATTTAGATACTAGGAGAAGCCGTAACAATGTCGATGGGAGAATCAGTGACATTTTTTGACGCATTTGGTCGCAATCAGTGTAAGCTATTGTTTAGCAGAATACCAAATGTGTCAAAAAATGCCATTGACACTCTGCCGACACACAACTGAGGCTTTATCGTTCGCTAATTTAAAGTCACCTTGTATGAGTTTTCTAACCTAAGATTTTTCTTTCACAGGATTATGTTGACGACTTGTTCCCTGTTTACGGAGAATATTTATCTCCAAAAAATGAAAATTTAACAAATATAACTTCTTTTTATGACAGCAGCGCCAACGGTACGATTGCATTTTTTTAAAAATTACTTATTAGTCCACTTTTGGGCAAACACTTCCCAATAGGCATGATGACTAAAAACATTTATTTAAACTATCACATCTATAGATTATTTTAAAAATTAGACACGTATTTTTTTCTTTTCTCGTTAAAGTTCCTCGTGACGTCACGTTTGAGTACGATTTTAACCGAGGAGTGACGTCAATACCCCCCACTCCGTAACTATGCTCTGTATCCTTGTATTTGTTTATGTATTTGATCAGGTAAAAAACGTGTTTCAAATATTGTTAATAGCCTAAAAGACGGACTTGTTATTTTTTGAATTTTTGAATGTAGTCATCATCCCTATTATGATTGTATCAAGTAGCGTCCCGCCATTCTCGTTTAAATGCAAACAGATCGTCTCTCCATCTTTTTTTAGGGTCCGTACCCAAAGGGTGAAAACGGGACCCTATTACTGAGACTTGGCTGTCCGTCCGTCTGTCTGTCTGTCCGTCTGTCTGTCTTTTTGTCTGTCCTTTTGTCTGTCCGTCTGTCTGTCCGATCGACCGTCCGACCGTCCGTCCGTCCGTCCGTCCGTCCGTCCGTCCGTCCGTCCGTCCGTCCGTCCGTCCGTCCGTCCGTCCGTCTCTCCGTCTGTCCATCTGTCCGTCTCTCCGTCTATCCGCCTGTCCATCCGTCCGTCACCAGGCTGTATCTCATAAACCGTTATAGCTAGAGCGTTGAGATTTTCACAGATGATGTATTATGTGATGTCAAACTCGTCCTACAAGATTAAATAAATTTTCATTTCATTTCAAAATAGGTTAAAAAAATCATTTTCTGTTTCAGCCTATACAGCGATGCCACAATCAGATGACTGTGCGGAGGGGGAGGTAGACAAATTCTTGTACCCTCTTACTATGATAATAGAGTTCATAACGCTCATACCATTTATACTTGTCAATATTTATATACATAAGTATGATAAACTTAAACTGTATGGTGAGTTTTTTTTTAATTAAGGCCGAGAACACACGGTGAAACGCAACTGCAACGAAACTGAAACTGAAACTGCTAGTTACTTTTGAGTTGTATGTCAGTTTCTGCTATATAGACTCCTTTAGAAAACTACACACGACGCAACTCGTTTGAAACGTTTCGTTTCAGTTAGAAAACCACACACGACGCAACTGAAACGAAACGTTTCAAACTAGTTGCGTTGCGTCGTGTGTGGTTTTCCAAAGAAGTCTATAGCAGAAACTTCGATGCAACTCAAAAGTAACTAGCAGTTGCAGTTGCGTTTTCCCGTGTGTTGAAAACCGCACACGACGCAACTAGTTTGAAACCGTTTTACAACGCATTGCAAACCAGTTTCATTAAAACCGGCGTGCATGAAACTTGTGTTAAAGTTTTATCGGTTTTTGGCGCGTTTGTATGAAATTTATCATTTATGGTACAATTTAAGTCGCGCCGTCTGTGGATAATGTACGCAACTAGTTTTAAATCAATAATTTCAAAAGGGTTTCGTTGCAATTGCGTTTCACCGTGTGTTCTGGGCCTTATTCTATATTAATTAAATAAGTAGCTTATTTGGTGAAACGCCCGCCTCCAATCTTAGAGACGCGGTTTCGATCTGTACCTCTGAGATTTATTTCTCGACTTCGACGCATTTATCGTCATAACTTGGAAAAAAAATTTGACATCTCAAAATAATATAGCCTATATGTTATTCTGATGTGTAAGCTACGATATTGCCAGGTTTCATCAAAATCTGTTCAGTAGTTTTTGCGTGATAGAGTAACAAACATCCATCCATCCATCGGCAACAAACATTGTAATTACTTACGCACTGATTCAATTACTTACCTACTTAATTACTTGCTTAATTACTTACTTACAGGTATAATAATCATAGCAAACAGCGTGGCTATATTCCTATCAGCTATAATACCCCAGTTGTCGGTGGCTACAGTATTTTTCGTTCTTGGGTTATGTACGGGCGGAGCTTGCTCGATTTTGTCCGCTTTAGCAGTTGATGCGTTTCCTATTAGTCTCCGGTGAGTTGTCAACTGTAAGTTAATGGTCGTAAGTACGTTAAAGGTCGCGCCACGTAAAATGAATCCTAGCTGACAGATGCGCATTAGACGATTTTTGAGTCTGACGTTTAACATTTGTTTTAAAATACCATCGCGCACAAAAGTGTTTGATTACAGTCATGGTTTAACGCAAAAAGGAAAGAAAAATATTATTAGTAGTATTAGTAAGATGGAATATAGGTAAATAAAAAAAAATACACAACTACCAATCCATATTGGATTTAGTGTAAAATGTATAAAAATGTAAAAAAAATATTCAAAATTTAAAAAAAAACATATTGTTCTTCCATTAAGTTTCATGGGTGGCGCGAAAACCAGATGAGGACGCGGTGTTGATGCCAGAAGTGGCCATTTTATTATCATCGTTGTCGTCACTTTCATAACCTTTGGAATCAGAATCATCCCCTTCGTATAGTCTATAAGTCAACATACGTAACCGCGTGCGAAAGACTCTTACAAGAATGAAACGATAAATAGCCCTAGTACTTTCGAGCGTAAGTGTACCCATGCGCGAACACGTGATTTTCATTTGTTTCTAAAGTTCTTTTTACGTGGCGCGACCTATACGCAAGTGTGACCGCACACTTACAGGCAATCATTTTTCTACACGCTTTATATTAGCTTCACTTGTAACTAACCTATGTATGTAAACAAATCTTGGAATCTTAATTTGACTTCCTGGTCTTCGAATAGGATGAAATTTTGCACACGCTCTGAGTTCTGATGACAATACAATACGTACTTTCGAACTGATCTGATGATGAAGCATGTTTAGTGCGAGCTAAAGCGTGTTTTAGTTTTTTAAACTACCTATTATTATTATTTTCAATTGCAGCTCCCTAGCAATGTGCACGATGTACACTGCTGGGCATCTCGGCGCTATAGTGGGCAACTTGATCATTACGATAATGATCCACATTTGGTGTTACGTTATCTTTACCCTGATAACCGTGATCTCTATAGGTTTGTAGTCCCAGTTTTGGGCATATGTTTTTAATATATAGGATGTTTAAACGAAAATCTAGAGATGCTATCTGTTTTTGTTATCTTACATACAAAACGCCCGGTCAGCTGATCGATATTAATATAGGTAGCTTTAATCTTGATAAATTTTGCTTTATCTATCTATCCATCCAACTATGCATCCATCTATCCATCGATCCATTCATCCATCTATCTATCTATCTATCCATCCATCTATCCATACATCTATCTATCCATCCATCTATCTATCCATCTGTCTATCTATCTATCCATACATCTATCCATCCACATGTCCATCCATCTATCTATTCATCTATCTATCCACCCATCTATCTTTCCATCTATCTTTCCATCCATCTATCTATCCATCTATCTATCCATCCATCTATCCATCCATCTATCTGTTCATCCATCTGTCCATCAATTCATCTATCTATCGATCCATCTATCTATCCATCTATCATCCATCTATCCGTCCACCAGTCCATCAGTCCATCCGTCAATTCATCCATCCTCTATCAATCTTTCCATCCATCTATCCATCCATCTATCCATCCATCTGTCCATCCATTCATCTATCTATCTATCCATCCATCTATCTATCTATCTATCTATCTGTCCATCCATATGTCTATCCATTCATCTATCTATCCATTTAAATTAATTAGTATGTATTTTATTTACAGGCTCTGCGGTAGTACTGTACCTGTTTTGGCCGGATTTAAAAGAAGTAAGGACTGAAATGGAAGCGAGGGAATTCACTTATTAGTGACGAGACCACTGCAGGGCGTGGGCATTCTTTTTTTTTTACGGCCTCTTTACACGATTGTGCTTGTCGATGCTTGTCGAGGTGACAAGCGTGTAAAGGCTGATTTAGACAGGGTATAAGTACACAAGTCAGCTATCGACGCCAGTGTCCGCGTCTAAACTAACTTCTACGGCCATGGCGCCAGTAAGCAAACTGTTAGCGGCTGACTAGTTTGCGTTGCGGCGGCGGCGTATCGATTTAGTACGCCCTTCCATATATTTGAAATGGAGTGTCCACAGTCAGCTGGTTTTTGCTCACTGTACGCAGTTTGCAGCGTTACGCGCGCTCACTATCTCAGACAGCGGCCGACTCCCACCAAAACCGGTGATTTCATTGATTTGAGTTTGAAGCTCACCCTTCCAGTTCGCCACAAATTTGCGGCTCACTCAGTCGGCCGCTAACAGTTTGCCTACTGGGGCCACGGCCTTATCCTACGAGCTAAGTCGGTGACTTTCATTTTTCCAAGGATCTCCTCATTTGTGATTCGATCCTGCAGAGAAATGCCGAGCATAGCCATTGGGTACCTTAATAATAAGGACCCGTTATTTTATTAGATTCGATTTTTGGCACTTTAGTGCAATATAATATAAAATAACAATTGTTAATAAGTATGTTTTATATGGACGTCCACTGCTGGACAAAAGCCTCCCCCAAGGATCTCCACAACGATCGGTCTTGCGCTGCCCACATCCAACGGTTTCCAGCGACTTTAACCAATTCGTCAGTCTACCTTGTTGGAGGCCTTTTGTCCAGCAGTGGACGTCCGTAAGCTGACATGATGATGATGATGTTTTATATTTACTTTTTATCTGCTTTTAATTAAATTAATTAAATCATAATCCGTGTTTTATTTAATATTTTGTGATTTGATTATCATGGCTTTATTGAAACCTTATTGAAACATTTTCTTCAGCTTTTATGGCAAAGTTTCGTCGAAATCATTTTCGATCCCCGGCTTGACCTAGCTAGCTTGACTAGCTTTGTACTTCTGAGATTTTTTTCTGCAAACAGTGAAGGAAAAAACATCGTGAGGAAACCTGCATACACTAGAAAAGAAATTCGTTTGGGCAAGCTTGGTGGACTACGGCCTAATGGCCTAATCACTCTCGTTTGAGAGTAGGCTCCGGCCCCTGTATCGCTTGTGTAGTGAGGACGTTAAAAGGGCTGATGATGAAATATATAATAATATAGGATTAGAATCAAGTTAGAATTATGGAACATTTTCATTTCTTTGTCATCGGACATTCATTTCATTAGAGCAACCCTATAGAGTTTCTTGCTAGGTTCTTCTCTAAGAAAATCTGCACTCTTGCTAATCTAGCGGTAACTTTAAAAATTGACCCGTCCTAAGTGTTGTCAAAACCTACAGGATTAAATGATTTTTCATTTTCCTTTTTTTTTATTTTGATCACTAGGCTGTGTGGTAAAGTAGGACTGTGCTCTAGCAATAGTAAAAAAAATCCTTAAAAAAATGTACATTTGACAAAGTCTCGTCTGGTCAATAATGGCCTATATTGGCAGTTCCTCGTTCCAATGGGGAGGAATAAAGACTGGAGTGGCCCCATTTTTTTAAAATATACAAATGAGATTATGACAGCGTGCCAAGGTTGCGCGAAGTTTTCTCATAGTTTTCTTGGTAGATGAACTGTCAAACGATAAGAAATACGAATGAAATAATAATAATACCATACAAAAAGGTAGGTAGCCATTTTGCGCCAGACCAGGCACGCAGATCAAGACGGTATGGCATCTCCTTATATTCTATACTCAAAGTGTCATTTGTTCGATGTTTGATAGCCATTGACAGATTGTCAATAGCAGTTCAATAATAAAGATGTGAATTATTTACTTATTTATATTTATTTTATCTATTTATTGTACTATTTATTTATTTATTGTCCTTTTTTACATCTCTGAGGTAATTACACGATTCTAAATTAATTTTGCAAAAGTCTAATGTCAGAACCCAATGATCAGGATCAACAACAAAGATTAGATCAAAATGAAGCAAACGCGGAAGAAAAAAAAGCGAGAAAACTAAGTAATGAATTAAAAATCACAAAAGAAAAATATAACCAAATAAATGCAGATCTCAAAGATACGTTAGATAAATATCACAAATTAAACGAAGAACATAAACGTACGAAAGAAAAATATAAAAAAATTAATACAGAACTCAAGAAGATAGCAGAGAAATTAGAGCCAGAAGAACGGGGAAAAGAAAGACCTGACTCAACGCGTACAGAGCGACCAAGAAAAAGATATGACTCACCGCGTACAGAGCGACCAAGAGAAAGAGATGACTCACAACGTACAGAGCGACCAAGAGAAAGATATGACTCACCGCGTACAGAGCGACCAAGAGAAAGAGATGACTCACAACGTACAGAGCGACCAAGAGAAAGATATGACTCACCGCGTACAGAGCGACCAAGAGAAAGATATGACTCACCGCGTACACAGCGACCAAGAGAAAGATATGACTCACCGCGTACACAGCGACCAAGAGAAAGATATGACTCACCTCGTACTGGGCGACCAAGAGAAAGACCTGACTCACCTCGTACTGGGCGACCAAGAGACAGATATGACTCACCGCGTACAGGGCGACCAAGAGACAGATATGACTCACCTCGTACAGGGCGACCAAGAGACAGATATGACTCACCGCGTACAGGGCGACCAAGAGACAGATATGACTCACCGCGTACAGGGCGACCAAGAGACGAATATGACTCACCGCGTACAGGGCGACCGAGTGACAGATATGACTCCCCGCGTACAGGACGTGAAAGGGAAAGAGATAGCCCACCAACTAAGTTCAAAGATACAATAGAAAAAGATAAACCACCAAAACCAGACGCAGAGCTTAAGAAAGACAATAAGGAAAAACCGTCAACAGAAGGAAAAGTTGATGAAAAACCTGCTGGTGGCGGTGATGACGATAAAGAAGCAGCACATAAGAAAATAAAAAAGGCTTTATTTAAAGAAGTTGAAGATGATCTTGATCCTTACGAAAATGCGTTTAACAAGACTGGTGAGTACGAAAGAAAGTTTAAGGGCCGGTACATACCTGACGGAGCGTAGCGCAGAGCATTTTTAATTGTCATATTATTATCGACATTGTTCTCATTAAGAAGAATAATATTCTAAATCAGCACAACAAACAAGCATCGGAGCATCGAAGCGGCTACAAGCTATGTTGTGTCAACTGATTTTGAATATAATTCTAATGACAATGTCGATAATAATATGCCAATCAAAATTGCTCTGCGCTGTGCTCCGTCGGGTGTACGCGGCTCTAAGATCTTACTGTTCCATCAGACTAAAAACGAAAATAAAAGATTAGCCACACCACATCGAAATTAAAATGGGATTGAGTCGGCCATGTCTGTCGCATATCTGATGAACCAGGGCCAAAACATCCACCGATTTGCTTCCCAAAAAGGGGAAACGACATCGTAACAGACCTAGGCGAAGGCGAGATGAGCTCGGCTCATTGAGTGAAGAATGGGAGGTCCTGACGCACAGCAGATCAGCCCAAGTCTGCCAATTTACAATATTCTGTTGCGTTTCCGCAGAGTGACAATGTCATTTTTTGACACAATCAGTGGTCACAATCAGTGCAAGCCATTGTTTAGCAGAATACCAAATGTGTCAAAAAACCCCATTGACACTCTGCCGGCACACAACTGAGGCAATTTTAAATTAGCAGACTTGGGGGCAGAGAGAGCAAGGGGAAATTGAAAGACTCATTGTATGTATCTTTTCCAAGCTGGGCGGTCTTAAAACTGGAACAGACGTTGTAGAGATCCTTGGGGGAGACTACATTACACGAAAGGCTACATACACGAAAAATATAAGTCACATTTGAAATAATGACCTATGTACATATATTGCAGCGCCCTAACAGGGTTTCATGTTGAGACTATAAACATTATTATAACTAAGTATGTACACATGAAAGCAATGAATAAATAAATGAAAAATTGTCTATTTTCCAGGTGTCGGTAAATTCAGCTACTTAGTGCTGGTGGCGACCTGTTTAATACATAACTACGTCGTGATAGAAATGTTTGCTATTATGTATGTGATATCGCCGGCGGAGTGCGACCTTAATTTGCAAGTGTATCAGCTGTCTCTTTGTATGTCCGCGGTTTTTATAGGTAAAATTTATTTATTTTATTTTATTTATAACACAGTTTACAGACTTAGGGCCTGTTTGACCACCTACAGATAAAAATTTAACTGCCAGATAACCCTATGTGTATTTAATAAATAGATGTCCATGCAACGTAACAGCTCGCTAATGAATACTTTCTCACTTTTGCCGTCTCTTTTTTATGGCAAGACAAAGCAAACAAAAGACAGAGCAAGCGATAAATTGACTGAACTGACTTTTTTCTTTCTCCTTCTCTCCCCACAGGTATCCTATGTTCTGGCTTCTTCTGGGGTCGTATAAGTGACATCTACGGTCGGAGGATAATCATACTTCCCTGCGTATACGCTGCTATACTCATGTCGTTCATTTCGTCGTTCGCGACTAAGTTCTCCGTGTTTTTCACGTTTAGATTTTTCACTGGCATTTTGTAAGTTTTTTTTTTTTGCTTAATTTTATTTTATAGTCAATTTTTAAGGTTCCGTACCCAAAGGGTGAAAACGGGACCCTATGACTGAGACTTGGCTGTCTGTCCGTCTGTCCGTCTGTCCGTCTGTCCGTCTGTCCGTCTGTCCGTCCGTCCGTCCGTCCGTCCGTCCGTCCGTCCGTCCGTCCGTCCGTCCGTCCGTCCGTCCGTCCGTCCGTCCGTCCATCCGTCCGTCACCAGGTTGTATCTCATCTCATGGACGGTTATATATAAATTTAACTCACCGATAAACATATCTATAACTAAAACATGACGTTTAAGACATGTAGTGGCCGTTTCATCACCTACGGATAAAATTTATCTGACAGATATTTTATACCTGACTCTGTCTAAAACGTAAAGTGTTATGAAATAGACATAGGTTTATGTGTCAGGTAAATTTTATTTTTAGATTGTGAAACAGCCCCTTAGATTCTTGCGTTATTAATATTAATTATACTAGAATATACATACATACATACATACATACATACATACATACATACATACATACATACATACATACATACATACATACATACATACATACATACATACATACATACATACATACATACATACATACATACATACATACATACATACATACATACATACATACATACATACATACATACATACATACATACATACATACATACATACATACATACATACATACATACATACATACATACATACATACATATGAAATGAAATGAAAATCATTTAATCTTGTAGGTTTTGACAACACTTAAGACGGGTCATTTTTTAAAGTTAATGCTAGATTCGCAAGAGTGCAGTTTTCCCCAGAGAAGAACCTAGCAAGAAACTCTGTAGGGTTGCTCTTTTTAATTTAAGTTTACAAATCTCAGGCATACACAGAAACATATAATAAAATTAATATTTCAAAACAGCTATCCATAAGTAAATTTGACCCCGCAATATCCAGGAATAAGTAAGGCAAGTAAATGGGAAACAGAGAAGTGAAAGGCTTAGTTTGATGGGTTCCGCATGACATGACCGGCCATCACAGCAGCACCTTCACACAGGTCTCAACGCATGTGCCAGCCATCAACCCCTTCCACATATTTTTCCACATACATATCCGTCACGCCTCTCTCCCATTGGGGTAGCAGAGACCACTTCCTTCCACTTGCTACGATACAAACACACCTCTTTCGCTTCATCCACACTCATCAGTCGCCTCATACATGCCCGTCGGTTTAGGGTACTCTTGATTTGGCCTTTCTTTAGTAAGTCCCCGATTTGATTGAGGTACGTTCGTCTTGGCCTTCCCCTCCCAGCATTTCCATCCACTCTTGTATATCTCTTTTGTTAATCTCCTTTCGCTCATTCTTTCTACATGCCCAAACCATCTAAGCATAATATATACTAGAATATAATAATTAAAATGATGATGAAATGTTTCTGTCCAGTATAGGCGCCCCGAATGCAATAACGTTCGTGTACCTAGGTGAAATGCAGATAGCTGCATTCCGTGATCTTGCAATTGGATTCCTTATCGCTTCGGGACAGTTCACTTGCGTTTTATTACCTGGTAAGTTATCTATTTCATTATTACAAGTAACTACAATAACAACTTATAACAACAACAACTTACGACAATAACAAAAATTTACAACAACAACATCATCAACTTACAACAACTTCTAAAAACAACTTACAACAACAACTGACAACGACAATAACAACAACTTAAAACAACAACAACGTACAACAACTACTTATAACAACAACTTACATCTTACAACTTACTACAACAACAACATACAACAACAACAACTTACCACAACATACAACAACTTAAAACAACAACGTACAACAACATATAACAACAACTTACAACAACAACAACTACAACAACAACAACAACTTATAACAACAACTTACAACAACAACAACTTACTACACCAATAACAAGAACTACGTTAAACTACAACTTACAACACCAACAACGTACACAGACATCAACTAATTACAACAACAACTTCTAAAACAACTTGCAACAACAACAACTTAGTTACTTTGATTGTCAATGTTATTTTTGACCCATTTGGTCGCAATCAGTGTAAGCCATTGTTTAGCAGAATACCAAATGCGTCAAAGCATGCCATTGACACTCTGCCGACACACAGCTGAGGCTATTTTAAATAAGCAGACTTGGGCCGCTGTAAGGCCGTGGCCCCAGTAGGCAAACTGTTAGCGGCTGACTAGTTTGCGGCGTATCGATTTAGTACGCCCATCCATATATTTGTAATAAAGTGTCCACAGTCAGCTAGTTTTCGCTCACTGTACGCAGTTTGCAGCGCGCGCTGACTATCTCAGACAGCGGCCGACTCCCACCAAAACCGGTGATTTCATTGATTTGAGTTTGCAGCTAACTCTTTCAGTTCACCACAAATTTGCAGCTCAATCAGTCAGCCGCCAACAGTTTACCTACTGGGGCCATGGCCTAAGCAGGCAAACATAGCAACGTTTATAATACTTACCCATAACCTAAATATGTCTGCAATTCCAGCATTAGCCTGGCTGATCATCCCGAACTCCTGGTCGTTCCGCTTGGGCAGCATCCTGATTAGACCCTGGAGATTCTACATGTGGACTTGGACCGTCATGGGGCTTATAGGAGCTGCCATTCTGTGCAGGCTGCCGGAGAGCCCCAAGTTCGTACTGATCAGGAAGTCGCCGGAGAAAGCTCTTGCAATACTTCAGAAGATTTATGCCACCAATCATGGTGGTATAGCTGTTGACTATCCGGTAAGTAACGTGAAAGAGCATCCAACCTAATTGGTATAGTAAAAAATTTCGGTATCAATTACACTACACACACATTCGAGCTAGTATGGAGAAAAAAAGTTGGCGGCCTCTGATGAAACTAACGTCATTCAATCGATACAGAAAAATATTATAAAACGATAGTATTTTGGACAAATGTCGAAAGTGATTAGGGTTTCTCTCCGAGATTTCTCGAAGCGAGAATTCCCGGGAAATTTTGCCTCACTCGAGACGAGAAAAAAGCGGTCGAGAAATCGAGAAGGCGAGAATTTTTTAAATGCTTATATCCTTTAAAATAACAAGCAAAATATAGTTGATAGTGAACTTTTGAAGCAGTTTTCGCTTTTTAATTAGTCGAAGGTTATTAATGACTTAAAACTTCTTAAGTTTACTTTACTTACGTAAAGAAAATGCCATTAAAAAGACTAAACTAATGTACTTGTATCTTACAGACTGTTACTTTTAAATGTATTAACACGATCAGTGCGAAACAGGGCTTAAAACACCCTGTCCGTGTCTCGTCTTTGTAGCGGTAAGAAAAAACTTGAACTTCTCTGTCGTGCGGGAGGCATAACTTCCATTTGGTTCAGAGTAGGAGAGAGATAACTATAAGTTTGTGATGTGCTATTGATTCCTAGTTCCATGGTACATCAACCTTAACGCCGGGTTTGTTAGACCTCGTGCCGCACTGAACAAATAATTTACTAACACAGTGCGGAACGAGGTTGCGAACACCTCGTATCCCAACGCACCTCGTACCGCACTTTACGCTAGCTTCATGCGGTTAGTGTTGTGCAACGCATTCAAAGCTGCGCACGCAATAAAGTGACAAATGATGTCGTAGTCATGGCTGAAACCCTGGAAGACCTCGGAAAAATGCTCGATGACCTCAGCAGAGCCTCTCAACAAGTGGGTCTTAAAATGAACATGGAGAAGACGAAAATTATGTCGAACTCTCATGTCGCACCCACTCCAGTAAGAGTAGAAAGCTCTGCGCTCGAAGTTGTTGACCAGTACGTTTACCTAGGACAAGCAGTTCAGTTAGGTAGGTCCAACTTTGAGAAGGAGGTGCCTCGACGAATCCAGCTCGGCTGGGCAGCGTTTGGGAAGCTACAGAACATTTTCTCGTCCAAAATACCGCAGTGTCTCAAGACGTAAAGATGAAAAGTCTTTAAGCAGTGCGTGTTGCCAGAGATTATTGCCTACCATGTTTCAATGAAAAACACCAATAAAAGGAATACAATTAAATAAAATCGATATTTTTTTCCCATCACTAAATAATATGTAAAACTGCCATTCTTCAGTGCGATACGGGATATATTAGACCCCACATTTTATTTTATCTATAGAAACTAAACTAATTAATCTAACCACGGGCGGCGGCAGATTTAGATAGATTATTTCAATGTTAATAATAATCACGACCAAAAGTCGTCCTCTACGTCTTTTTTGGCCCCAAAAAGAGGATTTTTGTCTCTTACGGGAAGTGGGGTTTAATATGCCTCGTGCCGCCACAACCTCTTGTATAGTACAAGGTTTAAAATGACCCGTAACGCAGCAATGGAATGTACAGATAAATCTGTGCCGCTCGGAACGTGTTAATAGAGATGCGTCGAATAACTATACGTGTAGTATTCGGCATATTATTTTGTTTATTTATCTCTGTAAGTCACTAACAAAACTGGTTTTCTGTCAGTTCGTCTCCGTTAATTTGTAAACTTAGATCTAACAACGTTTAGGTCCAACAACTATTAGTAATTATAAAATTAGACCTTCTGTTCAAAGGTCTTTTAAAATTTAGACCTTTCGTCCATAGGCATTACGTCACACCTTTAGAGGTTGTGATATGCCGTTAATTTTTTGCCCGAGGTTTTTGGCAGCTTTATCTGGTGTATTGCCTTATAACAAATTATTTTTAAGCTAAAAAGCAACCAATCTAATATCCTCATCGTCACTTTTAAGTAGTTCAGTAGACAGTAGGAGATTATAAAGTGAGTACAAAAAGTTTAATTCAAAAAACCTAGACAGACATTCTGCTCTATCTGGTAACGGTCGGTGGCGCTCTTATACGCATTACTTACAGTTTCATAATAATTGGTGTGACATAAATAATTGAAAAGTTCGGACAGACAGATACTAACTAAATTATTTAGTAAGTAAAGTACGAAGTTTTATTATGGTGTAGGTGACATGATGCCATTGTCTTTAGACGATATTTGATTTGTTTTTTTCCAAAAAAATAGACTATTTAGTCTAAAATTGTTTGTAGACATAATGGTAAAGTAATTTCATTGTAAAAAACACATAATTTAAAAAAATCCGTATTTCTCGACAACTCGAGAATTCCCGGGAAATAGTAGTCGAGAATTCTCGTGCTCCGAGAAATAAAAAAGGTCGAGAAATGAGAAACCCTAAAAGTGATATAAGTACTTTACTTTCGGAGATATAGAACTTTGAAAATGAAAGAACTTTGAAAATTGTTACATGTGAACATTTTCAAAGTTCTATATCTTCGAAAGGAGAGGAAAGATGCTGGGTCACCTGATACGACACGACGACTTTATAAAAAACATCTTGGAAGGAAAAGTAGAAGGAAAACGGAAGAGAGGGAGACCACGAAGAACTTACATAGATCAAATGAAAGAGGGGATAGAAGTTGTGTCGTACCAGGTGCTCAAAAGGACGGCAGAAAATAGAACAGAGTGGCGTAGACTCCACCGACAAGAGCGAAGCTCTTAAGTTTAATGATGATGATATCTTCGAAAGTATATATCACTTTCGACATTTGTCTAAAATACTATCGTTTTATAATATTTTTCTCTATCGATTGTCGTTTCATCAGTTTCATCAGAGGCGGCCAAGTTTTTTTTCTCCATACTAGCTCGAATAGAGGATGTTGAGTGTAATTGATACCGAAAATGTTTACTATACCAATTAGGTTGGATGCTCTTTGACGTTTGTTTGAAGTTGTCATTCTTTGTTCACTTCCGCTTTTGTGTTAGTAAGCAGCGTCCGCGCCTTGTGAATTTTTGTACCTATCGTGTTTTATCTATTCGTTTATGTGAGATCTATGTGTTATCAAGAATCAGCCGTTTCTATTCACACAGTCCACACAAGCTCGCACATTGTCTGTCACAGTAGGGGAGAAAGCGTGTCGTTTGTCTGAATAAAAAAAACTTAAATTTAAAGCTACGCGATCGGAATAGCACTGGATCGGAGCGTACGCAGTGGAAGGATTTATTACTTTGTATTGATTTCAATGGTACGGCGTACAGATCGATATTTCTGCGCTGTACTGGGTGTAACAGAAAGGGGGTATAATGCCAAAACACAGCGATAGTCCTCATGAAACTGAACAACATTCCCCAAGGAACATGGGTCGTAACTCGCAAAAAAAATCGTCTGCCCATGCAAAATTTCCGATCAGCTGATCGAGTAAGTATGAGCGATCTAAACATTTTTTTGAGTAACGACCCATGTTCCTTGGGAAAGTTGTTTAGTTTCATGAGGACTATCGCTGTGTTTCGGCTTTATACCCCCTTGCTATTACACCCTGTAGAAATCAATATAAAGCAACAAATCCTTCCGCTCCGTACGCTCCGATTCCGATCCAGTGGACGCGTAGCTTAAGTAATCAACATTTCAGGTGCAAAGCCTCGCCCCAAAAGATGAACACAAATCGAATCTGTCGAAGGATTTCGCTGAGTTGGTGAAGAGACCAATGTTTAGATGTTTAATGCTGCTCAATTCTGGAATCTTCATCACATATTTATTGTAAGGGGATGTACGCTTTTATCTTAATATCTTGGAAAAAACACGAAATATCTGGAGGCTTAGCATACGTGCCGCGACAATTATCTCACGTCATGCTGTCCTTATCACATTTAAAACTATGGACAGAGACGTAAGCGTGACAAACCCATGACAACGTCTTGTCACGGAGTGTATGCTAAGCTAGCTGCAAATAATATAGCCTATATGTTATTCAGATGTCCAAGCTAAGTTATTGTAAAATTTCATTAAAATCTGTTCAGCAGTTTTTACGTGATGAAGTAACAAACATCCATCCATCCATCCATTTATAATATTATTACTTGAAATGTTCACAGAATACCTAGTAAATAATACGGAACCCTTCTTACACGAGTCCAACTCGCACTCGGCCGGATTTTTTAATTTCTTAGTTTTATCATGACTTCGCAAACTCAATTTTTATTGCATTTTTTTATATTGGCTAGCTATGTGTAGGTACTGACCTTTATTTGCAGAGCATTCGGTCTTTATATCTGGCTACCGGATGTCCTTAACGAAGCACTGAAGGCAGCTAACGAAACGGAGAGCGTCTGCGAAATGATTCATAGAAGAATACTCATTACCGAGGATGAAGTTAGTTTTTTATGCTTTTTAGGGCGCTCGCACACGTCAGACAACCGGCGACCGAGTAAAGAGAAAAATAGAACGTACTCGCAATAATGCAATGCTCACGTCCTACAAAAAGTCGTTCAGAAATAATATAAAAAAATATTATAAATTAAGATCGGCCCGATTATCTGTCCTACAAAAAGTCTGACGTATGCGGGCGCTCTTAGGTTTTTTAATTATCAGTCAAAACAATGCATGATAATGCCTTAGACTTTAGGACTCAAAAAAAACTCACTGCCCTAAAATGAAACATATAGGGTGACTTTAAATTAGTGAACGATAGAAAAGGATATGTATGTATGTATTAATGATAACAAACAACTTTTACTATGGGATCAAGGTCGAAATCATTCAAAAAAAATTTCAAATACCCATACAAAATGCATCAGCTGATAGTATGGGGTAACATTGTTTTTTTATGAATTCGGCCTCATATTAAAAGTTGCTTGTTATCACGAGTATCTACATGCATATCCTTTTCTTTCGTTCACTAATTTAAAGTCACCGTATATGCAAAAAAAAGATATAGCCTACTGAAGTTATAATATCGTTTATACAAAATAGCAGCTTTATATGAAGACTAGAGGCTGCCCGCGCCTTCGTACACATTTATCGTTATATCTTGGAAAAAAATCATGATATCTACCTCAAAATAATATAGCCTATGTGTTATTCTGACTTTAAATTAGTGAACGATAGAAAAAGATAAGCATATACTCGTGATTACAAACAACTTTTACTATGGGGCCAAGCTCGAAATCATTAAAAAAAATTGGTCCCCCATACTATGTATTAGCTGGTGCATTTTGTATGGGGAGTTCAAACATTTTTGAATAAATTTCGACCTTGGTCCCATAGTAAAAGTTGTTTGTTATCACGAGTACATGCATATCCTTTTCTATGTTCACTAATTTAAAGTCACTCTATATAAACTACAATATTGAAAAATGTCACCAAAATCTATTTAGTAGTTTTTGCGTGAAAAAATATAGCCTATGTGTTAATCTGATGTCCAAGCTAAATTATCGTAAAATTTCATTAAAATCTGTTCAGTAGTTTTTGCGCGAAAGAGTAACAAACATCGATCCATCTATCGGCTCAAACATTGACATTTATAATATTAGTAAGAAATAAAGCTTTTTTTTAAAGTTTGCAGAGTTCCAAACGGATCCGTCAGATGGCGTTAATTCGGACGATTGTCTAGAAGGCGAAGTGAACATGTTTGTGTACCCAATGCAGATAGTGTTGGAAACGCTAAATTTAATACCTTTTATTTTATTATGTATCTACATGCACAAGGTGAAAAAGATCTTAGTCTACGGTGAGTTTAAAAAAAATCTTTTTGTTCCGTCACTGGCTGAATACGAAATGGTAATTGCCGAAATTGCAAAAAAAGTTTTTTTGATAGTGACGTTGACAGATGTCATGTTTTTGGCGCGAAGACTTTTAAAAAGTTTAACTTTACTGTCGGATTCTTGTCAACGTCAAGTTGGTAAACGCATGTTTTGAGGTTAATTTTTCGAAATAAAACTGCATTAGTGAGATAAACTTACGATTTATTACCTGTTATTTGTGCTGTGGTGTTGTTTTGTGTTGTTACTGTGAGTGTTTTTATTTTTCTGAAGTAAATAAGTAGTCTTCAGTGTAATATGGAGCCTCCGGCTCCTGATCCGGACCCTCCTCCCGATCTTTCGCCCCCTCTGTTTGCACAGATATTAGGGTCTTCTTCCCGCCCTCCCAAGCGTACTCTGGATTCTCCAGATGTCGGGACTCCTAAAAAACCTTACAACGATTCCCAATCAAAGTCTCCCACTTATATCCACCCTAGTCTGAACCCGGAGTGTAGGGTTTACGAAGAGAATGACTCAGGTCCCTTCTTAATCCATGTGTCTAAGAAGGAAATTGACTCCTCTGCTGGAACCACCCTCAGACCTATCAGGTTTGGATACTTTCTGCATCAAAACAAAGTCCAGGACGTTATTCCAGGTAGTGTTAAGAGCGTAGGTAGGAACAGGGTCGCTTTAGAGTTTAAAAATGCTCAAGCAGCAAATCGTTTCCAAATTTTACCTGCCCTGGATGAAGCCGGATACTCTGCTTCAATCCCAACCTTTAATATTACCCGCATGGGTATTGTAAGGACCATCCCTGTGGAGTGGTCCATGGAAGAGTTGGTTGACTCTATCCAAATTCCATCAGGTTTCGGACGAATTTTAAAGGCTAGGCGGATTAACCGCAAGGACAATAAAGATGGGGTTACAAAGTGGATACCAACACAGTCTGTTGTTTTAACATTTTCTGGACAGTCTCTCCCAGAAAGAATCTTCTGCTTTTACACTTCACTGCCCATTGAGACCTACGTGCTCCCTACGATCCAGTGTTTCAAATGCTGCCGCTTTGGACATGTTGCTGCCCAATGCAGGTCTAAACCTCGCTGTGCTCGTTGTGCTCAACCTCACACTTCTGATGAGTGTGAAAAATCACCTACCTGCTTGTATTGTTCAGGTCCGCACTTGGCTGTAGACTCTAACTGTCTAGAACATCACAGACAGCGCAATATTAAGATTCTTATGTCAAAGGAGAACATCTCCTTCCAGGAAGCTTCTCAAAAAGTACCGCGAGTACGGCGTTCCTATGCTGATGCATCCCGCCCTACTAGACCTGGTCCTTCCAGACCTCCTAGTCCGTCTAAGTCCCCTAGCTCTCCTACACAGTCTCATCGTAAGACAGTTACGATTCCTAGGAAACCGAGACCCACCCTATCCCCTGGTTATGATTCCCAAGCTCACATAAATTTGACCCAGACTCCCACATCTTCCCTTCCTAACGGCTGTGCCTTTTCTCACCCTTCGGCCAGCTTATCTCTTAAAGACTTGTTTAACGCTAACTGCGAATTTATTTTATACTATCTTAATACCTTTAGTGATGTTCCTTTACCGTCCGACGCTGCCGAATACCTCAACAAATTCACCCGTTTTATTCCTCATGGCTCAGCCTCCCCATCCTCAGCTCCTTCAGATCCTTCAATGGAATTGTAGGAGTGTAAACTCCAAAAAGACAGATTTAATATTTCTAATTAATAAATACAAATTATCTGTCTGTGCTCTCTCGGAGACTTGGTTACGTCCTGGTTCTCGTTTTCGCGTTCCCGGGTTCCATTGTCTCCGTGAGGACAAAGACGATGTTAATGTCCATGCAGGTGTTGCCCTCCTTATAAGGCGTGGCATCACTTTCACACAACTTCCTCTGCCCTCACATAGTGATGGTTTTAATATTGTTGCTGCTAAGATGTTTAATGTTACCTTTTTGTCTGTCTATATTCCATACCCTAATTCGTCCCTTATTGCAGAGTTGGGTAGCATTATTGGCTCTATCTCTGGTCCTGTTTTAATTCTTGGAGACTTTAATTGTCACAATACCATTTGGGGCTCGCACTCCAATGATTCTATTTCTTTTGATCTACTCGACGTAATGGATGTCCACAACTTGTGCATTCTAAATGATGGTTCCCCAACGCGTAGAGCCTACGTTGGGCAAGATCAACGGACCGCTCCTGACTTATCCCTATCGTCTTTCTGTTTGACTTCTTCTTTATCCTGGATGGCCTTGAACTCCACTTTTGGTAGTGATCACTTTCCTATCCTTATTTCTTTTCCCCAACAATTTAGTCCTCCTCGTAGGTCTCACTCTCCTCTGCTTAAATTTAAAACCTCAAAGGCGGACTGGGGCAAGTTTGCCTCTCTGACAGATCAAGCTATAACATCCCTTCCAACTGTCACTTCTGAAAATTTTCTTACACTGTACCCCCTTTTTACTGATGTTTTACTTTCTGCTGCCAATGCATGTATCCCTTTAAAAAAGGCCCCTCCATTTAACATCCTCCCTCCACCTTGGTGGGACTCTGAATGCACTGAGTCAGTAGAGAAACGGAAGGCTGCCGAACTTCTTTATAGTAATGATATGAGTACAGCTAACTTTTTAGAATATCAGAGAATTGCTGCAGAAACTAAAAGGACTCTGGCTCTTAAAAAGAAAAGAGGCTGGACTACCTTTTGTGAAAACCTTTCTCCACGTTCAGCTCCATCAGTAGTTTGGCAAAATATTAAAAGATTTCGCGGCTCTCTAGTTTCTAGTGACATCTCCTCTTCAGATCCTTCGGCCTGGCTGGAGGATTTCGCTAATAAACTTGCTCCACCAACGGTTCCTTCAGAAGACAGTTTCCCAACCTCTCCTAAGTCCTCCAGATCGTTCTCTATTCTTGACGCAGAATTTTCTTTCGAAGAGTTATTGTCTGTTTTAAATAACCTCCAAGACTCCTCGCCTGGGATTGATGGTATTCCATACTCTTTCCTGAAACATTCAGGGAACTTCACTAAACAATATTTTTTAAATTTAATAAACTTTTATTTTGTATTTGGATACTCACCTGAAGAGTGGAAAACTCAAGTAGTAATTCCAATATTAAAACCGAATAAAAATCCAGTCGATCCAAATTCATATAGGCCAATAGCACTCTCTTCCACACTGGCTAAAACTATGGAACATCTGGTCAAAAACAGGCTGGATTGGCTTGTGGAGAACAGTGGCATCTTAGATGAAAGCCAATTTGGCTTTAGAAAGGGTAGAGGTACCATGGATAGCCTCAGCATTTTTACAACTGACATTCGTCTTGCATTCTCCAATAATGATTCTGTGGTTGGTGTTTTCCTTGATGTCTCTTCTGCTTATGACAATGTCTTACTTCCCCTACTCAGGCAAAAGATGCTTTATCTGAGTATTCCTGTGAGGTTCGTGAATTTCATATGCAATTATTTGATGTCTCGCAATATCCAAATTCGGTATCAAAGGATAACTCTGCCTACCAGGTTAGTCTGGAGAGGGCTTCCCCAGGGCTCAGTATTAAGTCCACTTTTGTATAACTTGTACACTCATGATCTCCATACTACCGTCTCATGCTTCTGTAACATCCTTCAATATGCGGACGATATTGCGCTGTACCATTCTCATAGATCCCCTTTGGAAGCCTCTCATCGTATCTCATTGGCTTTAGAATATTTGGAAGATTGGCTCTGTACCCATGGTCTTTCCTTGTCAGTTGCCAAGAGCTCTGCTATTGTATTTTCCAGGAGGCGTACTATTCCTAGTATTTCTATCTCTATTCATGACCAAATTATCCCTATGGTAGACTCCACAAAATTTTTAGGTATATTTTTAGACTCCAAAATGAATGGATCGGCTCATTTAAAACATATTATAGAAAAGGTGGAAAAGGGAATAAACATCTTGAGATGTTTGGCTGGTGTATGGTGGGGCGCTCACCAGTTTACTCAAAAAATGCTTTATAATGCTTTGGTTCGTAGCCACTTTGATTACGGTTCTTTTCTTCTGGAACCTTGTAGTAAAATTTCTTTAAGTGTCTTGGATAAATTACAATACAAAGCTCTTCGCATAGTCTTAGGGGCCATGAGGTCTACTCCAACCAATGCTCTCCTTGTTGAAGCGGGTGATCCACCTCTTAACCTTCGTAGACAATATCTAGCTGACAGATTCTACTTAAGATCATCTCAACTTTCTTGTCACCCATTAAATTCTAAATTAGATAGTTTAGCTTCCTCTATTCGATCAGGGGCTTACTGGTCCCACAAGGATCCTCCTCGTCTACACAATAGTTTTTTAAAATTCCAGTTTACTAATTCAACGTTTAAATTCAACAAATATCCAATCTTTGACACCCCTTTTAAGGCTCTAACTCATATCCCTAATGTTATCTTGGACTTAGGGTTATCTAAGGACACCCCGGAGGCTAATTGCATTTTTAACTTTAAAATAGCCAAACATTGGAGTGATAGTACCCTTATATTCACTGACGCCTCTAAACTTTCTGATACAGAGCATGTGGGATCTGCTGTGTGGATTCCCAAATACAGAATCATTTTAAATTTCAAGTCACCTCCACAAGCGTCTGTTTTCACTGGTGAAGCCATAGCAATTTTGGAAGCCATACTTTATATAGAGTCTCATTATAATATAATTAAGAAGGCCCTTATTTTATCAGACTCATGTAGTTGCCTGCAGGCTATTTCAAACTGTAACATTCGGTCTATCATAAAAGCTCCACTTATCTACCAGATTAAGCATGCCATTTATAGATGTTATACAAAAAACATTGAAATTGCTCTTGCATGGATACCTGGTCACTCAGGCATTGTAGGTAATGAGACTGTTGACTCTCTGGCCAAACAGGCAGTGTCTCTGGGGTCCGTTTGTTATCCCATCTTTGGCAATGACCTTCTGTCTCTTCCGAAATCTGACCTCATTGACTCTTGGAACTCTCTCTGGAATGAGTCCTGCAAGATTAAAGGTAAGTATTATGGCTCCATCCAGAGTAGTATACCGGCTAAACCTTGGTTTTACTTTTATAAGGAAGCTGATCGTCATACCACTTCCACAATTTGTCGCCTGCGCCTTGGTCATTCCTGCACTCCAGTTCATCTTATGAAACTTAGAATCAAAGATAATTCCCTTTGTGAGTGTGGTCTTGCAGAGGGGTCTCCAGACCATATTTTCTTTGATTGCCCTCTTTTACAATCTTCGTTATATAACTTTTTACCCTCCTTTATCTCCCGTCCTGTCAACTTCCAATATCTTTTGTCTCTGGTCTACTCCCCATTCATTCGTGTTCTTTGTGATTTTATTAAAACTAACAAAATAAAGTTATAATGTGTTTCTGTTCTGCTTTACTAACATTATCTATTATTATTTATTTATTTGTGTTGTCTTATTTTCAGGTATTTCAAATCCACGTAGACTCACCTTGGAGCTAGTAAACTTTTCATTACTTGACATTGGCAGAATCCTTCGTGGCCGTTGCCAAAATTGAAAAAAAAAAAAAAAAAAAAAACTTTACTGTCGGTCAAAATTGTGTACTGAGGCGTACCGCGTGTTTTGGTCCAAACGAGTTGCGTCTTTCTCTAATTATTTGAGTTGTCAATATGTAAGACAGGGACACACTAACGAGCAAGGAGGGCCCAATCTGTTTCTAAACTGCGTTTCATGGAATAGTTCCTATGCCGACATGTTGGCAGCATTGAAAAGAGCATCCATCCAACCTAGTTGGTATAGTAAAAATTTTCGGTATCACTCATCAAAAAAAAGTTGGCGGCCACTGATGAAACTAACGTCAATCGATAGAGAAAAATATGATTGACGTAAGTTTTATCAGTGGCCGCCAACTTTTTTTTCTCCATACTAGCTCGAATAGGGGATGTTGAGTCTAAGTGATACCGTTTTTTTACTATACCAGGCTCCATAAAAATATGTTTGATGCCATTTGTTTGTACTGCCACATTACCCTTGATGACGTTTCGCAGTACAAATCAATGCTGTCAACATGGCGGCATAGGAACTATTTCATGAAACGTATTGTATCATAATTCACTTATCCCTTAAAATATCTTACAGCAATAATATTAGTGGTTAACGCCGTGGCTTTACTATTCAGTTCGTTTATACCACAAGTGGCTGTAGCGACTATATTGTTCATCATTGGTGTATCAGGCGCTTCCGCCATCTGTATTATATCTGCTTTAGCTGTTCAGGCATTTCCTACCAGTTTGAGGTATGATTTATGTTATTCTTGCTTTTTTCGCACTAATTCTATTTTCTCCTATTCTTAATCTTAGTGTACGGTCACATCTCCGTAACGTACAGCGCGGAACGTTCGATTCAATACGCTCGCAATGTGTTTAAAGTCACCTATGACACATCAGCTGAAATTACGTCGCATACATTTACTCCAGTCGCTGAACGTTCGGTTCAATACGCTCGCAATGTGTTTCAAGTCACCTATGACACATCAGCTGAAATTACGTCGAATACATTTACTCCAGCCGCCGAACGTTCGGTTCAATACGCTCGCAATGTGTTTCAAGTCACCTATGACACATCAGCTGAAATTACGTCGCATACATTTACTTCAGCCGCTGAACGTTCGGTTCAATACGCTCGCAATGTGTTTCAAGTCACCTATGACACATCAGCTGAAATTACGTCGCATACATTTACTCCAGCCGCTGAACGTTCGATTCAATACGCTCGCAATGTGTTTCAAGTCACCTATGACACATCAGCTGAAATTACGTCGCATACATTTACTCCAGCCGCTGAACGTTCGATTCAATACGCTCGCAATGTGTTTCAAGTCACCTATGACACATCAGCTGAAATTACGTCGCATACATTTACTCCAGCCGCTGAACGTTCGATTCAATACGCTCGCAATGTGTTTCAAGTCACCTATGACACATCAGCTGAAATTACGTCGCATACATTTACTCCAGCCGCTGAACGTTCGGTTCAATACGCTCGCAATGTGTTTCAAGTCACCTATGACACATCAGCTGAAATTACGTCGCATACATTTACTCCAGCCGCTGAACGTTCGATTCAATACGCTCGCAATGTGTTTCAAGTCACCTATGACACATCAGCTGAAATTACGTCGCATACATTTACTCCAGCCGCTGAACGTTCGATTCAATACGCTCGCAATGTGTTTCAAGTCACCTATGACACATCAGCTGAAATTACGTCGCATACATTTACTCCAGCCGCTGAACGTTCGATTCAATACGCTCGCAATGTGTTTCAAGTCACCTATGACACATCAGCTGAAATTACGTCGCATACATTTACTCCAGCCGCTGAACGTTCGATTCAATACGCTCGCAATGTGTTTCAAGTCACCTATGACACATCAGCTGAAATTACGTCGCATACATTTACTCCAGCCGCTGAACGTTCGATTCAATACGCTCGCAATGTGTTTCAAGTCACCTATGACACATCAGCTGAAATTACGTCGCATACATTTACTACAGCCGCTGAACGTTCCGCGCGGTACGTTACACAGGTGTGTCGCGACTTTTATCTTAATATTAATCCTACTAATATTATAAATGTCAATGTTTGTGCCGATGAATGGATGTAAGGATATTTGGTAAACCACTTATAACACACGATACTTCGAGGCGATTCAAGTAGGTATCCTGCAAGTCTCAACGACTAGTCACCGCGAAGTACCTCACATACATTATACCGGTGTGCAAGCCTACATTCAAATGTATGTGAGATACTTTGCGATGACTAGTCTTCGAGACTGGCAGGATACTTGAATCGCCTGTGTGTATCGTAATGGGAGAAGGGGCTTATTTATTTCATAAAAACAGCTGAACAGATTTGAATGAAAATTTCCACTTTTGTAGCTAGCAAAGACAATAACATTTACCTTTGTTTTCGTAGACAACTTTTCTACACGCTTTATATTAGCTTCACTTGTAACTAACTATGTATGTAAACAAATCTTGGAATATTAATTTGACTTCCCGGTTTTTGAATAGGATGAAATTGTGCACACGCTCTGAGTTCTGATGAAAATACAATAATATGGTACTTTCGAGCTGATCTGATGATGGAGTATGTTTAGTGCGAGCTATAGCGTGTTTTAGTTTTTTAAACCAGCTTTTTTTATTTTTTTGTTATTATAATGATTCTACATGGTAATTAAAAACGCAATGTTTTTTTTTTTTTTTTTCAGAGGCCTAGCGGTGAGTGTGATGTACTCTTGCGGATTCCTAGGCGCTATTTTAGGCGCGAACCTTATGCCCATTTTATATTCGCCTTTTTGCTATATCATATTTGTGTTACTTGCGTTCTTTGCGCTAGGTAAGTTAATTATTCTAAGGGCTTGTTTCACAGTCTACTGATAAAATTTATCTGACAGATGTTTTATACGTCTCTGTCTAAAAAGTCATGTTTTATGAAATAGACATAGGTTTATCTGGTAGTTAAATTTTATCTGTGGGTGGGAGACAGGCATTAAGACTTTCGTTTTAGTATTTATTTAGGTAATTTTAACAAGTACAGTTTATTTTTTTGTGTTAAATGAGTTCTTTTATTGAAGCCAGGGGCCGAAGACTGCTAATTTAAAATAGCCTCAGGTGTGTGTCGGCAGAGTGTCAATGGCATTTCTTGACACTTTTGGTCGCTAGATAACATTGTTTAGCAGAATACCAAATGTGTCAAAAAATGCCATTGACACTCTGCTGACATACAACTGAGGCAATTTTAAATTAGCAGAGTTGTGACTTGGACTCCAATATGGGAGAGGCGTGACAGATGTGTATCTTTGATTGTATGTATGTATGTATAGGACTGGCTAAATGCTACACCAGTTCAAGAGAATAACTTTTTCAAGTATCACGACACCTCGCTCTGTTACTGCTACTTGCTTCTGGAAGAAGGGCTCACGACCTAACTCTACTTATTATTAACAGTGATAGCATCTCCATAGTGGAATCCCCAATTACATTCTGGCCAGATTTTGGATCGAAAACAGACAGCCGTTCACATACTCATTCTGCATGAAAACTTTTTCAAATCCTAAATCAATATATTATGTATAACTCATTTTTTTTTCTACAGCATCCGCGTCATCTCTCATGTATTTGTGGCCTAATTTAGACGACGTGCGCGCGCAGATGGAATCCAGACATTTCACTTACTAAGCCCACGCCCACACGTCCAATGCTGGGCGTAGTAATTGTGATATAGAGGAAAAGAGTCACTTATTGCAGAAAAGGGAGGAGTCAACTGTCAATTTAATCCAATGATTTTTTATAGGTACAGATATGTTACCTTTATAGTGATTGGCGTTTTAAATCTGTGCCGAACAATGATTACAATGACATTAATGACAGCACTTCAAATCATACTCCAAATGTCTTCAGACTAACTGAGACTAGCTACAAGTTGTCTTAAATAGGTCTATTTACAGTCTTCAAAATGTGCAAAAAAAAAGATATGTAGGTAATATGCGCATATTACCTACATATCTGCACCTAGTTTAAATAATATCATGATTTAATGATTTAATCTATATATTGTTAAGTGATGACTCTTGAATAAACGTATTTAAGTTACGCGTCCACTGGATCTGAATCGGAGCGTAGGTACGGAGCGCACGGAGAGGACGGATTTGTTACTTATATTGATTTTTATTGTTTTACGTAAACTAGATCGACGTTTCTACGCCATAGACAATATATATTTGAAATGTTGTTTTTTTCATAGACTTAGCGCCAAAACACACGGTGAAACGCAAATGCAACGCAACTGAAACTGCAAGTTACTTTTAAACTGCGATGCAACTCAAAAGTAACTAGCAGTTTCAGTTGCGTTGCTTTTGCGTTTCACCGTGTGCTTTGGCGTTGCATCGCAGTTTCTGCTATAGAAAGGAAGTCTATAGCAGAAACTGCGATGCAACTCAAAAGTAACTAGCAGTTTCAGTTGCGTTGCGTTTGCGTTTCACCGTGTGTTCTGGGTCTAAGGGCCAGCGCACACGTGACGGAGCGCGCGGAGAGCATTTTTGATTGTTATATTATTATCGACATTGTAAAAAATATAAAAGTACTTACAGAATCGACAATCCGCAACAGGCTTCGTCAAAATAAACCTAAGAAACAACAAAAAGAAATCAGCAACAGGCTTCGTCAAAAATATAGTTAATAACAAGGAAAGTATCAGCAACAAGCATCGTCATCGACATTGTTGTCATTAGAATAATATTCAAAGTCTGTTGACATAATATTCACATTTTAGTCACTTCGATGCACTGTATGATGTGATTGTTAATCAAAAATGCTCTGCGCTGCGCTCCGTCAGGTGTGCACCGGCCTATGGCTCTGTTTCTCCACTAACAGATAAAATGTTATACCTGTCACTGTCTAAAACTTCATGTTTTATGAAATAAACATATTAGGTTTATCTGTCAGTTAATTTTTATCTATAAGTATTTCAATACTTACCTAAGGCCCGTTTCAACGGGCCTTAGGTTTTTTTTTTGAAGAGTTTACAAAGATTTTATAACTTTTTATTTTTTTATCTTTATTTTAAAAAAATCTATTAATTAAATAAATAAAAATCTTTTTATTTTATAATTATTTTATTGTTTAGTATCCTTAAATACTAAATTACGCTAAATCAGGTGCCCACAGTTTGAAAGTTCTATCGTACGATGCGGTCGCTATGAACTTGTTGTCAAAGGAGATATCTGCGGACATTACCTGAAAAATAAAATTATAGTTACAGCTCCACCAACTTATCTGTGAACTGAACGGCGGGGCTAGTAGTAATACAAAATTGTATTTCTAGTGTGCATTTCATGAAAGAAGTCCCCCGGATATTTTTGGAACTAAATTTGACAGGTCTATTTACCCTATTTTCTGGTCTTTTCCCTGATAGTAGGTAGTTGGTACGGATAAAACCTCTGACTTTTCTAAATGAAAACATACTTTTTACACATAACAGAAATGTAGGTAAATATATATTTTTATCAAAATGCATACAAACTTACTTATGGAATGACCAAAACACTCGAAATACGAAGGAAATAATATTTTTTGATAAATTACAAATGAAATATAAATGATATAGGTAAGCAGTTCTAGAATTTGACATTTTCGTAAATGGCCAATAACGATAGTAAATAGTTCCAATAACAGCCATTTCACAGATAACTTGGTAGCGCTGTAAATCAGTTGCTGAACGGCTGAACCGATTTGGCTGAAAATTGGTAAGGAGCTGGCCACGGCCATGTTCAGACCAAACTGACTATAATGGTACACAGATCCGGGACGTGTCAGGGAAAAAATATCATTCTATACATTTTCTATGGATCCGTTCACATACGTTGTCATGACGACGTATTTTTTTTCCCTCCTGACGGGCCACGGCCCGGTCACGTCCCGGGCACGGCCCGGATCTGTGTAGATAGACAATAAGCCGCCGAATGTGAGCAGGCTTATTGTGAGCCTCAGTGTAAATGTGAACGTAAACGGCATTTTTCGTACACACTATGCTGACAGTACGCTTATAGAATAGAATAGAATATTTTATTCATCAATTTGTGGAGTTGTACATTACATAATAAAAAAACTATAATATTTTAACCACTACACAAAGATATGTCAAAAATCACCCATTTGGTAGCAAAAAGTTTCACATTATACAAACTATAACGTGACTAAATAAAAAATATGATTAAATCAATAATAATGATTATATAAATAATATGGTTACATTCAGTAACTTTAAGTTCATATTGCAGTCATTTAAATAATATTAGAATAGCTTACAGCTACGTCGTAAATCAGCGTCCGCGGAGAGTAGTGACGTACCATATTAATCAGCCGCCGAATCTCAGCGTCTACGCATAGTATAATAACTACGTAATAACGTATTGTCGGTTATATGTGAACGGATAAACGAATATGTATAGAATACAATTAACTCCGTACGTAACGCACGCTTTCATTCGGCGGCTTACAGTCAGTTTGGTGTGAACACGGCCTTAATACGAGGTACATGTATAAGTGTTGATTTAAAAATATATATATTGGACATAACGTAGGGCCCTGTGCCGAAGATTTCTTGCCGCGTCATCCTTTCGACTATACAGGTAGTGAACCGGCAGTAGTTTTAGATCCAGAACACACGGTGAAACGCAACTGCAACGTAACTGAAACGAAACGTTTCAAACTAGTTGCGTCGTGTGTGGTTTTCTAAAGAAGTCTATAGCAGAAACTTAGACGCTACTCAAAAGTAACTAGCAGTTTCAATTGCGTTTCATCGTGTGTTCTGGGCCTTAGATCAAAAAAGTGACATCGAAAAAATATAATGAATTTTGCCTATTTTTGATTAAATCACTCTTATATTCATTTTCAATAATGATAAGTACATACCTTATTATCATGTGGAGCTAATGTTCTAAGCGGGTGCCAAGCTGGGTTCGACCATAGTTTCACCGTCTTATCATATGATGACGTCAGTAGAAAATGTCCGTGACTTCTTTGGTAGCGAATATCTGTAATACATACATAGATTAGTGTATTAGTTACACTAGCTAGATACTTCGCGCGACTTTGTTCATCGTCCATCTTGAAAAATGCGATATCATACTAATATTATAAATGTCAATGTTTGTGCCGATGGATGGATGTTTGTTACTCTTTCACGCAAAAACCACTGAACAGATTTTGATTAAACTTGGCAATAGTATAGGTTATACATCAGAATAACACATAGGCTATATTATTTTGAGATATCATAATTTTTGACAAGATATGGCGATAAATGCGAACCAAGTCGCGGGCAGCCACTAGTTATAAAATAAAATATCAATGTTTGTGCCGATGGATGGATGGATGTTTGTTACTCATAAGCAAAAACTACTTAACAGATTTTAATGAAATATTGCAGCTTGCACATCAGAATAACGCATAGGCTATATTATTTTAAGATACTACATACCACAGTTTACCACAGTCCACAGTTTCAGATATCTAGGATCACTTATAACCAATGACTCCAGATGTACTGCTGACGTCGTTTCCCGAATCGCTATGGCCAAAAAAGCTTTTAACGGCAAGAAAAATCTTTTTAAGGCCAACATAGCCAAAAAGGCCCGGAAACGTCTAATAAAAGTGTACATCTGGAGCATTGCACTGTATGGGTGTGAAACATGGACACTGACACAGAGGGATAGAGAGAGGTTAGAAGCGTTTGAAATTTGGTGTTGGAGGAGGATGGAGAGGATAAGTTGGACGGAGAAGAAGAGTAATGAGGAGGTATTAAGTATGGTTGGTGAGAAGCGCTCCTTGTTGAGAACAATAGAGAATAGAAGAGGAAAGATGATAGGGCACTTGATACGACACGACGATTTTTTAAAGAACATCATTGAAGGAAAGATTGAGGGTAAGAGAGGAAGAGGAAGACCAAGACGTACTTACTTCACTCAAGTGAAAGGGAGGATTGGCGTCGTGTCGTATCAGGAAGTGAAATTACTGGCAGAGGAAAGGCAAAGATGGCGTTTACTCCACCGACAAGAGCCTGGCTCTTAAATATCACTTACCACTCAATAGATGTGTGTGCGCAGGTATAGTGTATAAAGATTTCCTACTTCTTAGATCCCAGATTTTCGCCTGGAAATTAAACAAGGATAATTTATAATTTATGAGATACGAGATTATGAGAAACGACATTATGAGAAATGAGTTTATGACATATGGGAATATGAAATTCAAAATTATGAGATATGCTATTATGAGAAACCAGATTATGGGAAATGATATTATGAGATACACATGAGAATTGAGATTATGTCATAACATATGAGAATACCTATGAGATGTTATGATAAATGAGATATGAGATTTTTTTAAAATTTATTAATTAATATACAGATAACAAAGATCCACCGATAGGTTAGTAACAATAGACTTAAACAAATAGTGTTAGTAGAGTTGATACAATGATAGCGGAAAAAATACAAAATAAAACACCAATTTTTATGACATATGAAATTATGAGAAACGAGTTTATAAGTTATGATATACTCATCGCCCCTATCACGTACCTGATGATCCTGAGCGGCTGTAGCGACGTGGTCCCCTTGCGGCGCGACGTCGACGCCCTGTATAGCGGCGAGGTGTCCGTCTAGCAACATCACGCAGCGACCGGTGCGGAGGTCCCACACGCGGCCGAAGCCGTCCATACCGCTGGAGGGGATAGAAAAAAAAAATAAGATGACGTTTGGTTGAACTATAGAAAAGGATATGCATGTACTCGTGATAACAAACAACTTTTACTATGGGGACCAAGTTCGAAATCATTAAAAAAAATTGTTCTCCCAAACATTTAATGTTATCAGCTGATGCATACAGTTCAAAAATATTTGAATGATTTCGAACTTGGTCCCATAGTAAAAGTTGTTTGTTATCACAAGTACATGCATTTCCTTTTTTTCCGACCGCGCCAGGAGGGTTATGGTTGTCGAGAGTATGTATGTATGTATAATTCTTAGACACGCCCCACAGCCTAAACGGCTTGATGGATTTTAGCTTGAGAGGTGTCGTTAGATTCGTATTTACTGTGAGAACGACACTGGGTACTTTAAATTTAAAAAAAAAAGTTTTTTTCTTAAACAAAAAAGATAGGTTTTGCTAGCAGCCCATATATGTCCCCAACGAGGGGCACGAGCCTACTCTCATACAGAGAGTGATTAGGCCGTAATCTACCACGCTGGCCAAGTGCGGGTTTCACATACACCTTCGAATTTCTTCTCTGGTGTATGCAGGTTTCCTCACGATGTTTTCCTTCACCGTTAGCAAGTGGTAATCGAATAAATTGATCCGTACATGAGAAATAAACTCAGAGGTACGTGCCCGCGCCAGGATCCGAACCCGCGCCCTCGGAGTTCGAGGCAAGCGTTCTACCAACTGGGCTACCACCGCAACATAAAGATGGTTATTTAAATTAAACTCACCCGGTAACAGCTAACGACCCGTCACAGTGGAATGCAATACTGTAAACAGGTTTACCATGGCCCTCTTGATGTAGCACCTCCGTTGCTGGAACAAACATTTTATTTAATAATCAGTTTATTGCAAGAAGATATTACATAGAAACAGAAAAAAAGAGTAGTTACACAAAGTGGAACTTCGTCGCGACACTGGCTGTGACACTCCAGTGACGCTAGTGGCTTCCTATCACTCACCAGTGTCGAGATCCCACAGCCTCCACGAGTGATCAAACAGCGTCGCGGCACTGGCTGTGACACTCCAGTGACGCTAGTGGCTTCCTATCACTCACCAGTGTCGAGATCTCACAGCCTCCACGAGTGATCAAACAGCGTCGCGGCACTGGCTGTGACACTCCAGTGACGCTAGTGGCTTCCTATCACTCACCAGTGTCGAGATCCCACAGCCTCCACGAGTGATCAAACAGCGTCGCGGCACTGGCTGTGACACTCCAGTGTCGCTAGTGGCTTCCTATCACTCACCAGTGTCGAGATCCCACAGCCTCCACGAGTGATCAAACAGCGTCGCGGCACTGGCTGTGACACTCCAGTGACGCTAGTGGCTTCCTATCACTCACCAGTGTCGAGATCCCACAGCCTCCACGAGTGATCAAACAGCGTCGCGGCACTGGCTGTGACACTCCAGTGACGCTAGTGGCTTCCTATCACTCACCAGTGTCGAGATCCCACAGCCTCCACGAGTGATCAAACAGCGTCGCGGCACTGGCTGTGACACTCCAGTGACGCTAGTGGCTTCCTATCACTCACCAGTGTCGAGATCCCACAGCCTCCACGAGTGATCAAACAGCGTCGCGGCACTGGCTGTGACACTCCAGTGACGCTAGTGGCTTCCTATCACTCACCAGTGTCGAGATCCCACAGCCTCCACGAGTGATCAAACAGCGTCGCGGCACTGGCTGTGACACTCCAGTGACGTTAGTGGCTTCGTATCACTCACCAGTGTCGAGATCCCACAGCCTCCACGAGTGATCAAACAGCGTCGCGGCACTGGCTGTGACACTCCAGTGACGCTAGTGGCTTCCTATCACTCACCAGTGTCGAGATCCCACAGCCTCCACGAGTGATCAAACAGCGTCGCGGCACTGGCTGTGACACTCCAGTGTCGCTAGTGGCTTCCTATCACTCACCAGTGTCGAGATCCCACAGCCTCCACGAGTGATCAAACAGCGTCGCGGCACTGGCTGTGACACTCCAGTGACGCTAGTGGCTTCCTATCACTCACCAGTGTCGAGATCCCACAGCCTCCACGAGTGATCAAACAGCGTCGCGGCACTGGCTGTGACACTCCAGTGACGCTAGTGGCTTCCTATCACTCACCAGTGTCGAGATCCCACAGCCTCCACGAGTGATCAAACAGCGTCGCGGCACTGGCTGTGACACTCCAGTGACGCTAGTGGCTTCCTATCACTCACCAGTGTCGAGATCCCACAGCCTCCACGAGTGATCAAACAGCGTCGCGGCACTGGCTGTGACACTCCAGTGACGCTAGTGGCTTCCTATCACTCACCAGTGTCGAGATCCCACAGCCTCCACGAGTGATCAAACAGCGTCGCGGCACTGGCTGTGACACTCCAGTGACGCTAGTGGCTTCCTATCACTCACCAGTGTCGAGATCCCACAGCCTCCACGAGTGATCAAACAGCGTCGCGGCTAGGAACCGGCCCGACGGATGGAACGCGACGCGACACACGCGGCACTGGCTGTGACACTCCAGTGACGCTAGTGGCTTCTCGCTGTGGGGTGAATAGTGATTTAATATGTATGTATAATTCTTTGGCACACTATACAGCCACAGATTATTACCTAATAGCACAGATTACTCAATAGTTACTACGTAACAGATACTTCACTCAGGAGAAAATATCCAATACCTACCGCTTTAACAGTGCGCAATAGCCCAACTGTCACGTCAGCAACCACTGCATGCTAAAATGTGCCTAAAAACTCAAGCGTATAGTTGTGATTGCTTCGCACCGCGCGAATCGTTGATAAAATTAAATTAATAAAACGTTTTGTGACTATGTTATTGAGAACTATGAATATGTTCCGACTTATTTGGGGCAGTTTAAAATTGTATCGTTTTTAATATATTTATTTTTAACATGGTTTTATTTTTAATTTTCAATGATTTTTTTTATATTTCTAAATTCTCTGTTATTATTATATTTTTCATAATAAAAATTATTAAACTTTAAAAACAAATAAAAAAACGAATGGAACTATCAAAATTTGAACAACGTGCGAGCGCTTCGTTTTGACAGCCGCGCTTCGCTTGGTCCGCAAGCGGCCCGCTGAGCGGTAGGTATTTATAGCGCGCAAGTACATAGAGTGACGGAGGCCTGGTACAGCCTAAAAGGCTTGACGGATTTTAGCTTGAAAAGTGTCGTTAGATTCGTATTTACTGTGAGAGTGACACTGGGTACATCAACATAAAAATAAAATGTGTTTTTTAAACGCAGTCGGGTTTTTTTGAATAAAAAGTAAATAGTAGTAGATAATAGTTTTAGATAATTTCATATAAATATAGCATAACAAAAAGGCGATTGTGACGTGTACGTGCATGCTTAGGTGACTACACACACAATTAATGCATAAGTGCTTTGGCAATATCTTCTTATTATGTTTCTATTTGTGAAAACCTGTAATTGGCTCTTTTGTTACTTTATAATTTTCTATTATGTTTATTAAACCTCTTGGTTTTCCAATATATAAATAAAAAGGTTAGGGTTATGTCTCACCTGGCGAAATTCCACAAGTAGAGTGTACCGTCGTACGCACTAGATGCCATCGTACACACTTCGGATTTCTCATCGCTAGTGTCCATTTCGTTTGTAGTGTCGATGCCTTCTTTTGTTGAGGTTACCTTGGGTTTAAATAGATAGATTTATTTATTTAAAATATGTCAAGTGCTTCTTAAATATATTAAAATAAATAATGCAAACATAGAATTAAATATTTACAGGAAAAATATGTCTTCCAACGCGTCCCTACGAGGCAAAGTATCCAACAAGCTGGCAGCATTACCTCTTTGGATTGTAATAAAAAAAAATATTAGAAGTAAATACCTTGTAAAATAAGAGAGAATAAACAGTGTTTAGAATTTTTATATTCTTCATTTGTTCTGTTTTTAATGACGAATGTAAGTCCTACTTTGGAATTTGACCAATTAACAATATAGAATAACACTAATTCGGAATATGGCAAACTTAAAATATGACCAATTAAGATTATACAGAATTGATAATATAATCAAATTTATTTAACTTAATATTGCCAATTTGGAACGTAAACAATTTAGAATACGATCAATTTGGCCAATTTGAAATACTATCAATCTGGAAATTGACTTATTTCATTATTTGTATTTGGTTTGTATGACAAAATTATATTCTTCTATCAAGTTATATAACCAAAGGTTTGGGCAGATGTTCATGACGCACAACGCTGCGGTATGCGGTAAGCGATCCCGGTCACTTAATCATATGAAAAACGCCGAGAATGTTCTCTTGTTCCGTCGTAGTATGCGTCTGTGTCGTGACGCTGCGTTAGGCCGCATACCGCAGCGTTGTGCGTCATGATAACCAGGCTGTAGCTTTACCTTGCGTTGGAAGTGATGCGGCATGACAGCGTCTGGATGAAAGACCGCGCTGGAGACGTTACAAGTGTGACCTTGAAGTGTCTGCAGCAGCGTGCAGTCAGGGATCGACCATACTTTTGACAGACCTGACCTGTAATATATCATCATTATATTTAAAAGTTGAAATGAAATGAACATTCATTTAATCCTGTAGGTTAGGTTTGGCAACACTTAGAACGGGACATTTTTTAAAGTTAACGCTAGATTCGCAAGAGTGCAGTTGCCCCCAGAGAAGAACCTAGCAAGGAACTCTGTTGGGTTGCTCTTTTTAATTTAAGTTTTACAAATTCTTACAAACCTTAAGGCCGTAGCCCCAGTAGACAAACTGTTAGTGGCCGACTGAGTGAGCCGCAAATTTGTGGCGAACTGAAAGAGTTAGCTGCAAACTCAAATCAATGAAATCACCGGTTTTGGTGGGAGTCGGCCGCTGTCTGAGATAGTCAGCGCGCGTAACGCTGCAAACTGCGTACAGTGAGCGAAAACTAGCTGACTGTGGACACTCCATTTCAAATATATGGAAGGGCGTACTAAATCGATACGCCGCAAACTAGTCAGCCGCTAACAGTTTGCCTACTGGGGCCACGGCCTTAAAAACTTACAAGCCCTAAAAAAGAAAGAGGTTAAATAAATATGATTATGATAATGCTCCACCAACAAGAATTTTACTCTTAAATATAATAATGATGCGACTTCTGTAGCACTTCCCGCACGAGCGATTTTGTCGAGTGAAAATCGCTCTTCGTTACCAGCCCATATATGTCCCCACCGAGGGGCACGAGCCTACTCTCATACCTCTGTATGAGAGTAGGCTCGTGTATGAGAGAGTGATTAGGCCGTAATCCACCACGCTGGCCAAGTGCGCTCTTATTAATTAAAATTAATTAACTAAAATTTAATTAGAAAAAGCAATGAAAATTACTTACCAACTAGATGTTATCAACATTTTACTGTCCCCACTGAATCTGCAGAAACTTATTGGACGGGTATCGCCTATCTGTGAAAATGATAACGATTTAGTTTTTATACCTAATAATCCATGTCATAAGAGGAGAGGCAGACTTATGGACTAAAACAGCTAGAGTGCTTTTCACGAAAGAAGTCCCCCGGATATTTTTGGAACTAAATTTGACAGGTCTATTTTCCCTATTTTCTGACCTTTTCCCTGATAGTAGGTAGAAAACCCCTTACTTATCTTAATAAAAATACACTTTTTACATAACAGAAATAGCTAAGTAGACAATTTTATCAAAATATATACCAACCTACTCATGGAATGACCAGAACAGTCGAAATATGCAGGATATAATATTATTTAATAAATTACAAATGAAATAAACATAATATAGTTAGATGTTGTACTTATAAATGGCAACATTATCAATTTTGACATGAAATACAGCGCCGCGGCTAGGGGACTTCTTTCGTGAAATGGAATCTAACCAATGGCTACCAACTGCCAAACTGCGTCGCGGCAGACCACGGAAAAGGTGGCGGGACGAGCTGGACACCTTGAATACCTGAACGGAGGTAGCTCGAGACAGAAAGTCATGGCGGATGAGGAGAGGCGTTTGTCCAGCAGTAGGACATAAATGGCTAGATAGGATAAGATAGATTGACGTAAGTTTCATCAGTGGCCGTCAACTTTTTTTTCTCCATACTAGCTCGAATAGGGGATGTTGAGTGTAATTGATACCGAATTTTTTTACTATACCAATTAGGTTGGATGCTCTTTTATCAGCAAATGTTGAAACGGGGAACTCTTAATTAATTATGATGATCTGTAAATAAAATAATATCTAGCTTATACCATCCCACTAGTGGGCAATTGGTGGGATTATCTTACCTGACTGCAATATATAGACATAGCGGAGGTACGTCTCTGGGACTCTTGCTTCGCGGCCGCACGTACTGATCCTGGTAACTTTAGCTCCTCTCGCGCCATTGTTAGTCTAAAAAACAAATAAATTGATTTAAATATTCAATTATTTATTATTAAAATAGGTAGAAGTTTAAAAAATAGAAGACGCTTTAGCTCACACTAAACATACTCCATCATCAGATCAGTTCGAAAGTACCATATTATTGTATTGTCATCAGAACTCGGAGCGTGTGCTTTCATCCTATTCGAAGAACGGGAAGTCAAATTAAGATTCCAAGATTTGTTTACATACATAGTTAGTTACATGTGAAGCTAATATAAAGCATGTATAAAAGGGGAATTTAATTATTAGAATTCACACATATATATCCGTCACGCCTCTGTCCCATCAGGGTAGGCAGAGACCACTTCCACTTGGTACAGTACAAACACACCTCTTTCGCTTCATCCACACTCATCAGTCGCCTCATGCATGCCCGTCGGTTTACGGTACTCTTGACTTGGCCTTTCTTGAACAAGTCCCCGATTTGATCGAGCTACGTTCTTGGCCTTCCTTTTCCAACATTTCCATCCACTTTCGCCTTGTACAGTCAGCGTTATAAGTTGATTAACACATTCAGATTTTCAAAAGTAATACACACCATTATTAGACATAAAACCTTACTTATTTTCCTGATCCTGAACCTTTTTGGATGTTTATTTAACTCTAAAGTATTTTTTGCTAAGTGATTTTCGTCTAATAATCATGTATTTTACTTTTGAAAATCTGAATGTGTTCATCGACTAATGATGCTGACCGTACCTACATATCTCTTTCTTTTTCATGACGTTTGTAAAAACAACATTTAGGGCCGGCGCACACCTAAAGGAGCACAGCGCAGAGCATTTTTTATTTTCATATTATTATCGACATTATTCTCATTAGAATAATACTCAAAATCAGTTAACATAACAAATGAGCATCGGAGCATCGAAGCTACGTCCGAATGTTGTGTCAACTAATTTTGAATATTATTCTAATGAGAACAATGTCGATAATAATATGACAATTAAAAATGCTCTGCGCTACGCTCCGTCAGGTGTACACCAACCCTAAGTTGCTATTTTTTTTAGATACATAATTGATATTAACCTATGATTAATAAACACAATTTTTTTTAGCCTATGTTGTCCCAATGCTGGGCAAAAGCCTCTCCCATGCTTCTCCACACATTTCTGTTGGTGGTGGCTTCCCACCAATCTTCCTTAAATGTGTTCAGGTTCAATTGGCTTAGCACGGCGTGCCGCGACAATTATCTCACGCATGCTGTCCTTATCACATTTAAAACTATAGACAGAGACGTAAGCGTGACAAACGCATGACAACGTCTTGTCACGGAGTGCATGCTAAGCTAGCTGGTCGTCGCGCCACAAAACACAATTTTAAAAAATCTAGTATAAAAAATAAACAAGTGTACCTGTGTTTAGCCCTAGGTAAAGAGTACCGAGCGATCCAAAGCCTTGCCTCTCTCAATTCAGGAGGCCCCTCGTGGTACCAGGTACCTTCGTGGCGCTTGTCTCGCTCTATCCTCGCTTCCTCCTCTTCTAACTTCTTGTTTATCGCGTCTTCGCCTAGGCTGGAAAGAGATGGATGAATAATAATATAATATAACCTCTAGAGTTTCCTTCTGGCTTCTTCTCTGGGGAATCTGCCTTCCGAAGTCAGCGTAGCTTCCCTCCTTTAATGTTTTTCTTTTTTTGGTTCTTTAAATTCATTATTATGTTTTTTATTTTATTTATTTACTTTGTGACGAATTCAAGTGTAAATTAACCTACGAATAAATTATTTTTGAATTTTGAATATATTAAGTATGATTAAAAAAAAGTGTTTTTTTACTGACAAGGTAAGAAACACTATACTGCGCTCTAAAACGCGTATTGCTGATGTGGCAAAAACAGCTGCCAGGCTGAAGTGGGATTGGGCCGGTCACGTCTGCCGCATGCCAGAAGACTTATGGGCTAAAACAGCTACCCAATGGCTACCAACTGCCAAGCGGCGTCGCGGCAGACCACGGAAAAGGTGGCGGGATGAGCTGGACACCTTCTTAAGTAGCTGGGCGGAGGAAGCTCGAGACAGAAGGTCGTGGCGGATGAGGAGAGAGGCCTTTGCCCAGCAGTGGGACACAAATGGCTAAATTAGATTAGATTAGATTAGAGGCTGCCCGCGATTTCGTTCGCATTTATCGTCATATCTTGAAAGAAAAACATGATATCTCAAAATGCCTATGTGTTATTCTGATATAAGCTACAATATTGCCAAATTTCATCAAAATCTATTCAATAGTTTTTGCGTGAAAGAGTCACAAACATCCTTACATCAGTCAACACAAACATTGACATTTATAATATTATGGTATCTATCTACACACCAAAGCCGCCGGCTTTTTTGACAGCTGCTATTCGTATGACGTAAAGCTGCCGGCCTAGCCCGGCGGCATGCCGGCGGCTTTGGTGTGTAGTGTGTAAATAGCATTAGGTAAAGTCAATTTCAAACAAAAATGGCAATGGGCTGGCCACATTTGCAGATTAAAGGACAAGAGATGGACCTTGAAAGTTACTAAATGGAAGGGACCTATTGGGAAAAGACATGTCGGAAGACCAAAAAGAAGGTGGACTGACGATATTATAGAAACAGCGGGCACTAACTGGATGAGTAAAGCTCAGGACAGAAAGAAATGGAAAAAGATGGAGGAGGCTTTTACCCTAAAAGGGACCGAATCAAAGAAACAGACTACTACTAACAAAAAAAAACACTAACATTACCTACTAAGAATATAAACTAACAATACTAACAAAACATTTGAAATGTATAAAATTTTTATTCGGAATAAAAAAAGCTTATTATTATTATTATTATAAAGTCAATTTCACGAAAGAAGTCCCCTAGTCGCAGCGCTGTATAGCATGTCAAAATTTACAATGTTGACATTTATGAGTACAAAAAGTTCCAAAAATATCCGGGGGACTTCTTTCATGAAACGCACTCTACTGGTTTTTTTTTTATTTATTTGTTTATGTCACACCTCTATCCAATCAGGATCGGCAAAGACCACTTCCCTCCACATACACTTCCTCTGCTTCATCCCCATTCATCATCCTTTATACATCCTTTATACATATAGGGTGATAACTGATAACAAACAACTTTTATTATGGGGCCAAGTTCGAAAACACAAAAAAAAATTGTTCCCCCATACTATCAGCTGATGCATTTTGTACGGGGAGTTCACATTTTTTTTAATGATTTCGACCTTGGTCCTATAGTAAAAGTTGTTTGTTATCACGAGTACATGCATATCCTTTTCTATCGTTCACTAATTATAAGTCACCCTATATAACAGATTTAGACTAACATATTACTTTAGAACTATTAAGTAATAATAATAACTCACTAGCTAAGTAGATCCCTCAGCCTGACCCTCCTCTCAGCTGGGCCCTCTCCAAACAGACAGACAGGCTCACCGAGCTGTCTTAGACTTCTACGCACCTGAAATACACATACAATACAATACAATACAAATATTCTTTATTGCACAAAAGGATATAAGATACAGACACAAACAAGAATATAAGAAGCAACAGGCGGCCTTATGGCTAGGTAGCAATATCTACATTTATTATAGCTTGAGACTTGGTACTCATTTATAGTCATATCTTGGGAAAAAAACCGGCCAAGTGCGAGTCGGACTCGCGCATGAAAGGTTCCGTACCATGCACTATTGGTATCGCGCAAAAAAGTAAAAAAAAATCACATTTGTTGTATGGAAGCCCCCTTTTATCATCATCATGTCAGCTTATGGACGTCCACTGCTGGACAAAAGCCTCCCCCAAGGATCTCCACAACGACCGGTCTTGCGCTGCCCACCTTAATTATTTATTATTATTCTATTTTTAGTATTTGTTGTTATAGCGGCAATGGTAATACATCATTTATGAAAATTTCAACGCTCTAGTTATAACCGTTTATGAGATACAGCCTGGTGACAGACGGACAGCCAAGTCTCAATCTCTTGGCAATCATAGCAACCCAATGGCAACAAACAGCCAAAAGACCTCGCGGCAGACCACGAAAAAGGTGGCGAGATGAGCTGGGCGCCTTCTTGGATGTCTAGGTAGAGGCAGCCCAGAATAGGGAGTCATGGAAGAAGAGGAGAGAGGCCTTTGCTCAGCAGTGGGACAGCGATGGCTAGATAAGGTTCCACTGCTGGTTAAAGGCCTCCCCTGCATCCTTCCATTGTTATTACCTCATCATCATCAGTGGATACATTCAGCTGTCTCGCTTTACGTCTCCTCTCAAACTCCTCGAGCAGAGCTTTCTTGTCACGGGATATTTCTTCCTCAAGTTCCATGTATTCTGGGAAATTGATATTTTTTAAATATGATTACAATATATTTAATAATAAAAAACTAAAACACACTTTATCATCAGGTCTAATTCGAAAGTACCATTTTATTGTATTGTCATCAGAACTCAGAGCGTGTGCTTTCATCCTATTCGAAGACCGGGAAGTCAAATAAAGATTCCAAGATTTGTTTACATACATAGTTACCGACAAGTGAAGCTAATATAAAGCGTGTACAAATATTATTAAAAACATAGATAGAAACACTTTATTGCAAAGAGATATAGGCATATTACTTATAAATATTTCAAGGCAATACTTATATCTGCAAAGGTAGTCTTATCACAAATAGTGATCTCTTTAAAACAATCTATGGAGTAATGTAGATGGTGTTCAGACAACTAATCGTTCAATCTTTAAGAATCTGGGTATTATTTCACTTTAACTCTTTAACATTAACTTAAGCAAAAAGGAGGCTTTTGCACATTATTGGGAAATATGATATTAAAATCACTAATCTCAAATTAATAATAAAGATTAATAAAAGGAAAGCGTAAGTAAACAAAGAAAATACTAATGCAAAGGTACCATTAGAAATTTGTATGTCCCCAAGTTCCTTCCCACTGGTGTCTTCCACGCCTTCCCTCGCGGCTGCCGCGATGGCCGCCAGACGAGCCTTCTCCTGCTCCTCCAAGGACCCATAGTGTACCTTCGCCTTCTTCATCGGTAACATCAAGTCTTCATCATCAGACATTTTGAGGTTATGTTTTGGAACGCTTAAAACTTTATATTAATTGTCAGTTTATGAGAAATTAGTTAGTTTTGTGAGTGATATTATTAAGGGGTTTGTATTTGTAATTAACTTGTTGATGAATTAAAGAAACACAAAATACGAAAGCGGCTCGGCGACAGAACAGACAAGCAACAAACGATTCCTTTGACGCAAATATCATTGTTTGACGCAAACGAAATGAATTAAATTATCAGCGTATTTGTCCAAAAATATGAAAAATTAAGAAACTCTGTGAGTTTTGTTTTTGTATTTTGAGAAAAAAAAGATTGACCTATTACTATTTAGATTTAAAATTTAAATAAATAAAATGAAATATTCGGATATTATGAAATGATACACACTTATAGCTTTGCGTGTAAAGGAACGGTACCACCATAGACAAAAGAAAATTAATACCAACACAGAAAACTACCCATAATAATGGGTAAATATTTTCAAATAAGGATCATTAAAACATTTTTTTTTTCATAAATATATTTGCAAGTGAGTTTGCACATGAAAATTTTACATGTTTTTTTTCAAACATTTATATCAGAACTAGAACAGTTTTAATGTCCCATAACTATGAGACAAATAAGTAGGTAACCAAAAAGCTCGCAAAAAGTTATGAAAATAAGAAGCCTGAAAATGACAGATGGCAACATAAGGCGAAAAAAAAAGCATGTAGTTGTCTATAGTCGTTGTTTACGTCAGTTGCAAAAACGTAAATTTTCGACATAAAATCCCATTTTCTCATTAAAACAGTGATAAAAATGTGAAATAATCGTAATCATTTGTATTAATAAACATTAAGTTACGTCATTAGTGTATAGAGATAGTATAAACAGCTTTTTTGGAGGTGTTTCTCTAACATAACCTAAAAACAATTCGTGTGTGTAGATTCTAAGTTTACTGCAAATAAAATGGCTTTGCAACTATCAAGGAGAGAGGTGGATGATCTCCGGTCTTCCTTAGACCGCGCGATTTACAGAACTATCGGTAAATCTGATAGTTCTTTACTATCGACCGTATCTTCATGTTTGACCAATGGGTATGTATTTTTTTTTTGTTATATTCGCATCCAATCGCAAATTTTTAGACTTAACATTCCATGAAACCTGTAACTTACACTATCAATGAAATATGCATACCGATTATGAATTAAATATTTTCGAATTTTAAATCTCTTTTCAGCTACGAACGCCGAAAAATAATCGACAAAATAAGCTCGCACATCGACTCAAAAAAAGCGAGCAAACTGGCCGACAAGGTCATCGCTTTAGCTCAAGAACTGATCTCCACTTCAAAGTCATCTAAACGCAAACACGAGTCAGACAGAGATAGAGATCATAAGAGATCTAGACATGACGAGGATAGAAAACATGAGGATAGGGAGAAGGAAGATAAGAAAGGGAAGGAAGATAATAGCAATGGGGTTGATGTACCAGCTGCATTGTCAGCTGGAGAGAGTGTCGGGAATAAGATTGCTGTTTTGAGTGCTGATCGGATTAAGGTAATTTTTTTTTAAATCAAATTTTTGTTCAAGGCTTCAAGCACTTTAAGTGGCTATTCCAGCCTTATGAAAGCTTATCAGCCTATAGAGAGCTAGCCTTTAGCTTATGAGCCTCATCTCAGCCTATAGCTGCCCACTGCTGAGCTTAGGCCTCTCCAATAATTTTCCAACGCGTCAGTTTTATGGCCTGCATACAACGAAACCCTGGGGTTTTCTCTTGGTCATTGGTCCATCTGGCAGGCGGCCATCCCACTCTGTACTTTTTTATATTGAGTTGGATAATTTAAATAGTTTAACAAATACACACAAAAAAAAAAAAACCTCATTTCTAAATAATTTTCTTTTTTTCTGACTTTTTTTTAAGTTTAATCTTTCTTCAGTTTCATTTATTATTTTTTATTTCTTTTTTCCTGCAATTTTATTTCTGAACGAATCATAATCTGTGCATCATAGCCCGTACATCCATTAATCTATCCATCTCACTCTTCCAGCTAATGATTGTTAACACTCAGAAAGAGATAGATTATTTCTGTACTTTAATCATAATATTATAAGCTTCATGTAGTTTTAGCCTGTACAACCATTAATCTATCCATCTCATTCTTCCAGCTAATGATTGTTAACGCTCAGAAAGAGATAGATTATTTCTGTACTTTAATCCTAATAAGCTCCATGTAATTTTAGCCTGTACAACCATTAATCTATCCATCTCATTCTTCCAGCTAATGATGGCAAACGCTCAGAAGGAGATAGAGGAGCGCAAGCGTGCGTTGTCGGCGTTGAAAGGCGAAGGTACGGGCGTGAACGCCGCGGCGGCCGCTGCTCAGCACATCAAAGTACAAGTACAGCAGAATAATACAATGCCGCCGCCGAGTGTTATCAAACCTGTGCTTTATTCTAAACCTGGTGAGTATATGAATAAAAATAAGTTGTATCTGCCCTGAAGGTAGGGGTGAAAATGGAATTTTAACAGCCTAGGACTTTTTATGAAAATGAAAATCATTTAATCTTGTAGGTTTTGACAACACTTAAGACGGGTCATTTTTTAAAGTTAATGCTAGATTCGCAAGAGTGCAGTTTTCCCCAGAGAAGAACCTAGCAAGAAACTCTGTAGGGTTGCTCTTTTTAATTTAAGTTTTACAAATCTCAGGCATAAACAGAAACATATAATAAAATTAATATTTCAAAACAGCTATCCATAAGTAAATAATAAAAATTTGCTTTTCAATTTAATAAATAAATCATATTTTTTTACCCATAGGGCAGAAAATGTGTTGTAAGAGCAGCTACGCACTACCTCCGTTCCATATAGATCCGAGAACTATTTCTATGGTAATTTTATCGGATCAGATGTAGTGCGTAACCGCTTTAATTCGTGATGAAGCCAATAGGAAAAACCTCGTGGGGAATGTCATTTAGTTCCTCAAATATAAGCACTCTCACAACTGTGTGTAAAATATAACACAAACTAGTGACTTCCACTAGCTTACACAAGCGTATTCACTCGCTTTTTTTAATTAAAAAGCAATCTATGTTTTTTATATCTTACACCTCCAAAAATATGCTTTAAAGTCATATTTTAGGCCGTGGCCCCAGTAGGCAAATTGTTAGCGGCCGACTGAGTGAGCCGCAAATTTGTGGCAGACTGTTTGAGTTAGCTGCAAACTCAAATCAATTAAATCACCGGTGTTGGTGGGAGTCGGCCGCTGTCCGAGATAGTCAGCGCGCGTAACGCTGCAAACTGCGTACAGTGAGTGAAAACTAGCTGACTGTGGATACTCCATTTCAAATATATGGAAGGGCGTACTAAATCGATACCCCGCAAACTAGTCAGCCGCTAACAGTTTGCCTACTGGGGCCACGGCCTTAAGCTGAATTTACATAATGGTGTTGGCACTCGTTGCATGTCACCGGTTTGACATGCTGAGTGTCTTAAATCGATTCAAGTGTTTATCCTTAAAACTTACAATTCCTCAGCCACGTCAATATCAGCGGAAGAGCTAGAGAAGCAGCGTAAGATAGCGGAGCTGCAAGCTCGCATACAACGGAAGCTAGCGGGCGGCGCGCTGGCGGGTGGCGGGCCCGCGCCGCTCATACTCGACCGCGACGGACGCACGGTGGACACCAGCGGGAAACATGTACAGCTCACGCATCTAGCGCCCACGCTCAAGGTATCATATAAGGAAGAGGGGGTTTGGTACTGCAGGGGGCTTAGCATGGCGTGCCGCGACAATTATCTCACGCATGCTGTCCTTATCACATTTCAAACTATAGACAGAGACGTAAGCGTGACAAACGCATGACAACGTCTTCTCACGGAGTGCCATGCTAAGTTAGCAGTTATAGTGCTGTAATGCCGGTTATGTCATGCGAACCTATCAAACTAAGCCTTTCACTTCTCTGTTTTCCATTTACTTACCTTTACTTTGTTCTGAATATTGCGGGGTCATTTTATTATTTATTTATGGATAGCTTTTTAGAAATATTAATTTATTGTATGTTGCTGTGTTTATGCCTGAGATTTGTAAAACTTAAATTGAAAAGAGCAACCCTACAGAGTTTCTTGCTAGGTTCTTCTCTGGGGGAAACTGCACTCTTGCGAATCTAGCATTAACTTTAAAAAATGATCCGTCCTAAGTGTTGTCAAAACCTACAGGATTAAATTACTTATAAAAGTTCCTAAAGTTGTCGATAATGCCTCCTTGTGGGCGCTATAGGCCTAAAAAGGGGCGGTAAGACACCTAGGACAAAATAGGGGCTTAGGAATTTTAATTTTAAGTAGGTGTAAAAATGGAGACGCTTAAAGATAACTTATTCTTCATACGTTAGGAACCATTAGTTAGACCAAACGAGACCAAAAGAGAAACATTTTGGATAAAAATATAAATGATGTAACTTTTAATCCGTCCCTTGAGGAACAATTGTATAGACTGTTATTTGTATTTTATGAAACAGGAATAAATGATTACTTTACTATTCAAACAATCTCTAAACAAAAAAACATCTCCTCTTTTCTTCTTTGACTGTTTTTAGTTGAAATTGAATGAAATATATAATTAACATCCCATATCTCCGTAGGCGAACATCCGCGCCAAAAGACGCGAGGAGTTCCGCGCGCAGATGTCGGGCTCCGCCCCCCCGGAGGCGGCGGCGGACGCGGCGTGGGTGGACCCGCGGCTGGCGGGGGGGGGGCGGCCGCCGCAGCGGGGGAAACGCGCGCTCAAGTTCCACGAGCCGGGCAAGTTCCGCCAGCTCGCTGACCGCCTGAGGATGAAGGTTGCTATATAATATACATACATACTTACATAAAAACATACATAAGTGGCGTTATTGTTAATTACAACTATAACCATGTGCGCAAAATCAGCCCTATCATTAAGAGTGATATGTTCCAAACGACTTTTGGAGTTGGAGTAGTAAACAGACATTCTGACATACCTATTTTTCATGCCTTTTTCCTATCGAGGTAGAGAGAGACCACTTCCCTCCACTTGCTCCAATACAAAAATACATCTTTCGCATCGGTTATATGTATATTATATTCATTCTTCAATAAAGGTTTGCTGACAAAAGCATAACGTTTAAAACGTTTATTATATATACTTATTATAAAATACTTACTTACATACCTACTTACTTTATGTTCCAGGCCCAACTAGAGAAGCTTCAAAACGAAATATCTCAGATCGCGCGTAAGACGGGCATATCATCGGCCACCAAACTAGCGCTACTTACTTCAGACGTACCTGACAGCGACAGAGTACCTGACATCGAGTGGTGAGTACACGCGTCAGGTTAGCTTAGATATCTCAGATCGCGCGTAAGACGGGCATATCATCGGCCACCAAACTAGCGCTACTTACTTCTGATGTACCTGACAGCGACAGAGTACCTGACATCGAGTGGTGAGTGTACACGCGTCAGGTTAGCTTAGATATCTCAGATCGCGCGTAAGACGGGCATATCATCGGCCACCAAACTAGCGCTACTTACTTCTGACGTACCTGACAGCGACAGAGTACCTGACATCGAGTGGTGAGTGTACACGCGTCAGGTAAGGGCCGGTACTAATGAGTAAGCTAATAATTTATTCCTAGTTCTAAATAAGTGGAATAAAACTATAAACAAAAACATAAATCAAGTAACCTCACCTTTTTATTAAAAAAGCAGACTGCATTTAAAAAAAATACTAACTTTTTTTAATGTATCCAGTGTCACTCTTACAGTAAATATGAATCTAACGACACCTCTCAAGCTAAAATCCATCAAGCCGTTTAGGCTGTAGAGCGTGCCAAAGAATTATATATACTTACTTACCTACATATTCTCGAAAAACATAACCCTTCTTCTGGCGCAGTTGGGTAATAAATGATTATTGATTTCACAATGCTTGCCGTTTTAGTTTTGTATAGGTATATAATGTCCTATACTAAATTCTAAATGCGATTTTTAAAAGCAGATTGTATGTTTAATTCAAAATAATAATAATTCTAACCAAAATCCTTCGCTCACAGGTGGGACAGCGTGATCCTAATGACACCGGAAGAAAGAGAAGCGAAGCGGAAACGCGAATCAACACAGTCTGACGTAGCTGATCAATCTGACAGCCGATCAGACTCCGCCAGAGTTGACGCTTGCAACACCGGTGATGATGATATAGTTGATAACTTGAATGAAGACGCCATTACCAATCTTGTGGAGCATCCTCAGCAAATTCGACCGCCAAGTAAGTTGAAATTCATTTTAGTGTGTCGATTTAAAAAAAAATATTACACATTACGTAGGGCCCTGTGCCGAAGGTTTCTTGCCGTTCTCTTCCTCTCGGCAAAAAAAGCGACATAAAAAAGTGTAATAAATTTTGCCTATTTTTGAATAAAACACTTTTCATTTCCATTACTATAGCTGTAAGTGAACGGTAGCTAGTTGGTAGAACGGCTCCAATCTCGGAGACGCGGTTTCGATCTAACCTGTACCTCTGAGATTTATTTCTCTACGGATTGAATATTCGATTACCACTCGCTAACGGTGAAGGAAGACATGAAGGAACCTGCATACACTAGAGAAGAAATTCGAAGGTGTATGTGAAATCCGCTAACTCGCAGCCAGCGTGGTGGAATACGGCTTAATCACTCTCGTATGAGAGTAGGCTCGTGTGTCTGTAGTGGGGACGTTAAAAGAAACCTGCATACTATTTCATCATTAATATATTCCAAAAATACGTACAGATACAAAATATTTTCTACTCTTTAAAAAATTACATTCTTAATCTACGATTCTTAGTGCCCGATTCATCATCTACGGATAAAATTGAACTGACAGATGAATCATACACAGAATCACGTTCAAAATTATCTTTCCTGTTCCTTATGATTAAGGATACTGGAGCATCTAATCCTCAAAATGTTTATACAGGCCAAAACTACATCAGGCACAGATTATGCAGATATGCATTAAGTTGAGAAATTAGCTCCCAGTGTCCTTAACTTTCAGGAACAGGAGAGACATTTTTTGTTTTCTATGTCTGTATCACCCAGATAAGATCATGTCCATTTCATATAACATGACGTTTTAGATAGAGACAGGAATAAAATATCTGTCAGATAAATTTTGTCTGTAGATAGTGAAACAGCCCTTTAATATAATAATTAATTACATAAATTATTTTGACAATTAAAAATAAGAACAACGTTAAATTCTCCTACTAATGTAAATGTCAATGTTTGTGCCAATGGATGTGAGAATGTTTCTGACCCTTTCACGCAAAAACTACTGAACAGATTTTAATGAAACTTTTCAATATTGTAGCTTGCACATCAGACTAACACATAGGCTATATTACTTAAAGATATTTTGTAAGTTTTCCAAGATATGAATATACGAAGAAAAGAAAAGTTCGAAGAAAAGAAAAAAATTACATAAAAAATGACATAAATTCAAGTCAATGTAAACAACAAATACTTAAATAACCTAATCTTTTTATAGTATAAAAAAAAAAACCCGACTGCGTTTTAAAGACGCAATTTTTTATTTTGATGTACCCAGTGTCACTCTCACAGTAAATACGAATCTAACGACACCTCTCAAGCTGAAATCCATCAAGCCGTTTAGGCTGTAGAGCGTGCCAAAGAATTATTACATATATACATAAATACAGACTCTCGAAAAACATAACCCTCCTTCTGGCGCAGTCGGGTAAAAATAAGTTAATATTCTTCATAATCTAAATTACCGTTAATATTAAAATCGGGTATACAGAACCTGCCACTTGGATCCTTAATTTGACCAACTGGACAATCATTACTTATTATTATATTACAATCTGGAGTTTTATTCTTTTTCTCTATAGTTTCGTGGACAATCGGATTATTATTATTATTGTTTCCATAACCATTATTATTTCTGTTTCCGGCATTGTTCAAATTATTATTCCTGTTTGTGACGATATTCTGATTATTATTTATGTGGCTACTGTTTAGTTCGTTATTATTAATAATTTTTCCTCCTTTGTTTTGATTATTATTTCTATTTCCGGAATTGTTCAAATTATTATTCCTGTTTGTGACAATATTCTGATTATCATTCGTATTTCTTCTATTTAATTCATTATTATTATTTCTGTTTCCGTCATTGTTCAAATTATTATTCCTGTTTCCGATGATATTTTGATTATTATTTTTGTTTTCATTATTTATTCCGATATCACTGTAGTATCCATGGATAGTAGAAGTATTTGTTAAAGTATAGCGATTATTTGCTATGTTTTTAACGAAAGTATAGTAAATCGTGTCGTAGCTATTACTTTGCGCCTGTCTTTGCTTGTTAGTCCCATTATAACGACATTGATATACTTTTGTCACTTTCGAATCGGTTCCTACTTTTTTATTATGATCAATTTCTGCGTTAATAAAGCTGTTTGTATTGTATCTGTCGTTAATATTTAGGTTTGGTGATTTATTATTATTATTTGTATTTGTTTGTGTCATAAAGCTCTGCTTGTAATGTGGGATTTCTCTTTTCACGTCTCTATGTTCAATTTTTGTCAGTTTTTCGTTTATTGTAATATATTCTTTATGTAATACATGCCTTGTGTACACAAAAGATAATGAGCATATAAGTATAAATATAGCCAGTAGTTTTCGTGTCATATTCACACCAATATTCAATCTGTTCTTAGATGAAATCTTTTTATTTTCCCGTAGCACTTAATATGGTAATTTTCTCGGAATTATAACACTGCTATGCAGCCAACAGCTTTAAATATTGCCACTAAAACACTGCTATGTTACCAACAGCTTAAAATATTCGCACAAAAAAAATGTATACGGTCGAATTAAGAAACCTCCTTTTTTTTGAAGTCGGTTTAAAATGGTAATGTTCTCGGAATAGTAAAACACTTTTTACTATAGGTACTTACTACTTATAAGTATATTTTGATGCCAAAAATAACTGAGTTTCATATATGTTAGGTTTCTTGCCGTTTCTTCCTCTGGGCTATAGAAATAGTGAAGCGATAGTAGTGTCACACAAAAATTAACTTTCTATAATTGCACAGATAGTCCAATTTTGTATATTAAAAAAACACCCGAATTAAGAACCACTTCGTTTTTTTTCTTTGATAGTTTTTTTAGGTTGTAGTCGATTAAAAAGTCACTGGGTGTAACAGAAAGGGGGTATAAAGCCGAAACACAGCGATAGTTCTCATGAAACTACAACTTTCCCCAAGGAACATAGGTCGTAACTCGAAAAAAAATGTTCGCCTCTCCATACTAAATGTCCGATCAGCTGATCGAGTAAGTATGGACGATCCAAAAATGTTTTCAAGTTACGTCCCATGTTCCATGGGGAAAGTTGTTCAGTTTCATGAGTACTATCGCTGTGTTTCGGCTTTATACCCCCTTTCTGTAACTCCCAGTGTACTATTCCACAAATTATTTTTAATAAATCGATTATAGGAATTTATAGTTACGTACGTTTGAAATAAAACAATATTTTATACTAAAACCATTTACATATTTCTTGCTTTGAGTATAGAATATATAAGGAGGGGCCATAACCGTCTGGATCTGTGCCTGGTCTGGCGCAAAATGGCTACCTTTTTGAATGGTATTTCTTATCCTTTGACAGGTCATCTACCAAGAAAACTATGAAAAACTTGCGCCAACCTTGGCACGCTGTCATAAACTCATTTGTATATGAAAAAAATGGGGCCACTCCTTATATTCCTTCCTCATTGATTTCTTGTTATATTGTGCCAATTATAAAGTTTTGACATTTGACTTTTAAGATAAGATAAAAACGAACATGAATTCCAAAACATATATAATTGTCTATAATATGTATATTTATTTTCTACATTTTAAATAGGCGAGGCGAATATAAAACAATAAAAAATCCTTCTGTTAAGTTATCAAAAAAAATTGGCGACGTATTTTTTGTTTTTCTCGTAAATGGAAATACAAAGTCTCGCGTGACGTCACGCCTTGTTACAATTTTTACTGAGAAGTAAAGTTACAAGCCCAAATCAATACTCAATAGGGATGATGACTACATTCAAAAAATAATTAGTCCGTCTTTTAGGCTATTAAAAAATATTTGAAACACATTGTTTACCTGATCAAATACATAAATAAATACAAAGATACAGAGAATCAAAGTTAGGGGGGGGATTGACGTCACTCCTAGGTAAAAATCGTACCTAGGCGTGACGTCACGAGCAACTTTAACCCAGTGTATCCAGCAGTGGACGTCCACGAGCTGACACAATAACAATGAATTCTATATTCTGTGTCGCTGGATTGAAATATGCAGCTTCGGGCAACTTCGCGCTGCGTCGTGTCCCGGTCCTGTCCTCAAATTAATTGCACTAGTCATAATATTCATAATCATCTTTATTCCCACTCTGTATTGGCACACAGAACCCACCGACCATCTTCTGATCTGACGGACAATTTGTACGACAGAATAGTATACAAGAAGACACGATAGGGGGCGCTGTAGTTCTCCTATGACGCTTCTTGGTCGTATCTCCCACTGTTATAGCACTATAAGCTGTATAACTGTGTGTTGTTGCTGCCTTTGTAGAACTTGTAGTCGTATCAAGGCTGTCTCTATTGCTTTCTTGGTTTATTAAATTAAATTTTTTATTATTGTTATTTCTTCTGTTGTTTGGTAGATTATAAGTTATTTTGTTGTCAAAATTCAATTTAGATTTCGAACTTTCAGTTGTGGAGTAGTATGTGTGAATTTTCAATATGTCGTTGTCTTCTTTATTTTTCTGTTTGTCATAATAATTATTTTCTGTTCTTTCATTACTGATGTCTGTGTTTGGTTCCGTGACTAAATTATTATATCTGTTTTCATCGTTAAAATAATAATTTGGGAAATTATTATTGTTATTTTGTAAATATGTGTGATTGATTAAAGCATTATTTGTTTGTAACGGTTTCGGGGTGACAATTTGACTTTCATATTTCGAATCTACCGACCTTGGTGTTACCATATTATGGTAAAAATTACCTACATTTTCTGCTATAGACGTCGATGTTGCCATATAGTTACTACTAGTATTTTCTAATTGCGTTTTTGGTGTTGCCAATTCAAGGCTATGTTTTTTACCATTTTGTACTAAATTTCTTTGCGTTATTTTGTCATAATTCGGTACTAATGATTGTGATGTTGTCATGTTTTGAGCATTTGTCCGATTTAGTGGAAAAATCTTATTCCAATTTGAGACAGTTGTATTAACATTTTTCTCATTCAGTCGTTCGCTAGTTGAGAAGTTCTTTTTCATAGTAAAATTATATCTTACTGTAGTCATATAGTTTTCTTTTGATATATATTTATTTGTACTATCTTTTATATAAGTTTCATATACTTTTGTTGAATTTTCGTAATTATTATCTTTCTGTTTATTTATTATATCTATCTTGTTATTGCTGTCTACATTTTGAGTATAATTTCTATTATAATCATCATTTTTAAATTCATGTTTTGCGTCGAAAGGCTCTAATTTAGCTGTTTTGTAATTATAAGCGTAATATGTTTGTCGTTTATGTCTTATGTATTTCTTTTCATGATCTGTGTTTAGTTGTGGTACTTTTTCAGTGTCGTATCTAGGTATCACTGATCTAATATTCTTTGGGTCTTTATTAATAAAATCGGTAGTTTTAGATCTTGTGTGATATACATTCTGGTTATTTTTAACTAAGTCTCGCTTAACTGATTGTCTATTGACAGTTAAAATTGATCCTAACTTAAAATTTTCATCAAAAAATTGGTTTTTACTTCCCAATGAAAGTACATCAGTATATGTCATAATATTGTCAACATGTCCTTTTACATGTCCAATTTTTATGTCACTTTGTCCTATGTCAAAAATGTGATTTCCGTTTGCTTTTTCAAATCCGTAGTTGTTTTTTGAAAACAATATTAGTAATATTATAATTGCAATTCTTTGCATGTTTTTTTTTTATGTAAATTAAATGTTTTTTATTTGGAAGCCGTGTGATGCGGACAGCGCAAGACCGGTCGTTGTGGAGATCCTTGGGGGATTTTGTCCAGCAGTGGACGTCCACGAGCTGATTAATTGATTGAATTTTTTTTTTTGCTCTTTTTATCCTACGGGCTGGTAAAGTAGCAAAATCCAGGTTATTCGATCCAAGTCTGCCAAACGTGTCACTTCTTGAGCTCCAAGTCGTTTTGAAGGTTCTATGTCCAGCAGTGGGCTTCCAAACACAGTTTATGATAAGACGGTTGGGTTATGTCAAATAATGCGTCATTTATTGGTCGGGTTATGTGATTGATGACTTTGACTTTGACATTTGACTTTGAAAGTTACACTAGGTAATTATAGTCTTTTTTAAACAAGTACGATTTTTAATAAATAATTATTTTTAACGATCTTTCCAGATACAGATTTAATTAAATCACAATTTCCACTAACGAATTGTTCTCTCACGAAACGAGTGTCATGAACTGATTAAATATTTTTGTTTATAAAAACTTAAATGTCAATACGTAATAGGAATTATCTTAGTTTTATCATTTTGTGGTTGTTTTAAGTAATTTTAATTGTTTAGTATGCGTTCAAGGTAAAAACCTACTTATTTAAATAAATACAATGTCAATATTAGCGTGTTTGGATGTTTGATACACTTTCACGTAAAAAAAACCTATAATAAAATCTTCATAAATAAATAAATACCTATACAGAGTGTATAATGCCAATTTTTGCTGTGGCAATAGTCCTCATGAAACTGAACAACTTTCCCGAAAAACATTTTTTTGGATCGCCCATACTTATTCGATCAGTTGATCAGACATTTTGTATGGGGAGACGAATTTATTTTTTCGAGTTACGACCCATGTTCCTTGAGGAAAGTTGTTCAGTTTCATAGGTATTATACCCCCCTTTCTGTTACACCCTGTATAAAATGGAGTCGTGTTAGTTACACTATTTATAACTCAAGAACTGCTGAACCGATTTGGCTAAAAATTGGTAGGGAGGTAGCTAAGAACTTTATTGCCTCTAAAGCCCAGAACACACGATGAAACGCAACTGAAACTGCTAGTTACCTTCGAATTTTAGTTTAAAACGTTTGAGATTAGTTGCATCGTGTGTGGTTTTCTAAAGGAGTCTATAGCAGAAACTTAGATGCAACTCAAAAGTAACTAGCAGTTGCAGTTGCATTGCAGTTGCTTTTCACCGTGTGTTCTAGGTCTAAGGCAGAACAAAGTTCGCGGGCTCAGATAGTATAAAAAAAAAAGTTTTTAATACTAAAACGTGCCTACATAAGACTGATTATGATTTATGTTTTGTTTCCTTGTCCCCAGCGGAGTCCCTGAAACCTACATACATGCCGGTGTTCCTAACGAAGAAGGAGAGGAAGAAACTCAGACGACAGAGTAGGAGGGAGGCGTGGAAGGAGGAGCAGGAGAAGGTCAGGTTGGGGCTGGAGGCACCGCCGGAACCTAAACTCAGGTACCATACATCTTATCTAGCTATTACTGTCCCACTGCTGGGCAAAAGCCTCTCTCCTCATCCGCCATGATTTTCTGTCTCATGCTACCTCCGCCCAGGTATTTAAAGTGTCCAGCTCGTCCCGCCACCTTTTCCGTGGTCTGCTGCGACGCGGTTTGGCAGTTGGTAGCCATTGGGTAGCTGTTTTAGCTCATAGTCTTCTGGCATGCGGCAGACGTGGCCGGCCCACCTCAACTTTACGTAAAGTTTGTTTTTTTAAGGCTTTCGTGCACAAAAGGTGAAAACGGGACGCTATTACTAAGACTCAGCTGTCTGTCTGTCACCAGGATGTATCTCATAAACCGTTATAGCTAGAGCGTTGACACAAATGATGTATTACCGTTGCCGCTATAACAACAAACACTTAAAACATTACCCTTCCTTTTGGCTTTGTCGTAGTCGGGTAAAAATAGAATAATAATTATTATAATTAAGGGGGCTCCCATACGAAAGAATGATGTCAGATGGACAGTATTGGACAGCCGAGCCTTAATAATAGGGTCCCATTTTGACCCTTTTTACGGAACCCAAAAAATTTGTATCGAAAAGCGTATATGCTCAATTAAATAAAAAATAATAATAATAATAATTAAATAATATATATTATATAATAATATAATATATATTAATATATATTTACTATATATTATTATTATATTATTTTTTATTATTATAATTTTTTTTTTTTTTAAAGTTAATGCCCGCCTATAGATAAAATTTATCTGACATAAAACTATGCCTGTTTCATGAAACATGACTTTTTAGACAGAGACAATATTATCTATTAATCGTGCCTCTTGTCAGTGTAGCATCCGCCATTCCTGCCATTCAGGCCTATCTTCCGCTAATGCTTTGAGTTCTTGATACGACATGACTATGAAAAAAATATTTTCGAATTTTGAAAATCGCCCCTTTTACCCACGACGGAGCAGAGCAGGTATATGCGTTTGGGGTGAGAGATGTTTGTGTGTTTGTGCAAATTTAATGTTCCCTCCTATCTTCTAAACTAATAATCCGATTTTGATGCGGTTTTCAATAGCGGATTTTTGTTTGATAGGTGCAAGTTCTTAGACAGGTGTACTCACTAGGGGGCGCCACAATATTAGTGCAAAGCAATATTTCAATATAATCAAAACGAAATGTCCGATTACAATTCTGTTTTCAGAAATGTGTCCATGGTAGCTTAATACATTATTAGCGTCGTGGGTTTTTAAAAAAAAAAAATTTGTTTATTCCAACAGGATATCAAACTTAATGCGAGCGCTCGGCACGGAGGCGACTCAAGACCCGACAGCCATTGAAGCGAAAGTCAGAGCACAGATAGCTAAACGACAGAAAGCACATCTTGACGCGAACAAAGCGAGGGCTCTCACTGATCAACAGAAAAGAGAAAAGGTATGGAATAAAAAAAAAAACTTAAATTGGAAAGAGCAACCCTACAGAGTTTCTAGCTAGATTCTTCTCTGGAAAAAACTGCACTCTTGCGAATCTAGTGTTAACTTTAAAAAATGACCCGTCTTAAGTGTTATCAAACCTAACCTACAGGATTAAATGATTTTTAATTTTTTTCAAACAACCTAAACCTACCCTTACCTAACCTTTTTACCCGACTGCGTCAGAAAGAGGGTTATGTTTTTCGAGAGTTTGTATGTATGTTTGTATGTATGCACACGGACGTGTGTGATCGAATCCATAGAAAATAATATATGCAATGATTTATTTTTTTCACTCCTGACGGGATACGTCACGGACACCAATGAGGAAGGAATATAAGGAGTAGCCCCATTTTTTTTCATATACAAAAGTGTTTATGACAGCGTGCCAGATTGCGCCAAGGTTTTCATAGTTTTCTTGGTAGATGACCTGTCAAACGATAAGAAATTCCATACAAAAAGGTAGCCATTTTGCGCCAGACCAGGCACGCAGATCCAGACGGAATGGCACCTCGTTATATATTCTATACTCGAAGACAGACACGGCCTGTATGTGTGTAGGTAGTCCTTAATTCAATTAATAAATCAATCATTTTGTTTTATTTCAGGCGGATAGAAAAATTAAAGAAGATACGTCGATGTCTGTCAATGTAGCAGTTTATAGGTGAGAATTTATTTATTTATTTAATAGTTTATTGTAAGATGATAGTGCATAGAGACAGAAAAAAAGAGAAGTTATACAAAAGGTACAGATTTCGTGTGCTCATTCTCTTAGTTTCTTGCTAGGTTCTTCTCTGGGGAAAACTGCACTCTTGCGAATCTAGCAGTAACTTTAAAAAATTACCCATCTTATGTGATGTCAAACTCGTCCTACAAGATTAAATAAACATTTCATTTCATTTACTACTTGCGTCATATATTGGTCGAGTAGTTACAGCTGACTGCACATAACAAAACGTCGCAAATACTTTTTGACTTAAAGCAAAGTAAATTACATTGCAAGGTCTTAAAGACATATTTTCAATTGCATGATCATGATTGATTAGGCCATTTTTACTGAAAAAATGGCGGCACTGGTTCCAATACTAACTTTATGAGAAACCATTTCCTCTATACAAGGTGTAACAGAAAGGAGGTATAATGCCGGAACACAGCGGTAGTCCTCATGAAACTGAACAACTTTCCCCAAGGAACATGGGTTGTAAGTCGAAAAAAAATATTCGCCTCTCCATACAAAATGTCCGATCAGCTGATCGAGTAAGTATGGGCGATCCAAAAAAAATTTTCGTTTTACGACCCGTGTTCCTTGGGGAAAGTTGTTCAGTTTCATGAGGACTATCGCTGTGTTTCGACATTATACCCCCTTTCTGATACACCCTGTACATATACTCCCTGTTTCGGGATTAATACTTATTTCTTGTGGCAGAGTGCGAGACTTGTTCGAGTGCGCGTCGGCCAAGTTTAAAGTGGAAGTGAACGCGCAACAACTACATATGACGGGGTCCGTCGTGTTACACCGCGGCTGCTGCGTCGTGGTCGTGGAGGGGGGGCCTAAACAACACGCCAAGTATAAGAGGTAGGGGGTTATATGATTATTGATGAAATTAGTAAAATACAAGCGTCTTCGTCATCGGCCATTTTTTGCGAGACCCAGGGGCTGTTTCACTCTCTACAAGCATTGTTCTCATTAGAATAGTATTCTAAATCAGTTATCACATCAAATGAGCATTGAAGCGACTACTTAGGTATTTTGTGTCAACTGATTTTGAATATTATTCTAATGAGAACAAGTCGATAATAATATGACAATCAAAAATGCTCTGCGCTGTGCTTCGTCAGATGTTGATTTATCTGTAAGTGGTAAATCAGGCCGTTATTTTCTTATTTTTTTACTTCACCAATGTTGTTGATGTTCCAGGTTGATGTTGAATCGTATAAAATGGGAGGAAGATACCGTGAAAGACACGGACGGGAGCGAAGTGCCGAACTCGTGTCATCTAGTGTGGGAGGGGGTCGTCAAACAACGCTCCTTCGGGGATATTAAGTTTAAGGTAAATAACGAGGTAGAATAGTGACTAATCTAACATTTATATTTAAAAAAAAACAGAATACTTGTTTTTATTTTGATGTAGCCAGCGTCACTCTCACTGTAAATACGAATCTAACGACACCTCTCAAGCTAAAATCTATTAAGCCGTTTAGGCTGTAGAGCGTGCCAAAGAATTATACATACATACATTCTCTCGAAAAACATAACCTAAAACGCGCTAAGACATGGTTTTTAACTTCCGTCTATGTTTCAGGTGATGCCAACGGAGAAGCAAGCTCGCGAACACTTTCAGAAACACCACGTGGAACATTACTGGGACCTAGCGTACAGCGGCGCTGTGTTGGGTACCGGCGATGATGATGTTTAGGGCAGAAGGACTCTTAACGCATAGCCTCGGAAGAAGTAATAATAATGAAGTAATTATTGTGACGTGTATATGAAGTTCTTGATGAATGAAAACTATTCTCACAATATTTTGTTTTATTTATAGACTAGGTAGATATATTAAAAAACCATGCAAAAATAAGACCCAAGCGTCGATACTGGAAATCTTTTTTTTTTGCTTATTAACACGAATACAAATCAGTAAGCAACCACTAATCAAGGAACAGAAGATAACATAACAATAAAATTAATTATGGCTCTAGCTATGACTACAAGTTAAGAGGAACAACATTAGATAACAGTCAGCCACCACGACTAGCGCGCTAAAATAACTCACGAGAAACCGTGCAAACTGAACAAAACTACAAAGATGGATTGCATTATCAATCCAAAGCTGGAATCGATCTTCTTTTAAAACTGAATGGAAAACAAAACATCCAATCATCAAACAAAATGAAGTAAAAACTCGAGTAAAAATCCGAAAAAGCTTGTCAAATTTAACAGCGCCATCTACTGGCATATAAGTAAAATTAATACGAAATGGTACTGTTTAAGATTCACATAGTTCTGCTACTCGACAACAGATGGCAATGCACAAAAAGCAGTGTAATGTATGCTCAATAGATGGCGCTGTATCACATAGTTCTGCTATTCGACAACAGATGGCGGTGTACAAAATGTGATACAAAACCTGCCCAGAAGATGGCGCTGTATCACATAGTTCTGCTACTCGACAACAGATGGCAGTGTACAAAAAGTTGTTCAGTATCGGTCCAATAGATGGCGCTGCATCACATAGTTCTTCTACTCGACAACAGATGGCAGTGTTCAAAAGATAGTACAAAACTGCCCAATAGATGGCGCTGTATCACATAGTTCTGCTACTCGACAACAGATGGCAGTGTACAGGAAATAGAAATGTCTGCTCAATAGATGACGTATCATTTACTTCTGCTACCAATAGGTTGAAGTTCACCATTATTGAAAATTTACAACTTTTCGACGTGGCTTGTTCCATCCGAGAAGGTACACTGTTACATTCGTATGCGGCAGGGAATCGATACGGTACTACTGCGGAAGGGAAACGGTTGAACCTGTGAGTGTAATGTTAGTAGACTGTTTTTGCACAAAGAAATGTCAGAGGTAATCATTTGCGTGAACTGCGGGTGCAGATAAAACAGCAACTTTTATTCAGCTCGCGGCAATTTATCGTCATTTGGATTACGTTTTAAATTTAAAATTTAGGCCTACATATCTGTTGTAATTGTTGTAAGCAACAATATTGTAGGTACCTAATCTCTTTTCAGTGGTGTTGTTTCTGCGTGAGAGTAACGTGGAGTAACGAAAATTCTAATCTTCATTAATTAATTCTAATCTTCAAACTATAAGTATTGGCGTTAAGGATTACAAAAATAAAAACTACATTAAAATATTTGGGAAATTTATTTCGTCTATTTTTTCCTTATTTTAATTAATATCATTGAGTAAAAACTTGTAAAAAGCTTATTAAAAAATTCTACTTATAAACTAAGTAATGTTATGACTTATTTATAAGATTTTGCATAAAATTATTGTATAGTCTTTCAAATAAATATATTTAAATGTTTACCAATAGGTTAGTACCTATTCTTAGCAAGTAGATAATTAACATTTCTTATTTAATTTATATGGCACAACATGAGAATATAAAAATATTTTTTTTCTTAGACATATTTTTTTTAGATTTGGTTATAGGATCCAAGGTTTATTATTATGATGAATACGTGGACACATGTTTCTCGGTTAAAGTTGTCAAGTTTCTGGAACACCTCTCTTGCCTTATGTTACAGATTGTAACAAACAACACTATACACAGTATACAAAGTACCTCATACATAGTGAGGTACTTATTAAAGTCTTAATTTTCATCGTCGGCTGTATTGCACCTAAAACAAAACAAATTACATTAGTACCTACTGCCTCCCTCCTTATTATTATCACTCATTTAAAGGGTCAATTACACGAAAAAAATCAAAAGAATAAAAGAGTACTTAGATAAAAAGAGAAAAGGATTATAATATAGCTGACTCTATTCTATTCTTTTTTATCTATTGTTTTAAATTTTTGTTTCAAATCAGACTGCAAGTTGTTAGGCTCCTCAGCTAGCCTTTAGGCGCAAAGCAAAAGCCTAAGTGAACTAACTCACCAATTCATCATAATTTTCAACGTTGTAAGGACATCGAGCATACACGTACAGTTCATGAAGAAAGTGCTTTGTGTTTTCGCTCAAATACGGCCTTAAGGCGTGTTCAAACGCCGCCGACTGTACACTATATCTTCTTAATAGATTCATTATTTCATTATGTACTGTATAAACTTGTGTTTGGTGAATTAAACAGTTCAATTCTCTTAAGATCCATGGTGTTAGACGACTTGTTCTGTCTGCCCGGCCTCTATGAAAAGAAATTAAAATCTAAAAGTTGTTACGTAATTTACCTACTTTGAAAATAAAGGAATGTCTGCCTCAGAAAAGTTTCCCACAGAAACAAAAGTCGAATAGTACCTAATTGTTAATCTCGTCTCGACGCTTAATTTTTTTTTTTTTTCACTCCATATAAAATGTCGGCGTAGTCTAGTAAAATAATTTGGAAGTCTTAGGCTGAGTTGCGTTGTCTATTAATAATTAGAATTTCCATTTCGATGGGAAAGAGGCGTGGCAGATATGTAAGTATATAAAAATATATCTAGATATATTACCGATAAAACTCAGGCGTGCAAGTACGAAACCTGCCAGCGGCGTCGGGTAGCGGATGTGCCCATATATTACGTTCATAGACCGACAGACGGAAGTCATCCCCAGGATCTGGCAAATCGTCTTCATCCTCACTATCCGATTGCCGATCTCTACCGTAAAGTGCCGAGAAGTCAGGGTAAGCCAATGGTTGTATAGGTCGCAACAACTCAAGATTTAATGTACCAAATAGATCGCGAACGCCGAGATTTAACCTGAAAAAAAAGTCAAGAAAAATTGTTTCAAACGAAAATTAACGTTCATTTGTCAATGTTGGGATTTTGTTTTAAAATAATTAGATACGAATTATTATATAATATACCTATGTGTCAGACCTAGCGTTTCATACGCGCGTATAGCGCATAAAACGCTACACTGACAACGCCCAAAGCTACAATACCTATTGCCATGTTTCATTAAATTTATAGTTTTTAAGTGAACGAGTAACAAACATCCTACATCCATCCAATCCACAAAAATTGACATTACACATTTTATAACTCAAGAACGGCTGAACCAATTTGGTTCAAAATTGATAGGGAATTAGGGAGGTAGCTTAGCTAAAATCCAGGAGAAGGACACAGGATACTTTTTATCCCATGTTCGCCTGGTCAGCTAGTCTAATATAAGTAGTATTACCTTCCTGTATTTGGTTCACCAGTGTGCCGCCGATCTTGCTCTCCATCGCTACCTACATTACCTCGCTCATCTAACTTATATTCATCGTAGCCGTGGTCCGGTCGGATGTTATATCTAATCAATTTGATGCTACCGTTGCAAAGGGGGCATGACGTTTTTTGCTGAAAATGCATAAATAAGTTTGTTATAAAAGAAATCACTCTTGTTTCTCTTCATCCAAATTCATCAGTCGCCTCATACATGCACGTTTCTAATCTGTGGTTTAAGAGACATTGCAGACGTAGGCGCGTTTGCGGAGCGTACCTACGCGTTTTATTTCCGCTACCAAATCGCGCGCGTTTTGTACATTGCAATGAAATAGTTGTCGATGCTGCCAATATTTAATAAAATTATTGTTCTAAGAAATTGACCGACCGATTAGCAGACTATTTTAAATTAGCAGACTTGGACCCCTGTGGAATTAAGCTATTACGTCCCTAGAAGCTTGTTTATACTAACCTCACACCAAGTACATATGCACTGAAAACAGAATCTATGCATACAAGGGTCTGTGAAAGATCTGTTTTCTCCACATGGGTCCTGACATATTGGGCAGATGTCATCATCATCATCGTTATCATCAGCTCCAGTTGGAGGCTCAGCAGCTTTTTCGTGAAGATCAGGATCTACATTCCGTCTTTCGTCTCTTGACTTCATATGTGCTCTGTGGGAGTAAATGTAGAGAAGTTAAAAGCTGCATTTTGTAAATAACCTAACCTCATTAAACGTTTAAGGCTGCGTCTCCAGTAGGCAAACGGTTAGCGGCTGACTAGTTTGTGGCGTATCGATTTAGTACGCCCTTCCATATATTTTAAATGGAGTGTTCATAGTTTGCCAGTATTGGGCTCACTCTACGCAGTTTGCAGCGTTTCGCGCGCTGACTATCTAAATAAGCGACTAACTAATAAGTTTGCTTGCGACGACGCATGAAAATTGGTGTAAGTTTGTAGTTAACTCAAATTTCAGTTCGCCACAATTTGCGGCTCACTCAGTCGGCCGCTAATAGTTTGCCCACTGGGGACGCAGCCTAAGTTAGTTACACGATTCACTTTTACATTTTAAGAGCCCTATATAGCTTTTCCTGTCATGCGCGTTTTGATGCGGATCTAGTCCGCATGCGGATTAACGTCATCAGTGCAGCCCTCGACCTATCATTTCATACCTACATGTTTTTTCTGTCATGCGGGCGGCACGTGTGTGGCAAGGAGCATGCTATCACCCGCATACGGGCCAGATCCGCATGTGGTTCAAATACACGCATAACATAGGCGCTGTCTCGCGGCGATATTATCATCGTGCCACGTATTTCTATACACTCTCTATGGAGCCGTCTCCACACGGCGATATTATCGCCGCGATGCGATGTGTGGCACGACCATAATACCGCTGCGATTCTCTCGCCCGTGGAGAGAGCGCCATAGGTACTCTTTAGTAAAAAAAAAAAACTTATTTAACTCACCTAGCTTGTTCAACAAGAATTTTGACTTCGCTTGTGGGACAACATCTTTCTGCTTTATTAAGAAAATTCTCAGCTTTACCTAAATCACCAGTTTCAAAACTGGCGTATGCTTTATTTATTATATCTTGTGCGTCATCTAGAGACCCTGTTACTTCTGGTAAACTATAACAACCTGATATATTAAGATCCCTCATAGATTTTGTTAGATTATCGTTTTGTTTTTCTTCATTATTATTAACATGCCCTTTTTTATGTTTGTCGCGAAACTCTTGAGCTTTTTTCGTCCACATTTCGGCGTCTTCTAAATTTTTATTCGACAATGCTTCTTCAGCATTTTTAATATACGTTTCTATGTCACTGTTATTACCTTTCGCATCATGTTTATTTGAGGTATCTGATTGTGATCTGTGGAGACCGCTAGTCGACGGTTTCGGTTCATTTTCTTTAAGTTCTTTCGCTTTTTGCGTCCACTTTTCTGCAGCTATAAAATGTTGTTGCTTTATAGCATCTTCAGCCATCTTAATATAGTAATTTAATTCTTTTCTCGTGGTACTGTCGACGTGAGGTGATGAGAATGATTTTGGAAGTCTATCTGCGTTGTCAGGTGTCTTTTCATTGCTTTGTGCCTCGCGTATGTCTTGTAGTAGTATCTGTGCGATGGTTTCATATACTGGATAGATACGAATAGCTTTTTCAGCTAAACGTTTAGCTCTATCGTATTTTTTGTCTTTAAAAGCGTCTTGAGCTCTGTTTAAGCATTCCCATGCGTTTATTTGTCTTTCATCGTCCATTTTTTTTACTACTTTTTATTTTTATTACGAATCAAATACTACATGAAGCGATTGAAGTTGTTTTCTGAAAAATAAGTAGGTGTCTTTTTGTATTGCAACCTCGGGTCCAAGTCTGCTTAATTACTATACTCTCAATTGTGTGTCGGCGGTGTCAGTGTCATTTTTTGACACATTTACGCCCGTTATTAATAACCTATCCTGATCCGTTTTTACCAAATCGAGATTGAAAAAACAAAACACAATTGTCACTTGTGTACCAAAAACATGTCAAGAACACAATTGTGTTTTGTTTTTTCAATCTCGATTTGGTAAAAAACGGATCAGGATAGGTTATTAATAACGGGCGTTAGTCGCAATGAGTGTAAGCCATTGTTTAGCAGAATACCAAATGTGTCAAAAAATACCATTGACACTCTGCCGACACACAACTGGGGCTATTTTAAATTAGCAGACTTGTGTTAATTACCTATTTTATTACTTACCTACTTAGGTACATAGGTGTACCTATCTAATGTCTAATCTATGTACTAAAACATATCTAACACTTCATTTAAGTAGGTACTTACTTATTATAGATACTTTAACATCTAGATCAATCAAACAATAGGTTTATAAACCTAGTTTATCATTAAAAAGTACTTTAAGTAAAACCTAAATAAGTAGGGTACCTACTTTTAGTATGTACCTAACTACCTACACCTAGGTACCCCCCTTATTACAAAACGCGGCTTATATACAGGGTGGCCCGTCGATTGACGTCCAAAAGGAAAATTTGGATTCCTCGTGTCGTGGGCTATCCGAATCACCCCCATGTATGTTCCGCGATTTTTACGGTTTCCGAGTTATGACGTGTTTTCTGATTTTTTGAGATTTTTCAACCAACCACCCTAAAAAGGTTCGTAGAACAAAGAGTACAACACTTTTCCATAATTTTATTTTTGCATCAGATGCTTCATGACCCGTACTTTTATGCATAAAATATTCAGCTTCGTAACTTAAAAAAAAGTTGGGGAAATGTAGGTCGGAAGAGGAAAAATTGTATTGACTGAAAAATAGTCGAAATCTTCAAACTTAAATTAAGAGGTTAAAATGATGACTTCATGTATTTTAAACTAGCTTAAAAAATGCGCCAACTTCTCAGCTTTCATAATCATCGAAAAAATTGATACTTAATGGAGTATTTTTGCTAGAATCAGCCTTTAAAGAGAGCAAGGTGGAAAAATTTCAGAATTGGACGTATGAGCAAATTTTTTTTTCTTTCATATTTTATGATCACCTAAGCCTCAGTAGGTTTAAAGACAGTGTTATCTTACCGAAATGTACAAAAAAGGAGCCAAGATTCACACATTTGGGGGTTTTGGAGCACCTGTAAGAGATGAGTTACACCTTGAGAAAATTATGCAGATATGCCTAATTTCTAAGGGGTTGCACAAGGAAACGGCCTTGAAGCGGCACGACTGTATCGCAAACAAGTTCAAAGATGTGGTGGGCTGCAACCTGAGTCTTATCCTGACCTTCGTATTTTTATTGACATACGCCAAACCTTAATGGAAGGAAGAACTCCTGGTCAACGCGAGGGTCCTGAAGGGATCCCACTTCGTAGAAGCTGTTTACAATACAGTCGTGCCGCTTCAAGGCCGTTTTCGTGTGCAACCCCTTAGAAATGAGGCATATCTGCATAATTTTCTCAAGGTGTAACTCATCTCTTACAGGTGCTCCAAAACCCCCAAATGTGTCAATCTTGGCTCCTTTTTTGTACTTTTTGGTAAGATAACACTGTCTTTAAACCTACTGACGCTTAGGTGATCATAAAATATGAAAGAAAAAAAAATTACTCAAACGTACAATTCTGATTTTTTTTCCACCTTGCTCTCTTTAAAGGCTGATTCTAGCAAAAGTACCCCGTTAAGTACCAATTTTTTTCAATGATTATGAAAGCTGAGAAGTTGGCGCATTTTTTAAGCTAGCTTAAAATCCATGAAGTCATCATTTTAACCTCTTAATTTAAGTTTGAAGATTTCGACTATTTTTCAGTCAATACAATTTTTCCTCTTCCAACCTACATTTCCCCAACTTTTTTTTAAGTTACGAAGCTGAATATTTTATGCATAAAAGCACGGGTCATGAAGCATCTGATGCAAAAATAAAATTATGAAAAAGTGTTGTACTTTTTGTTCTACGAACCTTTTTATGGTGGTTGGTTGAAAAATCTCAAAAAATCAGAAAACACGTCGTAACTCGGAAACCGTAAAAAATCGCGGAACATACATGGGGGTGATTCGGATACCCCACGGCCCACGACACAGGAATCCAAATTTTCCTTTTGGACGTCAATTGCCGGGCCACCCCTGTATAGTCCTAGAACCACACCTAGAACTAATGTAATTTTTTGACGTTTTGTCTATAGCCGAAACGTCATTTATCAGAGTTTACAGTTTACTCTAGGACAATAAAACTCGTTTTGTAATAAGAGGAGGGTAATGAGTTTACTATAGCCTAATAATTTCCTAATAATGGCCTTTACCGTATGACGTTATAGAAACCGCGGGTTTGACCGCCCGCGGACCAAATAATGTTTAATTAATGTAAATAAATAATGTTTAAAAAAGCGAAATAATAAAAATAAAAGCCAAAAAATAAAACGAAGCCAAATAAAAAAAGGCAAATAGGTAATGTTAAAATGAGAGCCAAATAACAAGGGTCCTAAATTATGTCCATATCGGCTCTGCAATCATCGCACTCGCGAATGCTAACTAATGCCAATAAAATGAAATGAGATTTCCTTGAAATGAACTAGGTAGGACTAGTTCAGTTTACAATACAAATAAACCGAGATAATAAAGTGTGTTTACTGATAGTGCGTAGCTACTTAACACCCCACAGTGGGGGAATTCCCTATAAGTATTTGAATAGGTATCTAAGTACCTAGGTACATTACATAGGTAGGTATTTAAAAAAAACTATTTTGGTATACTGGACACACCAAAGCCGCCGGCTTTTTTGACAGTTGCCATTAGTATGACGTAAAGCCGCCGATCTAGCCCGGCGGCGGCGGCTTTGGTCTGTAGATAGCATTAGGTAGGCACCTACTTGTGCATAATTTTACCTAAAGTAGTACCTACCTAGTTTCAAAAACTAACTTAAAAAACCTCAGAAAAGTAATACCTGTCTAATCTAGATTTAATTTTAACGTCACGACAAAATAATTTTTCTTCCATGAATTTAAAGTTCACAATTACGAACCAATGAATGTGCTTCTGGCACAATAAAAAAAAAATCAAGTTTGTCAAACATAAAAATAACCTAACAATTTTAGTAAAGAAATTATGAACACTCACTCATTTCGCTTTGGAAACCCCAAACTACACGAAAATCACGTATTTTTTATATCACAGTACGTTTCTAGTAATACATTCACGCAAAAATAAAGAAAAAACAATACAAAACAATAAACAAACAATGTTTTTATGTAGCTCTACAATTTTTGCGAAATCTGCTCTGACTGAACTGACTTGAATGAAGTTAGTAACGCAACACGCCTTCCCAATACAAATCTATGCGAGACAGACAACCAAATTTTAAAGATCCATCGTTCAGGCGATGAATTATGAGTAAGAGGGGCCAAGATAACTTGTACATAATAATGGGCGTCAACGATAAAAATTTTGCGAAAATTACTTTATAGACATATTTTACATATTTAACAATAAAACTTTGTAAAGTGTCCCTAGTAATTTTACTTCCTGTTTTGTAAGTCAAGTGGTAAAACCAAACTATTAAACGCGCCTCAGCCTGTTATCAGCTGTTGAGAAAAAGAGACAGTCAGTTATAATTGCTAGTTGAGAGAACAAGACAACATCAGTTGGCAACAAGTATTTTTTGGTAGGTATTTATTTACTAACGAATTCGTTGAGTTCCGAGAATTGACTGTAGGTACTCCCATTTGTGTAGGGGGGCTACGCTAAACAATAAAATTGTGCCAAAAAAATCTTTATTTCTACTATAATCATTTTATAAGCACGAGACCCTTAAAATTAAAATACCTAGTACTTATATGTAACGAAGCAGAAAACTAACTTAAACTCAATGACTGAATGAGTCTGCGTCGGTCAGGTTAGATTAAAAAGTAATAATAAATAAGATCTAGACAGAGTCTATAAACTTAAAGTAGGTATAGATTCCAGTTGCCCTGGAGAAGGTACTTATCCAAGTAAAGCTGTTATTAAAGTTGCCTTGAGATAATAAATAGGTACCTATATAAATTAGATACTTATTTAAAGAGGCCTACTTTATATTCGCGAAGCCGCGCCGCTGCGCCGCCATCACCGCTGTATTAACTTTCTGATAAGATAACAAAGAAACTGTTGTTAAAATTATCGAGCTTTTAGGCGTCCATTAGACGGTCATGAAATCGTCAGTCAATTCCATCAATCACGAATTACGTTTGAATGTCGGTGACTGATGGAAATAATTAACGATTAGACGGTCATTCTGACTGATCGCCAGTCAATACGTAAATTTCATCGAGGACACACGTGTTTACGCGAGAAAATATGGACATTCTTAAAAGAAAAGCCTGTGTTGCCATTTTGATTGCGATGTTGGTTTAAAAACGTGTAAAAAGAAAGCGTCGGGTCAAAGACTGGCTGTTAAAAAGAGATTCTTATACCCATATAAACTTGTTGGCTGATATACGGGTTTCCAAAGAGGACAAAGACTATGAAAATTATTTTCGCATGAAAGATGCGTGTTTTGACAACCTTTTGGCGTTGGTAACACCGTACCTTTAAAAAAAAGATACCTATATGCGGAAAGCTATAACTCCTGAAGAAAAACTAGGAGCAACTTTGCGATATCTCACAACTGGTAGAAATATTGAAGACATGAAATTTTCAGTAATTATGTCACCAGCTGCAATTTCTGAAGCAATTATGGATACATGTCGGGCATGTTCGCGCGCTGACTGACGCGTGATTGACAAAATGTCATTAGACGTTCACTCAAAAGTCATGATTGACAGTTGCATGATGCAAAAATCAAAATATCCAGATAATCGTCAATCAATTCCCAGCAACCATCAGTCACCACCAGTCACCGCATTACACGGTAGGTTATTTGTCAATCACAATCATGACTGTGGCAAAACCAAGGACTTTTTACTATAGCTGGACTTCGTACTGAGAGCGAAAAAACGAGCCGAGCGAGATAGGTAGTACGGAGGTTGGCTATCCTTTTCAATAGGGTGACTATAAGATTTGGCTGTATGAGACAAATTCGAATTTGCTAAAATTTAAACACAGATTATCTACGCATATTAAAAAACTAAAGGTGGATTTCCCACTTGGATAGGCAACTTAAGGTAATAAAAAAATATCTAGAATTTCTACGTGCTTCGGAAAGCATGTTAAGACCGAGTAGGTACCGTAGAAGTTAGATTAGATGTCTGTTTTTTGATAAAATTATGGGGTTTAAGGAGGGTTACAAAATAATACAAATGTAGTACAAGGTAATTATTTATTTTTTACATTATGTACATTAATTGGGATCCCCTTTGCTCACATAAAATGTTTAATCCTATTGTTGGGATTCCTAACACATTAATCATAAAACTGTTTTTCATATTACTATTCATAAACAGTCACTTACACTAACATCGTTACTAGGTACTAATAGTCTTCATTCATAATTTTTACATAAAACGTAAAGTTATATAAAACATATAATACTTAATAACACACATAATACCATTTGCGTCTCATCACTATTCGGCGAGGATTGGCATGTGTCATTCTAATCTAACAGGAGAAATCGTTGGTTTAGCGTCAGGTTTTAATAATTGACGGGAATTGGCAGTATAAAATGTCATGCGGATCCCATCAAACTAAGCATTTCACTTCTTTGTTTCCCATTTGCTTGCCTTACTTTTTCCTGGATATTGTGGGGTCAAATTTTTATTATTTATTTATGGATAGCTGTTTTGAAATATTAATTTGATTATATGTTTCTGTGTTTATGCCTGAGATTTGTAAAACTTAAATTAAAAAGAGCAACCCTACAGAGTTTCTTGCTAGGTTCTTCTCTGGGGAAACTGCACTCTTGCGAATCTAGCATTAACTTTAAAAAATGACCCGTCTTAAGTGTTGTCAAAACCTACAGGATTAAATGATTTTCATTTCATTTCAAAAGCAGGAAGGTTCGAAGTAACGACTGCAAACGATAATTTTTTTTGTAATTTTTTGCTTTATATGTATGTTACTCAGCCATTTCTGTCGCATTTCTTCATATTTTGGGAGACTATAATAATAGATGCAACATTTAGGATCCTAATCCATAATTTTGAGTCATTTCATTACCTATTACAAGAATTCATGGGCACCCTACTTGTTTAATTTACGAAAAGGTTTATTAATAGCTTAGGTACCTGTGGAACGATATGTTGCAACCACCATACGATTCACTTGGACAAGTGTAAACGCAGCAACTTTTTACCATTTTAGTTTTAATATAGATAATAAATGCTGTACGTACAAAACTTGAAATCAATTCAAATCATAAATGGTTGTTAAATCACTCTGACATCCATGACATGACATGCTTTTCAGAGTTACCATAAAAAATAAAAAAAGCGAAATAAAAATGTATGTTTTCTTTTTGATTTAAGAATATATACAAGGAAATTAATGGGATTGTTATTTGTTGACTTACAATTGTTAAAATAACGTAAAAATATACGTGTTTTAATGGAATGTTTCAGTCGCCAAAATTGTTGATCATAATATTTTTTTACGCTGGCAAGATGTAAGAACGAGACACACTACCTCGGTTATGTCTATCCCTCTCGGCTCGGATTTGCCTCTGTGTATGGTGCGTCCAATTTAATAGTTTATTGCGTTGAAATAGTGCACATTTTCGTATACATATATTTTTATAGTACGAAATCCAGCTTGATAGTAAAACATCCTTGGGCAAAACTGACAGCAAAACCTATCGTCTAATGGACGCCATAAGTTTCTAGGATGAGGCTTCGAAAATCTTTCTTACCCATTCTAACTTACGAATGTGCATAGCTAGCGTTATCTCATTCCTTCGACAGCGTTCAATTCTAATCGCTCGAACTTCACTTTTGTTATGGTTATTATAATGTTGCCAGAGCGGTAGACAAAAATTGATTTAATTATTTTTTAATTTCTGATATGCGGGATGAAAACCAGAAAGTGTAGAACACTACTAATTCAACAGCGGTTATTTATGGTGATAAATAAAACTTGAAAAATGAATATTAAGATAAAAAGTTTTTAATCATAACTTATTATAAAAATCTTAAACTCTTTTAAATACTCTCATCTACGTTGTGTTGTGTTCCTACTTAATTAATGACACGATTTTGTATTCTAACAGAATTCAAAATAAGTACTTGAAATAAAAATGTATCATATCGTAGGTAATATTCATTATTACACATCTGTTAGAGTCTGGCTAATGAAAGCTGATACTGAAAAAGCGCGGCAAATTTAAAAAATATCAGTATAGCAACCCTAAAGTCAACCACAACGAAACATCAACAACACGCCGCCATCTTGTTGCGTCAGAGATAGGGATACCATATACTGATTCTGATTTTACCAAATCTTTCGGAAAACAGGTGAAAATAAATTTCTTTAAAATAAAATTGCCAAGTTTTTCTCTAGTAAATAGTGTACCTAATTAATTAAGCTATTTATTAGACCAACTTAAGACTTAGTGTTGCGATTGAAATGATCCAACACGTACATACGATTCTTATTTTTGATGAATACAATTTTACACACGTACGAATTTTTAAAACTCATTTTATAAAATGTTAAAAATGAGTTTGTTTTAAAAATGCCTTTTTGGAATTAATTGTTCCTAAGTACTTTCTGTTTAAAATACCCCAATTTGTAGGGTAAATATCCGATGGTAGGAACACTTTAGTGTTGTCATATAAAAAGTTTGCAAAAAAATCCAGTATCTACTTTCGTTAGCCAGACTCTACCTACTCTAACGTATTATTTTTTCCTTTTAGGTACTTAGTTTTTTATCATTTGAGCTTTTTACACCTGGCAGCATTATTGTAATCAGCGGTTTGGTTGACAAAGACATTGACAGTAGTGGAGCCCATGTATGTTGGGATGTTTAGATTATTATTTTTTTATCCATATCGATAGATTATTTATTTGTCACATCACAGTGCGTGCATCACAGTCAACCACAGAGCACCCCCTATAGAGCCCGAATCATTACAATTTTATTCGAAACAAAACTCACAACTTTAGGCGGCAAGAATGAAGTGCGGGGGACGTGACAACTATGCTGTGATTTGCTGAATCAAGGTCAACGCATCGCTTAGAGATGTGCCGTGACGACAGTTAGGTTTATCGATAAAACATTTACATAAGTGTGTTACATTTTTTATTGTTGAACAATTCGATGTTATAACAAAATTAAATAATTAGAGAGGTTAAGTTAAAATTGCATGACAATTGACGACACTTACCGGTAAAATTAATTTGAAAATAAATACATGCTTCCGAAAACTGAATTTCAGTGTCCCAAATAACCCAAAACTAGGTTATTATTTAGAAACTTCTAATAAATATGCTGTACCTTTTTTGCTCAGGACATTTAGGAAATCTTTAAAAGAAAACAAACACTAACTTTATTCTATTATTTGCGATGATAGGTAATAAAAAAATATCGAAGTACTGTTCTTTACATATTAATAATAATTATTAGTTATTTTTTATCTACATCTCATTTCAACAAAAAGTGTATATTATTATTGTATTTGATAAAATAAATCGATTACATTCAGTCGATAAATTTGTTACAACTCTAGTACTGAAATTTCGGAAACGAAAAAGGATAAACATAGTAATTAGCATAGTGATAGAAAGGGATGTAGGCAAATCAAAATTTGTTGTCCAGTGTAACATGAACTCCGCGTAATATAAAACAAAAATTGTTTATACTTATCGGTGACAAGTTATTCTTAAAGCAAGATGTCCCAGAATTTTTCCCGTCCCATTTCACAGAACACACTGTCATTTTATTACGCTTTAAAGCAAAATAAGAGCCATGTAAATTGCGAAAAAGCTTGTGCGTACGGATGTGACAGCTGGTCAGTACTGACTTGAATGACATAGTTCGCTTTGCTACATCTGCCGAAAAAGACATATGTACGGTGCGCGTCTATTGCCTTGCAAGTACACTCTATTAGATTAGGGGGTGCTCTGTGCAGTCAACCAACCACCCCACCGATCCCGTTCGTTTGTGTTCCTTTAAAAAACAAAACAGTGTAGGTATGTAATAGTTTCTTTGTTTTTTATTCTGAGAATTATGATTATTTTCATTGTTTTTTATTATTTAAGATTTTATTCAAAGACAAGTACCTACCTACTTTCCTATCATTTAAGTAGGTAACTTACCTACCGAAATTTTTTATTTTTTTAATAAGTACCTACTTACTTATTATTATCAAGTTGCTCTTCGTTTGTCTAATGTTTTTATTTATTTATTTAACAGTTTATTGTAAGATGATAGTACATAGAGACAGAAAAAAAGAGAAGTTATACAAAAGGTACAGCATATTATTATTATTGTTTGTATATTATTGTTTTTATAGTTTGTATTTTTTAATTTTTTTTTATTCGTTTTCTTTTTGTTTAAAAATGTCTGTAGTTATCGTAGCGTAGGTAGGTATATTAATATACTACCTAGTTGCAGGTAGGTACATTTTATTTCAAATTCATAGTTATTATTCTTAAAGTCCTTCTAGGTTTCAGGCAAAACTGACATTAAATTAATAAAGTTAGTAGGTACCTATTTATCAGATATTAAAAGCCTCGGCCAAGTAAGAGTCGGATCCTAACACAATTAGGCGCGGTTTATACTGAAATGGCGCGGCGGCGGAAGCGTGTTGTCAAGAAAACTCTTAAAAGTATTACAATAGTCGTATTTGCCGTAATTTCGTCCGCGCTCCTCGGAGCGCGACACTCGCCCCGCGCGTTAAATGGCGCTTACTTATTACTACTTACTTATTTTTGTCATACTTTGTATATTCCAGATGTCGGCGCCGGCGATAGGTATAGATCTAGGCACGACTTACTCTTGCGCAGCCGTCTACAGAAATGGAAAGGTAAGAGCCTGCGAGCACTAGCAACTTATTTGCTCGGCGGCTTTGATCAAGACTTTCAAAAATGTTCGAGCTCCCCATACGATGTTGGTAGATTTTTTTTAATGATTTCGAACTTGGTAGGTAAGTACTTAAAAGTTGTTTGTTATCAGATATCACTTGTAAATTTTCTATCGATCACAAATTATTTAAAGAAAAGTACCTAGCTTTTATTGGTGACTATGACTATCTACTTATATTAGAACATAAACAGATCCCAAGGTAAAACTATCTTCATGTATTTACCTAAAGGTGGAGATCATACCGAACGCGGAGGGAGACCGCCTGACGCCGTCGATGGTGGCGTTCGGCTCTGAGCGTCTCGTGGGGGAGGCTGCCAAAGACCAGTTCATGCTGGAGCCCAAGAACACTATCTATGGTAAGTGCTGACGTTTCTCAAGTGAAACTGCATACTTACTTACTTAGGTACTTATCAAACTTCAATTCGTTTCGACCGTAAGAGCGATTATGGTTGTAATACAACATAAAAAGAAATACTTAATGTTGCAGATGTTAAACGTTTAATCGGACGAAGATTCGACGACCCAACTGTCCAAAGAGACCTTAAGCTGTGGCCGTTCGAAGTAATCGACGAGCAAAACCGACCAAAGGTATCAGTTAACTTCCAGAACAAGCAGCACAGCTTCTACCCTGAAGAGATCAGCGCGATGGTGCTGGCGCGGATGAAGGATGCAGCGTCAAAGTACCTCGGGTGCGAGGTGAAGGAGGCTGTGGTCACAGTGCCGGCGTACTTCTCGAACCTGCAGCGACAGGCCACGAAGGATGCGGGGGAAATAGCCGGCCTTAAAGTGCTGCGGATCATCAACGAGCCCACCGCGGGTGCTATGGCGTACGGCGCTGACTGCGATGCAACCGACGACGAGCGGAATGTATTAATCTTCGACTTCGGCGGCGGCACGTTCGACGTGACCGTGCTCGTGATAGATTGCGGCACCTTCGAAGTGAAGTCCACCGCTGGAAACACACACCTGGGCGGCACCGACTTGGACGCGCGCCTCGTGGACCACTTCGCACAACAGTTCGAGAGGCTCCACAAGCGGTCCCTGCGCGATTCCCCAAAAGCGATGCACCGTCTGCGGACAAAGTGCGAGCACCTCAAACGGAAACTATCTTCGGTGAATGAATACAGCGTTGACATAGACGCGTTGTACGCAGGAATCGATTTCAAACTGTCGCTGACGCGCGCTCGTTTTGATCATCTTTGCGCGGATCTGTTCGACGCGACGCTTCAAACTGTACGTCAGGCGTTGAAAGACGCGGGCATTGATAAGAATGACATTCACGAGATTGTTCTAGTCGGTGGTTCTACTCGCATTCCCGCCGTGCGGCAGATGCTGCGGGATTTCTTCGATGGCAAAGAACTGAACGAGACCGTGAACCCTGACGAGGCTGTCGCTGCCGGCGCCGCGATACAAGCTGCCAAACTATCTGGTGATCCCTCGCGTACTGTCATGGATCTAGTTTTACTGGACGTCACTCCTCTGTCACTTGGAGTTGATATCGAAGGTGGTATTACTTTCGTCATAATCCCGCGTAACACCATTATTCCTGTAAGACGTTCTGATATATTCGAAACGGTCGATGATTATCAAACAAACGTTAATGTTATGATCGTAGAGGGTGAGCGAACTATGATCAAAGATAATAACCTCCTTGGGAAGTTTGTACTAACTGGTATCGTACCGAGGCCAGCGGGAGAAGCCAAGATCGAGAAAACGTTTGAGATCGACGCCGACGGAATCCTGACTGTAACTGCGGTAGCGACAGACAATAACAGATCCAACAGCATTACAATAACAGATAATACAGGTCGTTTGAGCAAACACCAAATAAACAAGTTAATAGCCGAAGCTGAAAATATGAAAAAAGAAGACGAGCGACGGAAAGAAGCTGCGTTGACTCGAAACGAGTTTCAGCACTACTGCAATAATACGAGAAAGCGCTTGAACGCTAAAAAAAATGTGGTTCCTTCAGAGAGAAGGAAAATCTTGGAAAAAATAACAGAAACAATGGACTGGATAGATTCAGCTGGAGACGCAACTAAAGAAGATATCGAACGCAAAAAGAGAGAAGTGGAACTCACAATAGACTTAATGTTTTTAAAATTGTAATCTATTCATTCAAATGCCTTAAAGGCTAATGAACAATGTTGAAATGTAATGTTGAACGTAATGTTGAAATTGTTACGCGCGAATAACGGATGTTGTAGGTAAGTATTGTATATGATCTTCCGTTGAAATAAGATTATTTTTATACATTTATATAAAATAAATAAGTAGTTAACAAAAATTCTACTAGTCTAGTAGGACCTATGTGCTACAACAGAAAGCAGCAGGATGATTAAATAATCGAATTCATTCAAAATGATTTTAATATTGTAACAAAATACAAATATAGTTTCCTTACAAAGTCACATTTATGCGATTTTTTGTGTAAATAAGTACTTATTTTAATAATATGGCACTTTGTGTCACAAAACAGGACTATAACTTTGTTCTAGTCCTTGGAGGCAGTTCTCTGATGCTATCACTTCTTTACTACTGTAACAGTTTTAAAATCTCCGTGGCCGCTTCCGACACGCGCTGAAAATAAAAAAATTGCATTATGATACTTCTCAAACATCTAGTTCTCTTCTGTGATTAAGAAATAAAGTTGGTCCGAGAACGCTTCCTTGTGGTAATCTAAATGTGTTGGTCTTTAGATATCAAATCTACTACTTTAAAAATATTATGTCAACGTCCATTTAAATAAAGCTCATAAATGATTTGAGGCGCGTGTCTATTGAGTATAGGTCGTGGAAGCTAGGCGGCAGTAAGACGAGCCGAGCCGGTGTCGAAGGCCTCCGCTTGCACTAGTGGAGTAGTAGTTACGTGGTAAGCGTCGTCGGCTCCCGGCGCCTTGTTGTTGTCCGCGTGCAGCCGAGCCCACAGAGTGCGGCGCGCTTTGATGACCTCCTGCTTGCTGCTCGAGCTGCTCACTCCTGCAACCACAGCTGCCGTCACAACACGTCGCCACACAAACACAAGTACACAAGTAACAACGCGTTCTATACTAATGTGTAATACGAGCTCACCGAGTACTTGGTAGTGGTCCCGCGCCTCCATGACGCGTCGGACGGTCTGAATCTGGTCGGGCGTGGGCTCCGACCGGTCCGACCTCGCGTCCGACTCGGTCGGTACACTCTCCACGCGCACCGTCGACACGACGCCGCCTTGCAAGCCGGCTCTGAACACAACCGAACATCATTCACAAGTGCACACAGCTTGCTTGCAATCATTGCCCGACTCGCCCGGACTCTGCACGTACAGCTAGATACCACAGGTTTAACCTAGCTTGGACACCAGTCTCCCACAACAAAAACTTTTACCTGTACCTATAACTTTACTGTACTGTCATTATATTGTTCTGGGAGAAATAAATAAATTTTGATTTGATTTGATTCACTCACCTGACTTGCCGCACCGAGTCTCTCACTTCTCTCTCCGAGCTGACGTTCTCTGCTTTCAGAAGCAACTCTTCAGCCTTCTTCAGATCTCCGTTGGCTATCTTCTCCCTCGCTTTGTTAATTATATCTTTCGCTTCCTCCAAGCTGCCCGTCACGTTTGATATTCTATAGCTGCTGTTGGATATTTTGAGGTTTTCGATTGATTTATTTACTTCACTGACGGTGTCTTCTTTGCTTATTTGTTTCCGTTTATCGAGCTTTTCTTTGTATTCTTGTGCATTCTGCTTCCACTGAAGTGCTTCCGCTATGTTTCCTTTCTCCATAGCGACTCTTGCTTTCTTTATGTACCAATCTAACATGTCACCGGGAGCATCCGAGTTAGAGTTCTCACCAGATGTAGATGCTGTAAAATTAACTTCATTACACATTCACTCATTTAGTAGGTAGGTCAGTACATATTTAAGCAGAGACCGCTTCCCTCCACTTGCTACGATACAAACACTTCTTTCGCTTCATCCGCATTTATCAGTCTCCATACATGCAAGACGGAAGTGGTCTCTGCTTATCCCGATGGGAAACGGATTTCTATGCACCGTACCGCAACGACTGTGTGGACGGTTGAAACTTACCGTTTGGTTTAAAGCCAAATGAAAATGAAAATGATGGCGCTGCTTTAGGTGCCGTAAATGGAGATGTCGTCACTGCAGGTGCAGTAAATATAGATGTCGTCACTGCAGGTGCAGTAAATATAGATGTCGTCACTGCAGGTGCAGTAAATATAGATGTCGTCACTGCAGGTGCAGTAAATATAGATGTCGTCACTGCAGGTGCAGTAAATATAGATGTCGTCACTGCAGGTGCAGTAAATATAGATGTCGTCACTGCAGGTGCAGTAAATATAGATGTCGTCACTGCAGGTGCAGTAAATATAGATTTCGGCAATGGACCTCCAAGCAGAGGTCCAAACGACACCGACATTATTTGCTTTACAACTGTCGTACCATCCATTTTCTTATCAACCTAAAAAAACAATTCAAGTGAATAAAAATGAAGTAGGGTTAAGTGGAGATCAGTCTAGTGCTTAGTGTTTAGACCTAGTGGTCTTGGTTTATTCACTAAACGCTAGCTCCAACACCTTTGTGTTGTGAATAAAGTTGTCGAGAGTCAGCTGGTCTTTCTCTCCAAATCATTGGAACCCGCGTAACAATACTTACCTGAGTGAGTTGCTGCGGCCCCCCTCGTGGTCCGATCGGCATCACCAGTCTACCGCCGGGTTTCAGTTGCTCCATCAGCTGCAAACACGACAATCCTTTACTCATCTATTCCTAGAAACGTTTTCATCATCATCATCATCTCAAGCTTTAGCTGCCCACTGCTGAGCATAAGCCCCTCCAATTCTCCAGCGCGACCAGTTCGTTGCCACCTGCATCCAACGAGACCCCTTATCTTCCACTAGACCGTCAGTCCATCTGGCAAGTGGCCATCCCACGCTGCGCTCGGTAGTGCGTGGTCTCCACTCTACAACTTTTCTGTCCGATCTTCGCGCTTTGCGGGTAATCCTACAGGTTCTTCTACGGATCTCATATTGCTCTATTTTCATTGAGTTACTTAATTCGTCGAATATCGTTGAATAGATAATATACTGAATAATGGATATTTCTCATTTACGGATTGAATTTTCAAGTACCACTCGCTAACGGTGAAGAAAAACAACGCGAGAAAACCTTCATATACGTACTAGAGAAGAAATTCGAAGGAGTATGAACAAATCCGCCAAACATTGGACCAACGTGGTGGATTACGGCCCAATCACTCTCGTATGAGAGTAGGCTCATGTCCCTGTAGAGGGGACATTAAAGAGCTGAAGATGATAATGGATATACACCAGTATAAGTATGATTCGTCCAGCTCACCTTAGGTAAAAGCTCTGGAGCGGCCGCACCGACATGTATAGCGTTGTAGGGACTGTAATGATCAAAACCGTAACGGCCGTCGCCAACTACAACAATAAAATAAAGATTCATCATCATCATCAAAGAACGTCGCTCTTGTCGGTGGAGTCTGCGCCACTCTGCTCTATTATCTGCCGTACGTTTGAGCACCTGATACGACACAACTTCTATTCCTTCTTTCATTTGGTCTATGTAAGTTCTCGGTGGTCTACCTCTCTTCCGTCTTTCTTCTACTTTTCCTTCAATGCTGTTTTTAACAAAGTCGTCCTGTCGTATCAGGTTGCTCTAACTAATTCAATTTACTGGAACTAATAATATTGTACATTACATACATACATGATAACCGTATCTTAGTTTTAAATAAGTACTTAAATGTCAAATATATGTCCATCGGGGTAGATATCTCCGGCCGTCCCCAATATTCTATCTATCTCTGGTTTTGCCCTACTAGAGATAGAAAAAGTTATCTAACTTAGAATTTTTCGTCTCCTTAAAACTATCGGTGTAAAAAAATCTTTGGGATGCTGAGGATAGATCAGAAGTGACAGCTACGTGCATAATATGTTATTATTTTAAAATAAATCAGAATACAAAACTCACTATCTAACGTAACGAGTACACTAATGATACTTAAACAATATAAATATATAATGTTACTTTACGGGGTTCGTGATACAAACAAGCATTCTGCTTCTGCAGAGTATTTTATCTATCTCCTTTGAAAAAAAGAGATATTTCATTAATATCGAAATACCGGTATTTTGTCTTTATATACCGGTATCAAAATACCGAAAATATTTACCGGTATACCGGTATTTCGGTATACCGGTATCCATGCCCTATACGTGTCAGTTAAGTACTACCGATCTCGGATAGCTATATCTGTCTTTGAATATTGGGAACGGCCGTAAGTGGTCTCTTCACTTGCTTCGATACAAACACAGCTCTTTCGCTTGATTCATATTCATCAATCTCCTCATACATACCTTATCGGTGTAACGGTGTAAGGTAATTTTATTAAATCCTCTATAGAGTAATTAATATTTAATATATACGGGAAAAGTGTCAATAACCATTTAAGATATGATGAGAGGTGTAGGTACTCTAATTACTTACCGCTTATTAAAATCGTCCAATGTAGACTACGGTAGTTCTCTTCCACGGTAGCTCTACATTTGTCCGCTAGATCCTTGTTGACCTCTATGCCGACTATTTGTCTATAGCCGGGAGCGGTCAAGTACGCCATACACACAGTGAGATACCCCGACCCGGAGCCAATGTCCATTACATTCTCTCCAGGTATCAAATGATCTTTGAGAAGCTCCAAGACGGTAGCGTGCTGTAAGTAAATAAATATATTGCTTATCGGAATGTCCAATAGGCTGCGGGGAGTCTTTGTACGGGTTGCTGCAACAGAAGTGCTGGCGGTCTACAGCGAGCATAGCAACAGGTACATACCATGTGTGGAGCGCTGATGTTATCGGAATGTCCAATAGGCTGCGGGGAGTCTCGGTATGGGTTGCTGCGACAGAAGTGCTGGCGGTCTACAGCGAGCATAGCAACAGGTACATACCATGTGTGGGGCGCTGATGTTAACGGAATGTCCAATAGGCTGCGGGGAGTCTTGGTACGGGTTGCTGCGACAGAAGTGCTGGCGGTCTACAGCGAGCATAGCCTCAGCTACTTTATCTGATTTAATGACGCCTTTTTCTGTAAAATGGATAAAGAATTAGTTTAAAGTGAATGTGGATCACTGAAAACAAATTAAAATAACTATTTACTTACCACGAAGTTTGCGAACTAATTCAGCTTGACCAGGACTCGGCTTCGTAGTTTCTGCAACAGTAAGTGAAAATAAGGTGTATCATTTCATAGGTTGATAAACAATGTACTTATAAATAAGGTGTATCATTATAAGTACATTATTTATCAACCTATGAAATGGTCATCGAACATAATAGGTTGGGGAAAAAGTCTTTTCGCATATAGTATGTATGAACTTGTATTAAAATCTCTTTGGCTATACCATTTGTATCTGGCTGGTTTTGGTATCATTAAAAAGTTTTAATTTTAAAGAAGGCACTTCCAAATTCAAATTAGGAATTTGTGTGATTTTCATTTGTTATTTTTGTTGTTAAAATGAGTGAATCTAAAGAAGAAATTCGATACATTTTAAAATTTTACTATAAAAAAGGAAAAAATGCAACTCAAGCCGCGAAAAAAAATTGTGATGTTTATGGACCTAATGCAGTATCTGTGAGAGTAGCGCAAGTTTGGTTTAAGCGTTTTCAAGCCGGAAATTTTGATATCAAAGATGCATCTCGCTCTGGTCGCCCTGTTACGGACAAAATTGATGCCATTTTTGAAAAAGTGGAGCAAGATCGGCATATTAGTAGTTACGATGTAGCTGAAGAACTGGCAATTGACCACAAAACGGTTTTGACTCATTTGAATAAAGCTGGGTACACTAAAAAGCTCGATATTTGGGTGCCTCATGAGCTCACTGAAAGAAACCTAATGAACCGTGTACTCATTTGTGATTCTTTATTACGACGTAATGAAACCGAACCATTTTTGAAAAAGCTGATAACTGGTGATGAAAAGTGCATCACATACGACAAGAACGTGCGAAAAAGATCGTGGTCAAAGGCCGGTCAAGCTTCACAGACTGTGGCAAAACCCGGGTTAACTCGCAACAAGGTAATGCTGTGTGTATGGTGGGATTGGAAGGGCATCATTCATTATGAGCTGTTACCGCCAGGCAGGACCATCGATTCAGAACTGTATTGCGAACAATTGATGAGATTGAAGCAAAAAATTGAGAGAAAGCGGCCAGAATTGATCAACAGAAGGGGTGTGGTTTTTCACCATGACAACGCTAGACCTCACACATCTTTAGCCACTCAGCAAAAATTACGAGAGTTTGGCTGGGAGGTATTAATGCATCCGCCGTATAGCCCTGACCTTGCACCTTCAGATTTTCATCTGTTTCGGTCTCTGCAGAATTCCTTAGGCAGTGTCAGGTTAACATCACGAGAGGACTGCCAAAACCACTTGTCGCAGTTTTTCGATCAGAAGCCTCAAAATTTTTACAGCAATGGGATCATGTCACTACCAACAAGATGGCAAAAAGTTATGGAACAAAATGGCACCTACATACTTTAGTCAAATGTAAATAAACTATAAAAAAAAACTTTTTGAATTTTCATATAAAATACGAAGAAACTTTTTCCCCAACCTAATAGTTAAAAAAGTAATATTTATCGAATACCTACTATTACCTTTCCAATCCTATCATGCACTGCTGGTGCCTTTATTGCAGGTGTACTTTCACTAATGATACAGACAGATGATACACACACACACACACAGACAAACACGTCTTTTGGCGTCGTCGAGAGTTAAAATAATTTCACTATTTAAATATAATGTTAAGGAGTATGCAAATAAGTTTAAACTTACCGATTGGTTTGGAGCTTACGCCAAATGAAAATGATGGCGCTGCTTTAGGTGCCGTAAATAGAGATGTCGTCACTGCAGGTGCAGTAAATGGAGATGTCGTCACTGCAGGTGTAGTAAATGGAGATGCCGTCACTGCAGGTGCAGTAAATGGAGATGCCGTCACTGCAGGTGTAGTAAATGGAGATGCCGTCACTGCAGGTGTAGTAAATGGAGATGTCGTCACTGCAGGTGTAGTAAATGGAGATGCCGTCACTGCAGGTGTAGTAAATGGAGATGCCGTCACTGCAGGTGTACTAAATGGAGATGTCGTCACTGCAGGTGTACTAAATGGAGATGCCGTCACTGCAGGTGTACTAAATGGAGATGTCGTCACTGCAGGTGTACTAAATGGAGATGCCGTCACTGCAGGTGTACTAAATGGAGATGCCGTCACTGCAGGTGTACTAAATGGAGATGCCGTCACTGCAGGTGTAGTAAATGGAGATGCCGTCACTGCAGGTGTAGTAAATGGAGATGCCGTCACTGCAGGTGTACTAAATGGAGATGCCGTCACTGCAGGTGTACTAAATAGAGATGCCGTCACTGCAGGTGTACTAAATGGAGATGCCGTCACTGCAGGTGTAGTAAATGGAGATGCCGTCACTGCAGGTGTACTAAATGGAGATGCCGTCACTGCAGGTGTACTAAATGGAGATGCCGTCACTGCAGGTGTAGTAAATGGAGATGCCGTCACTGCAGGTGTAGTAAATGGAGATGCCGTCACTGCAGGTGTACTAAATGGAGATGCCGTCACTGCAGGTGTAGTAAATGGAGATGCCGTCACTGCAGGTGTACTAAATGGAGATGCCGTCACTGCAGGTGTAGTAAATAGAGATGTCGTCACTGCAGGTGTAGTAAATGGAGATGTCGTCACTGCAGGTGTAGTAAATGGAGATGCCGTCACTGCAGGTGCACTTCCACTACTATTTTTCGATACGCGAACTAGCCTCCTTCCTCTCTATAAAATGTAATTTCGAAGATGTTAAGCACCGTCACAATAGAACACCTGTCGAATTTACAATACCTGCCTGCCTGCGACTTCGTGCGCATTTATCGTCATATTTTGCAAAATTTACGCAATATCTTAATTTAATATAGCCTATACGTTATTCTAATGTATAAGCTACAATAATGCCAAGTTTCATCAAAATCTGTTCAGTAGTTTTCACTCACGAGGAAGAATAACAAACATCTATCCATCGGCACAAACATTGACATTTCAGCTTATGGACGTCCACTGCTGGACAAAAGCCTCCCCCAAGGATCTCCACAACGACCGGTCTTGCGCTGCCCACATCCAACGGTTTCCAGCGACTTTGACCAAGTCGTCAGTCCACCTTGTTGGAGGCCTTCCAACACTGCGTCGTCCGGTGCGTGGTCGCCACTCTAGAACCTTTCTGCCCCATCGTCCATCGGTTCTACGAGCAATGCGCCCCGCCCACTGCCACTTAAGGTTTATACTTTTAGTATGATAATAAGAAAGAAATGAAATATCTACAGTTTGCTTACCCTTCTTCGAGGTTCTGATGATTGACCATTATTTGTAGTGGCATCAAATACATTTATTGTAGGAGGTGTAAATTTAAATACAAAGGGATTATTAGTACTTTCGCCTGTAACATCAGAGACACTTTCTGTTTTTGTAGTATCCTTGAAGATACTTTCTGGTTTTGTAGTATCCTTGAAGATACTCTCTGGTTCTGTAGGATCCTTGAAGATACTCTCTGGTTTTGTAGTATCCTTGAAGATACTCTCTGGTTCTGTAGGATCCTTGAAGATACTTTCTGGGTTTGTAGTATCCTTGAAGATACTCTCTGGTTCTGTAGTATCCTTGAAGATACTTTCTGGTTCTGTAGTATCCTTGAAGATACTTTCTGGTTTTGTAGTATCCTTGAAGATACTTTCTGGTTTAATACAATCCTTGAAAAATCCCTCTAGAATTGTACCATCAGATTTCGTAATATCATTGCAGGAATTCTCTGGTATTTTACCCTTGAATATAGTATCTGGTATTGTGATATCTTTGAAGATATTTTCTTGTTTTGAAGGACTGAAGGAAAAATTAAATTGAATAGGGGTATTTGATGTAGTCGGCGATGAACTTGTACAGCTCATATTATGAATGCTGTTTGATGTTGGTGTGCTGTTGGTATCTGACGTATTGAAGACATTCCTCACTGGTGAAGACGTGACGTTCTCTGACTCGACTGGAAACAATAATAATAATAAAAAACCGGCCAAGTGCGAGTCGGACTCGCGTAGAAAGGGTTGTGTACCATTCACTATTGATATCGAGCAAAAAAAGACAAAAAACTCACGTTTGTTGTATGGGAGCGCCCCTAAATTATTATTATTATATTTTTAGTATTTTTTTGTTGTTATCATGTTGTTATAGCGGCAATGGTAAATCGACGACTGTGAGCAAAGCATAAAACAACGCGCGCCTAATTTACGGTCGTTCCTAATATTCAATGACAGATAGCTACCCGAGAGCGACAGTAGGTACTCAACTGTCACGTAGCTGTCACTTTTGATTTATCCTTCAGAAGAATCCAAATCATTTTTTGACACCGGTAGGCTTATAGGGACGAAATAACTATTTCTATCTCCAGTAGAGCAAAACTAGATATAATGGCCGTATTATAAATAATGTATGATCGCATGCGTCTGACGCTGCGAGCAACGCATGAAACAACAGCACGCTTTACTATAAGTATCATAGTTGAAATGTAAACTTACCGGATTCACTTGCTGCACCAACTTGCCTCCCTCTGCCCTCTTTATAATCTTCTAAGCGGAGTTCTTCTAAGCTTTTACTTTCATATACCTACAAATTACGTTTCATATGAAATCGCTGAGCTAAGCATCGTCATTATTTTAGAGTTATGCCCGTTTTCTAAGGGACCCCTAATGAGCCATTAGCAGTATACAACTGACAACGTCCCTTACGTTAGGAGTTAGTGAAATCGGTCATTAGACTATTGTCGGTGGAGCATCTGCCATTTAGGCCTATCTTCTGCCAGTGCTTTGCCTTCTTGATACGACATGACGTTAACTTTCTCCTTCACTTGAGTGAGGTACGTCGCGGTCTACCTCTCCCTCTCTTCCCCTCAACCCAATGTTTCTCAAAAACCGTCATGTCACATCAGGGACTCAACTCTGATAATTTACATTATCCTCAGTTGCGTGTCGGTAGGACGTCAATGCCTCAATGGCATTTTTTGACACATTTGGTCGCAATCAGTGTCAGCCATTGTTTAGCAGAATATCAAATGTGTCAAAAAATGCCATTGACACTCTGCCGACATACAACTGAGGCTATTTTAAATAAGCAGATTAAGGCCCCACTAACACTATTAATATAAGTAGGCACCTGTTAGAAACATTCATAAAGTTAATTTACTCACCGTCATAACAGTGATGCATTCGAATTTAATTTTCATACAATGTGGCATTCCCCATTTCATTTCGTCTTCTGTACTGAGCACTGGTTGGTATTTATAGCGAGCCGTGCCTTTACCTTAAATTAATACAAGCGATCGCAAATCATTTAAAAAAACACAGTTCATCCGTCCATCCACCCATCCATCTATCCATCCATAATTCATCTATCCATCCCTCCATCCGTCTATCCGTCCACGAGTCCATCAGTCCATCAGTCCACCAGTTCATCCATCCTTTCATCCATTTATCCATCCATCAGTCCATCCCTCTATCCGTCTATCCGTCCGCCAGTCCATCCGTCCATTCATCCATCCTCTATCCATCTATCCATCCATCAGTCCATCCATCAGTCCATTCATCCATCCGTCCTCCAGTCAATCCGTCCATCCGACCGTCCATCCATCGGCCGGCAGATACTTTAACAGGATACTTACTGCTCGCTAGTTGCAAAGAGGAATTAGTATCAAACTTCACTGGAGACCACGGCGTCTTATCACCTGCGAAGTAAAAATTAAATAAACCATATTATTTTTAAAAACTAGATACCTACAACTCAAATTACTCAAAAACCTTACTGAATGCTACAATCCTACTTCTGACAGACTACTACAAGAGGACCCTAAACCAAGAGGCGACTGATGAGTGTGGATGAAGCGAAAGAATAGGGATGAAGACTACTTTCAAAAATCAGTCCGACTTTTAGGCTATGAAAAAATATTTGAAACACATTTTTTACCTGATCAAATACATAAATAGATACAGAGCATCAAAGTTACGGAGTGGGGGGTATTGACGTCACTCCTAGGTAAAAATTGTACATAGGCGTGACGTCACACGCACGAGCAACTTTAACCCAGTGTATCTTTGCCATTTTTAATTTAACAGAAAAAAGAAAAAATACGTGTCGAATATTTTAAAATAAGCTGTGACGGACAAAAAAAAAATTTTTAGTCATCATATTAAATAAATAATAATAAATAAATCTTTATTTATACTCCAAAAGTTTTACATAGAGTTATTTAATTGGAATCTCCTTGTAAGCTTTAAATGCCTATTATGTTTGGATAGTAGCAAGTGGAAGGAAGTGGTCTCTGCCTACCCCAATGGGAGAGATGCGTGACGGACATGTATGTACGTAAAAAAAAAAAATTGACATTCTGCCGACACACAAGTAAGAATAGGTATTGTAAATTAGCATACTTCGGAAAGGCAAGCGGCAAGTGGAAGGAAGTGATCTCTGCCCGTCCCTAATCTCTGACTATTTAAATAAGGTACTTACCAAAAGTATTGAACGGCATGTTGGACCAAATGGACACATTCTTCCCTCTGCCTAGTTTATAATCTTCTAGTCGAAGTTCTTCCAAACTCTTACATTCATATTCCTAAAACAATACATTAAATAGTTAAAAGAGTAAGTAAGTACCTATACTATAAGGTGACTTTTAATTAGCTAGCTAACGATAGAATAGGCTTGACGAAAAAAAAATTTTTTTAGTCCATCCCATAGATTATTTTAAAATATTTGACACGTACTTTTTCTTTTTTCTCTTTAACTAAAAATGACAAAGATGCAACTTACTATGGGACCAAGTTCGAAATCATTCAAAAGTTTTCGACCATCCCATACAAAATGCACCAGCCGATAGTAAGTATTAAATGTATGGGAGAACATTTTTTTAATTATTTCTATTTGGCCCCATAGTAAAAGTTGTTTGTTATCACGAGTACATAGGTATATATTATATCCTTTTCTATCTTTCGCTAAATAAAAGTCACACTATATGAGCATCACAATACTATATCAGGGGACTTAGCACGGCGTGCCGCGACAATTATCTCACGTAAGCTGTCATTATCACATTTAAAACTATAGACAGAGACGTAAGCGTGACAAACGCATGACAACGTCTTGTCACGGAGTGCCATGCTAAGCTAGCTGAATAATATATGATAATCATGATCTTTTTTCCAAGATATGATGAAAAATGCTTACGAAGTCGCAGGCAGCATTTAATAAAGTATAAAATGAAAAACAGCGGTGGTAGCCCAGTTGGTAGAACACTTGCCTCGAACTCCAAGGGCGCGGGTTCGAATCCTGGCGCGGGCACGTACCTCTGAGTTTATTTCTCATGTACGGATCAATTTATTCGATTACCACTTGCTAACGGTGAAGGAAAACATCGTGAGGAATCCTGCATACACCAAAGAAGAAATTCGAAGGTGTATGTGAAATCCGCCAACCCGCACTTGGCCAGCGTGGTGGATTACGGCCTAATCACTCTCTGTATGAGAGTAGGCTCGTGCCCCTCGGTGGGGACATATATGGGCTGATAACAAAAAATGAAAATTGACTTACCTTCATAGCAGTAATACAGATAAATTTCACATTTATTGTAGTTCCACGGTCCACATCTGTACTTCCTACTGGCTCATATCTAGGATATGCCGTGCCTTTACTTTTAAGAGCTGAAAACAAGTTTAAACCTTTTTAAGTTAATTCACTACCTTCTGACAAAATTTAACTGGCAGATAAACTTATATCTAATTCATAAAACATCATGTTTTAGACAGACAGGTATGAAATATCTGTCAAATACATTTTATCTCTAGATGTGGAAACAGCCCTTAGGTAATCCTAACAACTTAGGTGCTTACTTAACAAATACCTACCTTTAAAACTGATAAATTTGGATGAAGCGGAAGAAATGTGTTTGTATTGTTCTCAAAGGGAAGTGGTCTCTGCTTACTCCGATGGGAAAGAGATGTGACAGATATAGGGTAGGCACAGACCACTTCCCTCCACTTGCTATGATCCACACTTGGTTCTCCTCATCTACATTCACCAATCGCCTCTTTCTTTCAATAAACTTATAAATAAAAAACTTAGTAATTATTAATTACTTACATGGAAAACTAAAGTTCAGTAGAGACATGTTTAGCACGGTAACAGCAACTATGTCATCATTAATTAAACCCTGAAAATAAAAGTACCTAATTGAAATTCCTATATTTAAAGTATTATGGTACCAATTTAATTTTACTTTTAATTTAATTATGGTGATACAAACAAAAAAACTACTTATTTAAACAATTTATTCACCAAAACAACAACAAAAATTGCTTGCTAGCACGAAATTAGAAAATAAAACAAATGACAATTAGAATAAAATTTTAAAAATAGAATCGCTGGAAGGAATTTTGTAACAAAGGAATATTGGCCAGTGTCAGGTAGAAAATTCAAGCATAGAGATATGAATGAATGAAATCTTTTTGCTCTCAATCAAATGCATAAATTGGCATGTAGCCAACCAAAAATAGGTACCTACCTAATTATTTCATGAAAAATATTTGTTTTTTTCTTTTTTTATTACTTATGAAGATATAATCAGTACCTACTAAATAACTTACATATCTACATAATGATTAAATAAAAGCGGAAAAGCACTATCGTTTTGAAGAATGAAAAACTTTTAGCAAAAATAAAATTCAGCGGCAAGCAACGGTTCCCCTCAATAGTTGTAAATGATGCTCCATCCATTTCATTATAATAATGTGGCCGACGACGCCCTGATACGCGACTGATAGTGGCTAATAAATTAGGAGGAAACATATAAATACTATAATACCTACAGTTCTACGTGATCAAAGCTTCTTTAGGAAAACACTTACCTAAGTACTTAAATCGAGTGGTCCGATAGCAGCGCACCACTTCATGTAGATAAAACAAAAGCACTTCTACAACTAATCAATTTATAAACAATTGAACACGAACTGTTTGTCGTATTAAAAATGAAATACAATAACTATAAATTCCGGCAACAATTCGCCAGTAGGGATTTTCTTGTTTATCTACCAAGGCCGGCTAGGCTAGGTAGGCTCGACCTTAAAAAGCTGTCATTCAATTTTAAAAGAATAAGTTTACAAAAATATTTTTTACTCACTCAAACTTACGCAAAATATCTAGTATCTCCTTCTTTCAACAGCGATCTAGCAATCCTCAATAACTTCACTCCAGTTGTAAATGGTGCTACCAGTAAGAAATAAATTGTGCAGATTGAGCGAATTAATAATGTGTCAATATTGCATGTATAAAAGCCGTTCGCTTTAATTTAATAAATATTTTACTTAGCAGTTATATATTCAACCTATAGAAACTAAGATCATAGAATAGGAGAAATACTGTTTATTTATTTATTTATACAATACATAACAACAGATAATTCCAAACGTTATGCTTAAGAGAGAAATTTTACAAAAGAAAACTATTAACATAAAATGAAAATACTTACAAACTATTAAAACATCAAATAAAAGAAGAACAGCTTAAAAACTAATTAACATAGATATTCTCGGAATAACTTAAACATACCCGGAGTACTGTGCGCCAGTGGTCAGCGAAGATGTCAAGGGACGGGGTCTGCTCCAGGAGTGCATTGAGATGGACAAATGCATTCGGGATCGGAGAGTGGCGGTGGTGCGAGGTGCGCGCGGGGGGCACGGCTAGGAGACGGTGGGAGCGCGCGCGTGTGTACCGGTCGGGGACGTAGAGTCTACACGCTTGAGACACCAACTCTGGGCAGTCAGATTGTCCACGCAATAGGCTACAAACAGTGGTGAGAGCTTGGAAATCTCGGCGGGTTTGAAGTGAGTTGAGTCCGATAGTTCCTTGTAGATATATATATTTTTTTTTCTTTTTTTTCTGTGATGAAAAATAAATCCTTTACATGAAATACATACATTAAATGATTGTCCACTTTGCACCTAATTTAGTTATTTCTTTCAATTTAACATGGCAACATTGTTTGTTTTTGTTTGCTTACGAAAGGTGCTCGAACAAGCTACGAAGCTTGTTTATTTAATTTAATCATCTTTTAATTAAAGTTATTCACAATGAATAGATAGTTTTTTGTGATTACCGCTTTAATATTGAATACAACAGTGTGTTTGGGTCATTGAGGTCAATGGTTTTAGTTTTTAGATAACATTTCTTTGTATTTAAAGTACATAACCAATCTAATGTAGGTACGACTACTATCTATATTTAATAACAAAAAATAAATTAATTGTACTGGTTTTTACTGGCCGTAAACGAAGTAAGTACCTAACTAATACATAAGAATTATTAAATGTACTTAAAAATCAGTTGTGTAGGCATTTGGCTATGCTTTTTAGTGTCAATCAAAGATTTTATTTTAAAAACTAGCTGTCCCGGCGAACTTTGAATCACCTTAGAGACAATAATAATAAAAATTTATCCTATGTTCTGCTCTTGGATCTTAGCTACCTCACTGCCAATTTTTAGCCAAATCGGTTCAACCATTCAAATTCTTTATTTTGCACACCATAATTATAAAATGTGTCTAACACGAGTTCCTTTGATATATTATATACCTAATAAGATATACAGTGCTCATCAGTGCTACAAGGATCTATTGGCACTTGAGTGACATTGTCAGGAGGGCTGAATGTAAATAAATCTTTGAGTATAGAATATATAAGGAGGCGCCCCTTTTTTTTTTTTTCATATACATAGGAGTTTATGACAGCGTGCCAAGGTTGGCGCAAGTTTTTCACCTGTCAAACGATAAGAAATTCCATACAAAAAGGTAGCCATTTTGCGCCAGACCAGGCACGCAGATCCAGACATTATGGCATCTCCTTATATAATCTATACTCAAAGGAATAAATAACTCAAAATCATAAAATAATGACAATGTATGTACCTACATACAAGATGATATTGTTAGTACTGATTTCCGCCACTTGCCAAAAGATCCTTGTAGCACTGTATTTTTTTCTCTCATTGACAGGTAGAAGTTCTGAGGTGGTAATACCAAATACCAGTACCGTACCACATCAGTACCAAAAATGAATTATCATTATATGGATAAACGGGTAAGACATGAATCATTTTTTTTTACCTATAAAGATTGTCCCATGAAAATGAAAAAAAAATTTTTTTTTGACTTCCTCTCATAATGCAATCTGTCTCTTTTGACATTCAGCAATAGTTGTGAGATAGTGGTTCGTTTTCCTTGCCTTCGATGTATTGCTCGGACTGATGCCATCGCCACACCCAGGGTTAAAATGAAAATCATTTAATCCTGTAGGCTTTAACAACACTTAGGAAAGGCCATTTTTTTAAAAGTAGTATAAAAATAGGTGTACCTACTTTTTTCAAAATGTATCTTTTGATCACAGTCATTCATCATTTAAGTTAAGAGTTAGACTCATGTAGGTGGAGCATTCGTCATTTAGGCCTATCTTCTGCCAGTGCTTTGCCTTCTTGATACGACATGACGTTAACTTTCTCCTTCACTTGAGTGAATTAGGTACGTCGCGGTCTTCCTCTGCCTCTCTTCCCCTCAACCTTTCCTTCAATGATGATCACAGTATAAAACCAAATTCAGTTAATTCATTTACATACTCTTATAATTTTTTAGCACCTGTACATTAAATTGACAATTCTATAAAGATAGTTATTTATTTTTTATTATTTATTGTCTTTACAGAAAATCCTAAAGGCAGTCCGCCGAAAACGAGACAGCACTGAAAATGCAGAAGAGAGGGGTTCACCTGTATCTCCAGTTACACAACAAGTTCTGCTAGTTACACGACAAGTACCGCCAGTTACACAACAAGTACCGCTAATTACACAACAAGTACCGCTAGTTACACGACAAGTACCGCCAGTTACACCACAAGTACCGCCAGTTACACAACAAGTACCGCCAGTTACACAACAAGTACCGCCAGTTACACAACAAGTACCGCTAGTTACACAACAAGTACCGCTAGTTACACGACAAGTACCGCCAGTTACACATCAAATACCGCCAGTTACACAACAAGTACCGCCAGTTATACATCAAATACCGCCAGTTACACAACAAATACCGCCAGTTACACAACAAGTACCGCCAGTTACACATCAAATACCGCCAGTTACACAACAAATACCGCCAGTTACACAACAAGTACCGCCAGTTATACATCAAATACCGCCAGTTACACGACAAGTACCGCCAGTTATACATCAAATACCGCCAGTTACACAACAAGTACCGCCAGTTACACAACAAGTACCGCCTGTTACACAACAAGTGCCGCAAATGAGAATAGGAGTAAATCATGAGGATTTAATTAATAAACTTAAAGGTATGTAAACAAAATGATGTAGGTAATTATTTATTTATTTTACTTTATTTATGATACCATAGCTTATACTAATTGATTTTTAAAAACATACTTTATTTACCAATATACAGGGTTACTTTTAATTTGTGAATTATAGAAAAGCATATGCTTCCAGGTATTCGCGATAACAAACAACTTTTACTATGGGACCAAGTTCGAAATCGGTAAAAAAAAAAAATCTCCCATTTAACAGTATGATTTTCAACTAGGTCCCATACCATAGTAAAAGTAGTTTGTTATCATGAGTAAATGCATGAATGATTGACAAGAGTGTGAAATAAAGATACGGTGTTATTAAGTTATCTGTGAAACGACCGTTATTGTGGAACTACAGCCATAAGGAGTGGCCCCATTTTTTTTAAATATACCTACAGATGAGTTTATGACAGCGTGCCCAGATTGGCGCAAGTTTCTCATAGTTTCTTGGTAGATGACCTGTCAAACGATAAGAACTTCCATACAAAAAGGCAGCCATTTTGCGCCAGACCAGGCACGCAGATTCAGACGGTATGGCACCTCCTTATATATTCAAAGTTCATTCTTATTTATTTATTTCTTTTTTCCTACTCAAAGCTACAGCCACTAATACGGAAATGTCAAATTCCAGAACTGCTGCGATTGGTAGAAATACAATTTTGTATTATTACTAGTGCCGCCGCCGTTCAGTTCACAGATAACTTGGTAGATCTGATCCTATTTTGACTTGACTTTGAGTGTATAATATTCCAGAGAAGCGATTCATCCAAGGGGAGAGAGTTGCCAGTACGATGCTGGCCGTCGACCGCAAGTTCTTCTGTCCCACCGACCCGTACCACGACTACCCGCAACTTATAGACGACAGCGCGTACATTGAAGCGCCACAAATGGTATACATACACACATAGGTATATAAAAACACAAACACACACACACAAACATAAACACACACACACACACACACACACACACATACACACACACACACACACATACAAAAATACACACCCATTTGGTACTCTTCACTTCAGAATAACACATAGGCTATAGTATCTAATCTTTTAAGATACATATCGTATTTTACTGACAATAAATGCGTCGCGGGGGAGGCCTTTGCCCAGCAGTGGGATCTTGATGGCTTACACAAAAAAAAATGCGTACCAAGTCACGCACATCATATATTCCTATTCTATTAATATTATAAATGTCAATGTTTGTGCCGATGGATGGATGGATGGATGTATGTTACTTCATCACGTAAAAACCACTGAACTAAAATGAAATTTAACAATAAATTCGCTTGTACATCAGAATAACAGACAGGCTATAATAGGGATGACGACTACATTCAAAAATTCAAAAAATAATTAGTCCGTCTTTTGGGCTATTAAAAAATATTTGAAACACATTTTTTACCTGATTAAATACACAAATAAATACAAAGATACAGAGCATCAAAGTTACGGAGTATTACGTATTGACGTCACTCTTACGTAAAAATCGTACGTAAGCGTGACGTCACGAGCAACTTTAACCCAGTGTATCTTTGTAATTTTTAGATTAAGAGAAAAAATACTTGTCGAATATTTAAAAATAAACTATATGATGGGTCTAAAACATTTTTTTTGTCGTCATGCCTATTATTTTACAATATCATGATTTTTTTCCAAGATATGACAATGAATGCATACGAAGTCACGGGCAGCTTGTAATAAATAAAAAAAATTCCAGCACGCCATAGCCCTTGGTATCCTTGGAAGTCACTTGAAGCCAGGATCCTCAGCGCTGGACGTCGGCTGCGGCTCAGGGTATCTGACTGCCTGCATGATGCTGATGGTGGCGCCTGCTGCCATCACGGCCATAGACAACAACCCTAAACTCGTGTCGATGGCTTCTAACAACATCTTGAGGAGCAGGACTCATGGAAACTGGATGGTTCCACCGCCCAGGATAGCTGGTGAGATACATACATATACAGGGTGTTAGGAAAAGTATCACTTTCCTTTTAAACAGGTAGTGTGTTAGTGATGTAGAAGAAATTCCACGAAAAGCGTGCTATTAAAAATGGGTTAAAAAAAAATTTTTTTTTCGTGGAATGTGTTCTACATCACTAACACTATACCTGGTTAAGGAAAAGTGATACTTTTCCTAACACCCTGTATACATATCTATCAGGCCTCTCTCCCATCTAGGTAGACAGAGACCACTTCCTTTCGCTTCATCCACATCCTTCATCTTTTCTGGTGAGATAATAAAAAGTCAATTGTCCACGGAACCGCATGACTTCGTCAATTGACTATTGCAAGAAACAATCAAATCTGTGTCCACGAAGCGGCAACGTCGCGCGTCATGGCGTTTTCAGACCTAAATAGCGTTTCATACGCGCGTATGAGAACGTTTTCAGCGTACGCGCGTACACTAACGTATAGAACGCCAGCCTAAAAACGGTCGATTTAAAGGCTTTAAAGGCTGCTTCTAGCAAAAAATACCCCATTAAGTATCAATTTTTTTCGATGATTATGAAAGCTGAGAAGTTGGCGCATTTTTCAAGCTAGTTTAAAATCCATGAAGTCATCTTTTTGACCTCTTAATTTAAGTTTGAAGATTTCGTTTATTTTTCAGTCAATACAATTTTTCCTCTTACGACCTAAATTTCCCCAACTTTTATTAAAGTTCCGAAGCTGAATATTTTATGCATAAAAGTACGGGTCATGAAGCATCTGATGCAAAAATAAAATTATGAAAAAGTGTTGTACTTTTTTTTCTACGAACCTTTTTAGGGGGATTGGTTGAAAAATCTCAAAAAATCAGAAAACACGTCATAACTCGGAAACCGTGAAAAATCGCGGAACATACATGGGGGTGATTCGGATACCCCACAACACGAGGAATCCAAATTTTTCTTTTGGACGTCAATCGACGGGCCACCCTGTATATATAGTAATAAAGTCTTAATATGGCTAGTCTTTATTACTAGTTTACGCAAAATCATTGCAAAAAACACAATAATTTGCGCAAAACGCGCTCGTTTTGGTACCTAGTGGGAAGAAAACGGGTCCGCTCCGCAAACGCGCCTACGTCTGTAATGTACCTAAGTTGTAGTTACTTATTGTTTGTGTTCCAGTGGCCGACGGACGACAAGGCTACTCTCTCCGAGCACCGTACGACGCTATACACGTGGGAGCGGCTGTACCTAACCTCTCACTTATAGAAAAGGTAAGAAAAATGTGATGCTTATTACTTACTAGAGGCTGCCCACGACATCGGACCAATAGGCCGTGGCCCCAGTAGGCAAACTGTTAGCGGCCGACTGAGTGAGCCGCAAACTTATGGCGAACTGTTTGAGTTAGCTGCAAACTCAAATCAATGAAATCACCGGTTTTGGTGGGAGTCGGCCGCTGTCTGAGATAGTCAGCGCGCGTAACGCTGCAAACTGCGTACAGTGAGCGAAAACTAGCTGACTGTGGACACTCTATTTCAAATAAAAAAAAATTTTTTGTCGTCATGCCCATTTTCTAAGTTTTACATTCTGTTTGCAGCTGATCGAGCAACTTAAACCCGGCGGTAGACTGCTGGTGCCTATAGGAGCATCCTGGGGGGAACACCATCTTACGCAGGTGTGTCTCAGGTGTTACTACACCAATCGATCAATCGATCAAAATATGTAAACTGTAAGAATTGTAAAACTTTATTTGAAAAGATCAACCCCACAGAGTTTCTTGCTAGGTTCTTCTCTGGGGGAAACTGCGCTTTGCGAATCTAGCACTAGCTTAAAAAAAGTATATTATAATAAGTAATGTAACTGTTTCAAGAGCATTTTTTGTGCCTATGAAATAAATATATTTTTGACTTTGACTTTTGACAATCATCGATCGTCGATGGAATAATTGATCGTCTAAATCAATCGATCGTTCATCGCTTCACGTCACGATCGAGAGTAGAATGGAATAGCCGACCAAAAAATCTGATGAAATATAGGTGCCATACCGTCTGGATCTGCGTGCCTGGTCTGGCGCTAAATGGCTACCTTTTTGTATGGAATTTCTTATCGTTTGACAGGTCATCTACCAAGAAAACAGTGAAAAAATTGCGCCAACCTTGGCACGCTGTCATAAACTCATTTGTATATGAAAAAAAATGGGGCCACTCCTAGTGGAATATAGCCGGAGTTAATCGATAAATATCCACGGGTAATCGATTGATTAAAGTTACCCTAAACAACTTTTTTAGGGTGTTTTTTTTTATATAACAAATTAGAGGCTGCCCGCGACTTCGTAGGTACGCATGTATCATTATACCTTGGAAAGAGCATCCAACCTAATTGGTATAGTAAAAATTTTCGGTGTCTCTTTATCACTTTGAAAATGTTTGCAAGTAACAATTTTCAAAGTTCTATATCTCTGAAAGTATATCATTTTCGACATTTATTCAAAATACTATCGTTTAATAATACGTCATAGTTGCCGTGTAGGTGCGTGCGTGTTTATGTTACTACACACATAATCAATGCATAAGTGCTTTGTCAATACTTTATTATGTTTCTATTTGTGAAAACCTGTAATTGGCTCCTTTGTTAATTTATAATTTTCTATTTTGTATATTGAAGCTGTTGGTTTTCCAATAAATAAATAAATAATATTTTTCTCTAGCGATTGACGTAAGTTTCATCAGTGGCCGCCAACTTTTTTTTCTCCATACTAGCTCGAATAGGGGATGTTGAGTCTAAGTGATACCGTTTTTTTTACTATACCAGGCTCCATACAAATCGGATCGTAATGGATCGTTGCAAGTGGAGGGAAGTGGTCTGTGTCTAACCCAATGAGAGAGTGCGTGACGGATATATATATAATATATACCTTCGAAAATACATATAATATATACCTTCGAATATTTATAAATAAATATAAATATGTGGGACATTTCACACACGGTCACCTGACCCCAAACTAGGCAAATCCTGTACTATGGGTATCAGGGACTGATAAACATACATAGATAAATATATAACACCCAGACACGGAACAAACATTTATGCTTATCACACAAATGTTTGTTAACCGGCGGGGATCGAACCCGCACCCGTGCGTAGGAGGCAGACTCACTACCGACTACGCTAACTGGCCTGTCAATATTTTTTTATAATTTCAGGTGGACAAAAAACTAGATGGAGCGACAGTAGTGAATGTTGTATTTAGCATGCAACTCGTTCCAGTGATGGTTAACAGGAATCAACTCAAGGATTATCATCAGCCTAGTGTTGATGATAATGATAGCGATCTAGATGATCTCCTTCTCCGTTGTGATGCTGGTAAGATTGGTGATAAGGTTAATGACAAGACGGGTGATAAAACAGATGATGATAATGATAGCGATCTAGATGATCTCCTTCTCCGTTGTGATGCTGGTAAGATTGGTGATAAGGTTAATGACAAGACGGGTGATAAAACAGATGATGATAATGATAGCGATCTAGATGATCTCCTTCTCCGTTGTGATGCTGGTAAGATTGGTGATAAGGTTAATGACAAGACGGGTGATAAAACAGATGATGATAATGATAGCGATCTAGATGATCTCCTTCTCCGTTGTGATGCTGGTAAGATTGGTGATAAGGTTAATGACAAGACGGGTGATAAAACAGATGATGATAATGATAGCGATCTAGATGATCTCCTTCTCCGTTGTGATGCTGGTAAGATTGGTGATAAGGTTAATGACAAGACGGGTGATAAAACAGATGATGATAATGATAGCGATCTAGATGATCTCCTTCTCCGTTGTGATGCTGGTAAGATTGGTGATAAGGTTAATGACAAGACTGGTGATAAAACAGATGATGATGGTGATAGCGATCTAGATGATCTCCTTCTCCGTTGTGATGCTGGTAAGATTGGTGATAAGGTTAATGACAAGACGGGTGATAAAACAGATGATGATAATGATAGCGATCTAGATGATCTCCTTCTCCGTTGTGATGCTGGTAAGATTGGTGATAAGGTTAATGACAAGACGGGTGATAAAACAGATGATGATAATGATAGTGACAGTGATGTGGATGATAGCGATCTAGATGATAGCGATGATGATGATTTCAATCTCCGTGGTGATAAGACTGGTGATGACGATGAAGATGATAGTGATGATTACGAAACTGTCAGCGACAGTGATTCAGATGAAGAGGTAACCAATAAAGGTATGTATGTTATACTAGCTGTTAAACACTTTAAACAAATAGCAAAGAAAATAAAGATCCTGTTAATATTATAAATGTCAATGTTTGTGCTGATGGATCGATGAGAGGATGTGTGTTACTCTTTCACGCAACAACCACTGAACAGATTTTTATAAAACTTTACAATAACCTAGCTTGGACATCAGGATAACACACAGGCTATAATATTTTAAGATGTGTAGAAGCTTTCCGAGATATGAAAATCGCAAGCTCTTCCATTGTTTCCATGTTTCTTGGGCAAAGATACATTATTCGTTGGCTAACTTTTGTGTGATTTTTTATTTCAGCATCGACAATGAATAAGAACTCGAATACTCCCGGTGACATGTTAGATCGGTACATAAAGAAAGCAAGAGACGCTATGGAGAAAGGAAACATAGCGGAAGCACTTCAGTGGAAGCAGAAGGCACAAGAATACAAAGAAATGCTCGATAAACAGAAACAAATAAGCAAAGAAGACACCGTCAGTGAAGTAAATAAATCAATTGAAAACCTCAAAATATCCAACAGCAGCTATAGAATATCAAACGTGACGGGCAGCTTGGAGGAAGCGAAAGATATAATTAACAAAGCGAAGGAGAAGATAGCCAGCGGAGATCTGAAGAAGGCTGACGAGTTGCTTCTGGAAGCAATGAACGTCAGCTGGAAGAGAGAAGTGAGAGACTCGGTGCGGCAACTCAGGTGAGTGAATGGTATCTAGTTATATGTGCAGAGTCCGGGCGAGTCGGGCAATGATTGCAAGCAAGCTGTGTGCACTTGTGAATGATGTTCGGTTGTGTTCAGAGCCGGCTTGCGAGGCGGCGTCGCGTCTACGGTGCGCGTGGAGAGTGTACCGACCGAGTCGGACGCGAGGTCGGACCGGTCGGAGCCCACGCCCGACCAGATCCAGACCGTCCGACGCGTCATGGAGGCGCGGGACCACTACCAAGTACTCGGTGAGCTCGTATTACACATTAGTATAGAACGCGGCGTACTTGTGTTTGTGTGGCGACGTGTTGTGACGGCAGCTGTGGTTGCAGGAGTGAGCAGCTCGAGCAGCAAGCAGGAGGTCATCAAAGCGCGCCGCACTCTGTGGGCTCGGCTGCACGCGGACAACAACAAGGCGCCGGGAGCCGACGACGCTTACCACGTAACTACTACTCCACTAGTGCAAGCGGAGGCCTTCGACACCGGCTCGGCTCGTCTTACTGCCGCCTAGCTTCCACGACCTATACTCAATAGACACGCGCCTCAAATCATTTATGAGCTTTATTTAAATGGACGTTGACATATTTTTAAATTAGTAGATTTGATAGCTAATGACCATTTACACAATTAGATTACCACAGGGAAGCGTTCTCGGACCAACTTTATTTTTTATTTATATCTAATCACAGTAGAGAACTAAATGATTGAGAAGTATCTTAATGCTTTATTTTTTAATTTTCAGCGCGTGTCGGAAGCGGCTAAGGAGATTTTAAAACGGTTTCAGTAGTAAGGAAGTGGTTTGTATTATGCCATAAGATCGTTGGAATTATTTTTAAAAGTATGAAATGTTATCTTAAATTATGTTATGTATAGTGAATCTGAAATCAATTGACACTTCATTGAATCAATTGACGAACGTTCCGTTAGGGACATAAGTATAATACAATCATTTATCGTGTCGCCGGAAAACTAAGGTCGAAGATGTCGGTTCGCGGATCTTGTCACTAAAATGGCAATAGGCAGGACACCTGGCTAGGAGAAAAGACGGTCGATGGACGAAAGCAGTCACAGAGTGGTGGCCGAGACAAGGACGTCGATCAGTGGGCCGACCACCCGCTCGCTGGGCAGATGACATCGTCAGATCAACAGGGCCGCTATGGGTTAGACTGGCACAGGACCGTAGTGAATGGCGTGAAAAAAGGGAGGCCTATACCCAGCAGTGGGGAGAAACGGGCTGATTTGATTGATTGATCGTTTTTCCTTTTACTGATCTTATATTTGATCCAAGATCATTCACTATGAGAAAATTTATCATAGACCTATATTACATTATTTAATATCAGATCTATGATCCAAGATATGAAAGTCCTTAGATGTGAACCGATCCTAAGGCCGTGGCCCCAGTAGGCAAACTGTTAGCGGCCGACTGAGTGAGCCGCAAATTTGTTGCGAACTGAAAGAGTTAGCTGCAAACTCAAATCAATGAAATCACCGGTTTTGGTGGGAGTCGGCCGCTGTCTGAGATAGTCAGCGCGCGTAACGCTGCAAACTGCGTACAGTGAGCGAAAACTAGCTGACTGTGGACACTCCATTTCAAACATACGGAAGGGCGTACTAAATCGATACGCCGCAAACTAGTTAGCCGCTAACAGTTTGCCTACTGGGGCCACCACGGCCTTAATGTGTCATTAAATGTACATACTTTACTAAGTACAATCTATGTGTTCATATAATAGTGCAAATAAATACTCATACTCAGTGACATAAATAAGAAAGTAAGTGATAGTGATATCTCAATTTTGTATTTTGTTGTTTTATTAAATGATGTTTGTATTTTTATAGATTCAATTTTTTTTTATAAATCCAATATACTTCAATATCAGGGGCCCAAGTCTAATTTACAATTCTTAATTGTATGTCGGCAGTGTCAATATAACTTTGACACATTTGGTCGCAATTTAAACCATTGTTTAGCAGAATACAAATGTGTTAAAAAATATGCCATTGACACTCTGCCGACACACAACTGAGGCTTTTTTTAAATTAGTAGACTTGAGCCCCTGAATTAGGTACCTGTAAGTATTCGAATATCAATCCTAATCTATCTATATATATAAAAATGAAACCCGTTTTCCGTTGTCACGGCATCACGCCTGAACGGCTGGACCGATTTCGCTAATTCTTTTTTTTAAATGTTCATTGAAGTCCAAGGATGGTTCTTACGGTGAGAAAAATTCGAATAATTGCCGGGAAAGCCCTAAAACAGACCTTTTCTTTTTCCCATACAAATGTTTTCTTACTAAAATGTAGAGTCAATTTGAACTTTATTCCTACACAATAAAGTTCATTCTAAGGCGGGACGAAGTTCGCCGGGACAGCTAGTAATATTATAAATGTCAATGTTTTTGCCGATGAATGGATGGAATGATGTTATGTTACTTCATCACGTAAAAACCACTGAACAGATTTTAATGAAACTTTACAATAACTTAGCTTGGACATCAAAATAACACATAGGCTATTTTATTTTACGATATCTTGTTTTTTTTTTTTTTTCGAGACGTGACGATAAATGCGTACGAAGTCGCGAGCAGCCACTAGTATTCCAATAAAAATAAGTAGGCACAATATAAAGTTATCATTTATTAAATATAAAAGGTAAGTTCATACTTTAGATAAAAACAATTTCATTATTAAAAAAAAAACATTTGTGACAATAAATATGGAATTCAAAATTGCAGACTAAATTCAAATGGCAGTAAGCTTAGTCCATGTGTAGACTGTTCTAAATTTTGACACATATTTTTTTATTTCATCAAATAAATACAAAGATAAAGAACAGCAAAGTTCCGGAGTGGGGGCTTATGACGTCACGATTCTGTAAAATAATTAAACTGAAGCGTGACGTCACAAGGAATTTTAATCCAGTTTGTGGTAGTCATTTTTAGTTGAAGAGAAAAGAGGATAATTTAGTGTACAATTTATTAAATTTTACTAATGGTCTAGGTATATTTTTTGTCATTGGTATTTCCCTGAATCAACACTTCTATTATGCACTTATAAATAACAAAACATAACACAATGATTATATGCTTAAAAATATATCACGAACCTAACGATTGGGCCCAATTCTGCAAATTTACAATATTCTGGCAGAGTGTCTATGGCCATTGTTTGACACATTTGGTCGCAATCAGTGTAAGCAATTGTTTAGCAGAATACCAAATGTGTCAAAAAATGCCATTGACATTGCCGACACACAACTGAGGCTATTTTAAATAAGCAGACTTGGGCTCGTCTTAAATAGATAGTTCATTTAGATGATTTCTTGAAAATATACGACGTTAAAGCGGCTACACCAGTCACTCCAGCCACAAACTTCAGAATTTTAACTAAAGTTGACGTTTCTTTCTTACTTTTTTCGGGTGATGCTTCTTCTACACTAGGGTCTTGCTTTTGGGACTCAATCGCATCTTGTAGCATTTGTTTCACCTCAGATACGTCTAAATCGGGGTCTGTATTTATGGCTTCTGTTATACATTTTTCTGCAGCATCAAATTTGTTCTCTTTTACGTGTTTCCTTGCTTTCTCTAATGTCAATTTCGCTTTCTTTTGCATGGCAAGCCCCTCTTTGATTCTAAGCAAAATTTTATCGACGTTTTTCTTCGGATCCAGCTTTTGTAGTTCTATAATGTTCTTATGAGCCTCTTCGTAGTCTTTATCATGTAAAGCCTCTTGCGCGAATTCTATAAGGTTGTTAATGGCTCTGTTTTTATAGATTGCATCTTCTACCATACTTAGAGCGTCTTTTACATTCAGTTTTGGATCTAATTTTTCAGCTTCATTCAAAAGTCTTTTAGCTTCTTCAAAATTTTTAGCAGCTATCTCTTTATACGCTTTACGTATGTACTCGTCTCGTGTAGCGAAATTTTCTTCTTCTATTTTATTATCTACTTGTGCCGGTGCATTGAGAGACGCTTTTGCTTCTTCTACTTTCTTTAATAGTTCCCTAGCATTTACAGTAGTGAAAATACCTTCGGCTTTTAGCAGTAGTCTTTCGGCTAGATCGAGTTTACCTGAATCTAACGCTTTTTTAGCTCGAGTAATCAATTCTCTAACGTCATGTTCATCTCCTTTGTAAGTAATTTCATAACTGACTATAGTCGGCGTTCTTTCTTTCGTTGTTGCACTTTGGTTTAGATTAGTGTCATTGTCAACATTAGGGTTGTTGTTTCTACTGGCTTCTAATTTAGCATCTATAGTAGAGTACAGCGTTTCAGCTTGACGAAGATAAGAATTTGCACTGTCGCTGTCACCAGACGAATAAGCTACAGCAGCTGAATCTAAGAGACTTTGTATTTCTTTTTTAACATTCAAACAATCACCATCCGAACTGAATTTTGAAACAGAGAAGTCTACACCCATTTGAAGACTTTTTATAGTAATTTCCCAAAGGTTTTGATTCATTTCTGCTTCTTTGGCAACGATTTCGACATTGTCTTGTGTGTTGTCTTCATGAGGGTTACTTCCTTGCTGGTCTGCATTGCTATTATCTTCATCTGCATGAGGCTTCTCTATTTTTACATTTACAATGTCATCTACATTCTTGTTCTCCTCAACAACAGTTTCTACTACATTTGCATTATTTATTTCATTCGCATTTTCTTCCGCTGTGTCGCCTTCAAGATTTTTCTTATAAAAGTTATCAGTACGAGTAGTCATTATTTATGTAAATAGGTGTATTGAACTTCTTTAAGATTGTTTGTAGTGATCTGAAACAATAGCAGAAAACGCTATAAGTAGATATTTAGGCTTGACAGTGAATTATGATCCAGATCGATGGGCCAATATATCTACCAACTGGTTGCTCAACGGCCACTGAGGTAGAGGTCGGCCTTAGAGATGGCGCGACGATCTGGATGCATACTTGACAAGCCGGCCAGAAATTGCCGGAGATAGGGAAAGATGGAAGGATGCGAGGAAGGTCTTTGCCTAGCAGTGAGACACAATAAGGTAATAAAAAAAGTGAATTATAAGTACACAGTTCTTGTCAGCCCTTTTAACGTCCCCACTACAGGGGCATGAGCCTACTCTCATACGAGAGTGATACAGAAGGTAGTTGCAAAACATGTCCTAGGTACAACCCGTCGGAAATATCTGCGGACCTGGCTTGATGACGTCATGCAACTCGTACGTACTCGTCACGGTACTGGATAGGCGAAAACGGGGGAAGCGCATTCCAGCGAGGACCGCAGATATTTCCGACGGGTTGTAAAAAAGTAATAATATGTTTAATATCCTGTTAATATTATAAATGTCAAAAGTATGTGTTGATACTAAAACCTAAATGTTTGATTTGCTAGCTACAATATTGTAAAGTTTCATTGAAATCTGTTCAGTGGTAGCGTGAAAGGATAATGAACATTTTCACATCCATCCATGGGCACAAATATTGACATTTAAAATATTTAGCACTAGCTGTCCCTGCGAACTTTGTCCCACCTTAGAATGAACTATATTGTGTAGGAATAAAGTTCAAATTGACTCTACATTTTAGTAAGAAAACATTTGTATGGGGAAAAAGAAAAGGTCTGTTTGAGGGCTTTCCCGGCAATTATTCGAAATTTTCTCACCATAAAACCATCCTTGGACTTCAATGAACATTTAAAAAAGAAACAGCAAAATCGGTCAAGCCGTTTTCATGTTATGTCGTGACAACGGAAAATGGGTTTCATTTTTATATATATAGATTATAATGAACAGAATTTGCAGTATGTATCTACTTATTAATTATCTTTAAGTGTGCATGATTACAATTTATCAATACAATATTATCATGCACAGAAATAGGACAATTTAATACTGATACACTTCACTATTGACAGAATGCAATAATATGAAAATAATTATTTGAGTAATTCTGAGATTACATTTTTAGGGTTCCGTAACCAAAGGGTGAAAACGGGACCCTATTACTGAGACTTGGCTGTCTGTCTGTCCGTCCGTCCGTCTGTCACCAGGCTGTATCTCATGAACCGTTATAGCTAGTGTTGAAATTTTCACAAATGATGACCTTTGACCTTTGTTGTTATAACATCAAAACTAAAATTAGAAGAATAATAATAATTAAGGAGGGCTCCCATACAACAAACGAGATTTTTTGCTTTTTTTTGCTCAATATGAATAGTGAATGGTACGGAACCCTTCCTGCTGGAGTCCGACTCGCAATTGGCTAGTTTGTCATTTACATTTAAGAATACTGTGCCGAAAATGAAGAATCTGCCTACGTTTTTTCAACAAACATGGGTTGGATAAGTCATAAAGAAAAGCTCCCGAATTGAGAACCACTCTTTCTTCCTGCTTGTTATTTTTGGAGTCGGTTATAAAATCTCCTATCTCATTCTCTACATACAAATAGTAAACTGTATATACCTACCTTGTTTGTAAAATAACATTAAAATCATGAATCTATTAGACATAAAGGTGGTAGGTACCTACTTAAACAAGGTTTCCGAAAACTAATGTTTTCACTTCATCCAACATAGGTACTGAGTTTTCATCCAATGATGTTCAATATTTACATAACTATAATCGTCTTACAAAACAAGGTATACATACATATAAACAAAAAGCTATCACCGAATCGAGTGAAAAAAACAACAGGTTAGGTTATGGCCATAAGTTAGTACTTTAATATATACAAAATTGGTACTTACTAAGACACTACTGCATTTTAATTCACACTTTAACAATAAATAACAATATTTTAATATCTTGAAGCCGTAAGTTCTGGTGAATTCCCCTCAGCGTCGATGAAAAATAAATAATAATAATAACGTGAACTGACTGATAACGCCCGGCCGGCCTTAAATGAACCCAAGATCAAGAACGACATATAATATACTTCTAGTTCGTTCCCTCTTGTACTACTCACATATTTACTTCTCTTTCACTAGTTGAATTAAGTTCGGAATTCGTACGATCTTCATTCCAGTCTCGGTTTCTCGTTTGTGGTAATGTTGCCAGCGTTTCTCTGTTTGGACGAATTTATATTTTTTTGTCCACTCTTTGTGAGGCTTTTACTATATTGCAGCGATCGTAAAATTCAATTTCTCTCTATCTGTAATTACATTTATGCCGCCGCCGCCGCCGCCGGTAACAACCTATCGAACTATTCATCATATAAAAAATAGACATTTATTATTTGTTTTTAGGGAAATTATTGGCCTACTAGTGGCAGCACTGTCTGCTAATTAAGTAGGCGGGGCTAGTACAGCCGCGCGCGATGTTAGTGTAGTTAGCAGATTAAAAAGCTTTTGTCTGTAATTTTTTAAACAGTTTTTGTACCTAATATTCGCATAAATATTTGCTAATTGTGTCCCACGCTGTTAACCAAAGGTATGTGTTGTATTTTAGTATATTGCGCGTTGAGATTTTATTATTTCTTTGTTAAGATAACCTAAAATCTATTCCGTCCGGGTACCTAGTGGGTGAATCTACTCAAGATTATTCTCCTCATACAAAAAAAAAAAATCACATTTTACCCCGAGAATGGCGTTTATTTTAAGCTAAATCTATAAACACATGAATTATATGCTATATTATATTAAAGACACGTTAAAGAATTTAATATTTTAGAAAATATTGGCAAATATAAAAATTTGAGTGTTGCTGATAATGACGGATGTTGCCGACAGTGACGAATGTAATGACGGAATGTTACCGACAGTGACGTTTGAGTTATATTATTGATGTAAATATTTATTCTCGAATACTTTTTTATTTGTCTTTTAACTACAACTTAATTACCGTTAACATGCAATCCATTATAAATTAGCTAAGACGGCTAAGTCAAAAGCCCACCCTGAATCGCACCTGATGCAAAAGTGGCTATGACACTAGCAGCATTCCCACACTGAATAGCGAGGAAAAAAGGTTAGTCGGGACCATTGCGCAGTAAAATTCTACGCAAGGGTCCCGACTATTGTTTTTTAGGCGCTTCCCTAGTTCACGCATCAAACTCTTAGCTTCCGTACACCAAGTCCCGCTTTCCTCCACTACGACGGGAACAAAGAGGTACTTACCTCGTCTTGGAAGGGAGCATATTTAGCATGCTTTTGTATGGCAGCTCCTTCTGCTGCTGCACTAGCTGCCCTACATGTACAAGGCAGGTGGGACATGGCGAAGGTACATAAGCAAGTTGCATCCTAAACTAGACAGCGTCCCCTTCCCCGAGAGATGAGGATTAATCAATCAGTCCTCTTGCCATTTGTGTGATTTAGGCTTGGCGGTTCCGGGGTCGCCGCTCAACCTCGTTAAGCATATTTTATAGTGACGAGGAAATCGTCTAGCTGACTTGACACAACTCAACCCTTGATGTCCCAAAGAGTCCGCAATCGTACCACAAACGTGACAATCCAACCGCAGATAAATTACTATCCTCAATGAGCTCGTTGATTACAGCGCCCAAATACGGCCAGACTCTGGGCTTGATGCCGCCTCAAGCATAGCCAGATTCCTACCCACAGCCGCTTTATTAGAATCCGGCTGCTTGCTTTGTACATGTGATCGTGCCAAGAGCGCTGGACACCTTTGTCCCTTGGCTGCTCAAGACACACAGTTGCCCAAACATTTAAAGCCTCCGCCGTATATAACTAATAAGAAGATTGCCACCTTGGACATGAAGTTTTTAAGCGACTCAACCGTTAACCTCGTGGGAGGAGGTTAAAACGCCGATATATTGATATCCTGCATTCTTCTAACACCCAATCTGCCGTAGCGGATGATAACGAAGTCTGCTGTCATTGAGCCTCATTAAGTTTTACATTGAGAATCGTCTCCAATGTCACCTTGAAGTCTTCGCCGATTTTAGACATTTCATTGACATTTCATAAAAACCAAGTCGGAGACGTTCTCATATTATACACCAGTGTTGGGACATATAGGCAACTACGGAAGAGTGTTAAGGCCACATGGGCAGGCAGCTGCTTCAGATGCTGGCGCGCCCGGCAGATTATTTCGTTTTTTAAGTTAAGGCAGCTGGAATAGCATCATGAAAAATGGGAGCCTCCAGGAGTGCGGGCTGCCATTTTTCTGCCGGTTCAACATTTGCAAATGATGTAGCATGCCCTGTATATGAGAAACATGCTTTTTAATGATAATCGTACATCAAAATAATTTATTGCCATCAGTCGTTTTCTATACAAATAATCATTATTGGTAACAAACGTCATTGTTTTCTACACAAATAATCATTATTGGTGACAGATGTCATCGTCGTCAGACACAATGTTGGCAATAATGATGTTACTAACAATGACGAATTTTGGAAAAATCGCTGCTATTAGCAAAATAGGTTATTAAATTATGAAACAAACATTACACGTTATCTGTTTCCCTAATAAGTTCGCCATGGTAAATAAATAAAGAGTTTACCATGCATTATATTTAAAATACAGCAAAAGAAACCAATGACGACGTGGCATGAATATCTTTGGAGAACGATATTCAATTAATTATCATTGGAAAAATTTGCGTCCGTTCACTATGACGAGTGGTGTTCGACTTAGGTACGAGGGGGCTGCGACTTTTAAGTTAGACGTGACGCTTCGGGTGCTTTCCGTTTTTTTTAAATCATGCTAAGTAAACGTGTTGCCAATAATGACGAATATTTTTTGAACATTGTTTGAACTAATTTTTAATTAACTTACCACCTACTTTTTAAATTTATTTTCTTTAAAATATCTTGCCTGTTTAACGATAAATAATATATTCCTAGACAGGATTACTCTATTATTAATAATATTTTCACTATGATATAAAATATCGAAAATCATGTAAAGGCGACACCTAAAATATCGTGGTTTTCTAGCGTTTTTTTCTAATAGCTTGTTTTTCTGCTATTCAATCACTGAACGGTTTTGATAACTTTTTACTTCATTTATTTAGGTAGTAGAATAACTATAAAAAGTTTTGAATTTCTTTTACAATTATGAATGATAGGGCGAGACATAAATTTTCGACCTCTTGAAGATCCACCCTAGTAAACAAATCTGACATTGAAGAACAGAATACCAAATTGAAGTTTAGATAAGCTTGCATCTATCTATTACTTACTATAATCTATCAATACTGTTTAGTTAGACTATTGATGAATGATGATTGATGTTTTTTAGGCATTGTATGATGTAGATAAAAAATATATATGTTAGGTATTAAGCGTTAACACTTTCCTTGCCATAAACAATCTACTAAATAAACAATAATTGAAATTATTTTATAATTAAAATTTTCGGCAATATTGCCTTTTAACATTTTTAAATAATGTTAGATTAATATGTACCTATACCTAAGTACTTTAATGTTATCAATACATTTTAAAGTTTGAAGTGCAAAGCAATGATTAAATGATAAATAATTCTACTGCATAGATAAGCGTTTATTAATATTAGCGATCGACAAAAAATATGTAATTACTTATTTATTACTTAAACAGGTACCTTTTATCATTTCTTGTACCTACTTACCTAATTTAGTCAGTAGGTATAAATATATTATAAATATTGTGATTAATTTATTATTTTCAAAGCAAACGTTTTAAGGTCGGTTATTTATTAAATGTTTCTGTAATAAGACTTACCTAACTATGTATGACGATACAATGCGTCAGTAAATATGAGAAGTTAGGTAGAGTGCGTTTCACGAAAGAAGTCCCCCGGATATTTTTGGAACTAAATTTGACAGATCTATTTCCCTATTTTCTGACCTATTCCCTGATAGTACGTAACCCCTCAGTTATCTTAATAAAAATATACTTTTTACATAACAGAAATGTAGGTAAATAGATGTTTTATCAAAATGTATACCAACCTACTCATGGAACGACTAGGACACTCGAAGTATGCAATAATTAGTAATATTTGATGAATTACAACTGGTATTTAAATAATATCGGTAAAATTTGTACTCATAAACGGAAACATTGTCAATTTTGACATGATAAACAGCGCCGCGGCTAGGGGACTTCTTTCGTGAAATAGACTCTATTTCAGGTACAATATTATCCCTCATTTTAACTTGTTTTTTGTGGACGACTGGTATGAAAGACAAGGGACCACGTTGAGGGTTACTTTTTGTAGAATAACTTATTTTTAATATTATTTTTGAACATGTTTTGAATTACTACAATAGCTTTTTGTAAACGGACATTCTCCAGAAAATTTAATGACTTTCGATAAAAGTCATTTTTATTTTTAGTTATAATATCCTGTGAAAATGTATTGTAGTTCTTTATTAGTAGTTCTGTATTGTACTTAAAGATTTTATCGTTGTACAATAATTAAATCATTTTTCAAAAAACGCGTGCGCATATCAAGGTGACATGATTTTTTCGAAAAAGGATAATGACAATGACTCATCGTTCTCATTATCCTCATCCTAGAGGTGTCCCAAATAATGACAAAAATAAAATAATTAATTCTATACTTATCACTGGCCAGTGTTAAAGGTGAAGTTGATTCAAATCTCTTTTTTAAAAGTTATTTTATTTATTACTCTTTTTCACAGATGTCTTCATCAGCCCCCGCGATCGGTATAGATCTAGGGACGACGTACTCCTGCGCAGCGGTTTTCAGAAATGGAAAGGTAAACGTTCAATCGATAATATTTGTTAGATAGAAACGCTTTATTGCACATAAAGAGATATAGACGCCAAGACAAACAGATACTTATGATTATAAGACCTAGCGAGCGCTGCGTTGCGTTTTTTTAAAGCTTGATTAAATGATTTATTTATTATTTTTTTGATTTTTTTTTGATTAAATGATTAAAGGATTGAATGAAGTGTCACAGAACTACACCCATTGCGTTGTAATAAACGCATGCGGTACATATTAAGTACGGTATAGTAAATACAGGCCTCTTTGTTATTATACCTAATAAATACGCGACGAGGCACTAAATGACTTTAAACAGATATAAATCAATATAACAAGCCAAATGTTTCATGTAAAGGTGGAGATCATACCGAACGCGGAGGGAGACCGCCTGACGCCGTCGATGGTGGCGTTCGGTACTGAGCGTCTCGTGGGGGAGGCTGCCAAAGACCAGTTCATGCTGGAGCCCAAGAACACTATCTACGGTAAGTGTCAATTTCGTCATGTGATTATTATCATTACATTCGTAACAGATGCGTCGAACTTTCATCAGTTTCATAAATAGCTGATCCCGCGAACTTAGTGCCGCTTTAGAGGCAATAAATGATATAAAAAGTTTGCTATGCTCTTCTCCTGGTTCTTAGCTATCTCCTTACCAATTTTCAGCCAAATCATTTCTGTCGTTCTTGAGTAACTAAATATTTGTGAAATGAGGTCCGTGTTACAATTACTGATTGAAAGCAAGTCCAAAACTTGTTGCAGATGTGAAGCGCCTCATAGGGACCCGCTTCAAAGATGAAGTAGTCCAAAAGGATATAAAGCAGTGGTCGTTCAAAGTGATCGACGATAATGGACTACCGGCAATATCTGTAGAACACAAGGGCAAGGCGAAGATATACCGCCCAGAGGAGATCAGCGCTATGTTGTTACAGCGAATGAAGGACGCAGCGTCGGGGTATCTCGGCTGTGAGGTCCGAGACGCTGTCATCACAGTCCCAGCGTACTTTTCATCTTCGCAGCGACAGGCTACGAAGGACGCGGGGACCATCGCCGGCTTAAACGTTCTGAGAATTATCAACGAGCCCACCGCAGCAGCACTAGCGTACGGTCTCGGCGACACGGACGCAGACGAACGCAACGTCCTTATATTCGACTTCGGCGGCGGCACCTTCGATGTGACTGTACTTAAAATCGTGGAACAAAACTTCACAGTGCTCGCTACCACTGGAGACACGCATTTAGGCGGTTCTGACGTCGACACCTTACTCGTGGAATACTTTAGAGACAAATTCGAACAGCTTCATAATCGCTCGCTGTGTGACTCACCGACGGCTTTGCTCCGTCTTCGTAAAGCCTGTAAATACATTAAACATACTCTCTCGTTGGCAGATAATGCCAACGTTGATCTGGACTCTTTGCTGCCAGGAATAGACTTCAATATCGAGTTGACGCGCGCTCGCTTTGACGAGCTTTGCGCTGATCTTTTTACTGCAACGTTAGAACCTGTGCGGACTGCGTTGAAAGATGCTAATTTGGAGAAAAATGAAATCGACGATATAGTGCTAGTGGGTGGTTCAACTCGAATACCAGCCGTTCAGAAGATGCTGCGAGACTTCTTCGATGGTAAAGAGGTTAAACAAACCGTGAACCCGGATGAGGTGGTCGCGTCGGGCGCTGCGATACAAGCCGCGAAGCTTACCGACGATCCTTCCGAAATGATCAAGGATCTAGTGCTGGTGGATGTGACGCCGCTTTCACTTGGCATCAATTCCAAAGGAGGTGTAATGGCGAAACTCATTGAAAAGAACACCACTATCCCTTGCGAAGGAACTGCGATATTTACGACAGCTGTAGACAACCAAATGCATGTCCTCGTTGAAGTGTACGAAGGGGAACGGCTCATGACGGTAGACAACAACCTCTTGGGCAGGTTCACGATGTCTGGGATCCCGCCGGGCCCGGCAGGGATGCCGAGAATCCAAGTGAAATTGAAGGTAAACGAAAATGGCATTCTAGAAGTGTTCGCAGTTGAGAAATCGACAAATATGACAATTAAAATAACGATCGCGAACCCAGAAGAACGTCTTTCTAAGCGAGAGATCGAGAGAATGATCAGAGAGGCGGAAGATTTGAAGAAAGAAGACCAGGATCGTGTGGAGACAGCTCGAGCGAGGAACGCTCTTGAAGACTATTGTTTTAAAGTTAAAGCGGAAGTGCACAAGTTGAGAAATAAAATCCCACCTAAAGATAAAGATACTGTAGAACAAAAATGCACCGAAACTATTGATTGGATCGATGATACACCAAATGCAACTAAAGCGGAGTTCGAAAGTAAACTGAAGGAGTTACAAGATGTTTGTAATCCTATTTCTGAAAAGTTTTTATAACTCTTCAATGTTTGTTATCCTATTACTTAGGTACCTACTTACCATGTAAATATTTTTTGTTTAATAAACATGTCTACTGAAAGAATCACAATGTTTTATTTATAAACAAAAGGTTTTCCTTCATTATCGATTTTCTCTCAAGAAAGCACCAAATCGCTGAGAATAATATACTTAATAAGTCTCAAATGCATAAGTTCATATTCTCTATTGTGTAATCTTCTTAGAGTTGAGGCTGCAGTCACCGATAGACTGTCGTAGCTTTCGGTGCTTTAGCTCACTATTGGTTCATAGTTTTCTTTTAATCTAGAATATGAATACACTATCTAATTAATTAATGGCTTGTTGCAGACGTAAAACGTCTAATCGGACGACGTTTCGAAGACCCCGGAGTTCAGCGAGACATCCAACTCTGGTCATTCGAAGTAATCAATGAGAAAGGCCGACCGAAGGTAGCAGTGAAATACCAGAACAAGGAGCAGAGCTTCTACCCTGAGGAGATCAGCGCGATGGTGCTGGAACGGGTGAAGGATGCAGCGTCAAAGTACCTCGGGTGTAAAGTGAAGGAGGCTGTGATTACCGTGCCGGCTTATTTCAACGATTCCCAGCGACAAGCTACTATCGACGCCGGCACCATTGCTGGGCTCAAAGTACTCCGAATCGTCAACGAGCCTACAGCGGGTGCGTTGGCGTACGGCCTTGGAAACGAAGACACCGACTCAGACGAACGCAATGTGTTAATTTTTGACTTCGGTGGTGGTACTTTTGATGTGACCGTGCTCGTGATTGACTGCGGCGTTTTTGAAGTGAAGTCTACTGCCGGAAACACCCGACTAGGCGGCTCGGATCTAGACACTCGGCTCGTGGAACACTTCGCTGACAAGTTCGAGCGACTCCATAAAGTCTCGTTGCGCAATTCTCCGAAGGCGATGCTCCGTTTACGCGTCGCCTGCGAGCGCCTCAAACGGAAACTATCTTCAGTTACAGAATACAGCGTAGATATAGACGCGTTACATTCAGGGATCAACTTCACAGTGTCCCTGACTCGCGCTCGTTTTGAACATCTCTGTTCAGACCTGTTCGATGCGACGCTAGAGACTGTACGTCAAGCTTTGAGCGACGCAAAGCTAGATAAAGAGAAAATCAACGATATTGTGCTAGTCGGTGGTTCCACTCGTATTCCTGCAGTGCGACAGATGCTGCGAGACTTCTTCGATGGCAAAGAGTTGGATGAAACCGTGAACCCTGACGAGGCAGTCGCTGCCGGCGCCGCTATACAAGCCGCCAAACTATCTGGTGATGCTTCCCGTACTGTCATGGATCTTGTTTTACTGGACGTCACTCCTCTGTCACTTGGTACAACAGTCCGCGGTGATATAACTAAACAGATTATTAAACGCAACACCACTACACCAACAAAAGGCACTGAAAAATTCCAAACTGTTTACGATAATCAAGCCAGTGTTAAAGTGCAGGTAGTGGAAGGGGAGCGTCCAATGTCTAAAGATAACAACCTTCTTGGGGAATTCACTTTGACGGGGCTACCACTCCGACCAGCAGGGCAGGCGAAGATCGAAGTAACATTTAGTATTGACGTGAACGGTATACTCACCGCGACTGCTGTGGCCAAAGATACGAACAGCAACAAGACTATAACAATCACTAACGATAAAGGCCGTTTAAGTAATGATGAGATACAAAAGTTATTAAAAGAAGCCGAAAATAGGAAACACGAAGACGAGAAACGGAAAGAAGCAGCCCTAGCTAGAAACGAGCTCGAACAGTATTGTATTGACACTGAGAAACGACTCAAAGCGAGTCGTAGCGAAGATCCCTCAGAGAAGAACAAAATCTTGGAAAAGCTCACTGAAGCGCGCGACTGGATCGATTCAGCTAAAGACGCAAGTAAAGCTGAAATTGAACGCAAAAGGCGCGAGGTTGAGCTGATGATAGATCTGATGTTTTTAAAACTGTGACCCTCTTGATTAAAGGAATTGTTTTAGACTACGGGTCAATTTATACTGGTCACTGTATAAAACGTACTTAGCCCTTAAACTTAGGTATTATTCTTAAAATTGACGTGTAAAAATACATATTTATGAGTAAAATCAAAGCATCAATAGCCTAGTGCGCGTTTAGAATTTTCGATATCGCCAAACTGCAGAGGCAGCCCGAACTGAATAAAAGCACAGAATTCATATTATATAAAGGCCTTACGTCTGTTGCAGAAGTCCAAAAACGTATAATATCATTGGTACGACCCCACATCGACCCCGGTTCGCCCACTGGGTATAACAATTAAAACAATAATTTTGATTTGTACAGTTAATCTTGAATTTATGAATACCATTTTATGGCCGTATGGAAGTCTACAATATATTTTTAATTTGTTTAATTGAATAAAACTAATGTGTAAATATCCACTGGTTGTATTTTTTATTACAAACCCATAAATATAGAAATATATTTAATTTTGAGAATTTTAAATTGCCCAGCAATTGCCGGCAATTTTTTCAGTTATTTTTCTTTAGGTATGTACCAACTAATATAATAATAACGTAAAATATAACAATAATTTGCGATAACTATTCTTATCAACACAAAATACCAACAAAGTTAGTTTGGGGTTATTTTATTATTTATCTAAGTTACATTAAACTACTTCGCGCAATATTTCTTCTACGCAGTATTCTTATTACCTATCTACTTATACATATATTTAAATGGTTATATAACCATAATACCTACATTATCATATATACCTACCCCAATAGAAGTAGGCATATTTTTTAAATTATTATTTGGCACAAGCCGCCACCCATCGTGCCTCACGAATGATGTCATCAGCTGAGAAGTATCGATCCAGCCAGAGTTTCCTGGATGTAGGTAGGTATAATATATGACCTTATTTTGGTAGGTACCTACTTATTAACTAGAGGCGCCGCGTTGTCGCCGCCGCCGACAAAATTGGGAATTCCAAATAGGTTTTTTTATGATTAGGTAAGTAATTTGGTAATTTCATTATAAAAAAAGTTAGCAATGAACTTACGTATTACTTATTGAATTCTTACCTAAGTTTAAAAAAATAAAATTACATAAGTCAATTAATTAATTAAATAATAATTTTGATATTTAAATAAATAAATAAAATAATACAATAATAATGTCTACACATAAGCCCTTTTCTAAGTAGGAATCTGCAGAATTCAGGGTTTTTATAGATAGGTATCTACAGGCCTATTAAAATATGTAAGTACCTAACCCAATTCGACGAATTAACAAAAAAAAATAACCGGTTGGGCAATAGTTATCTAAACTCAAACAAACAAAGGCGATAACAACTCTTAGAATTAATTAACATACGTAAGAACATATTTTAAAATATTCCACATTAAAATTCCCTAGTTTCAAATATTACTACTGAATAGAAAAAAAATGTTTTGTGGCTAACTTCACGCTAGTAAAGTACAAAAGAGATAAATACAATTTTGTTTGTTTCTTTATTAGATCTTTTGTCTCGTTCATAATCAAATGTGCAAATCTTTTTGGGTTGGATTCGGGGTTTCACTTTGCAGAGATAATTGAAAGGTTAGAGAGAAAGTAATTAGTAATAAACTAATTGTTGGAAATCATAAATGAATAGGTAAATACGGAAAATGTGAGGGGAATAGTAGTTTGTCACCTGGCAACACTTTGCTACATCTGTCTCATATGTATGTCTCATGTTGTTTCACTCACTCAGTCAAATAACACAATTGTTTAAATCAGTCAGGTATCAAACAAGTGCTATTTGTTTTCGCCTTCCCGACACAGCTTAAAGTTTATTAAAACGCATCAAAATAGTAAGTATTGTTATAAAACAACTTAACCGTGATAGATTTAGTATAATAAGTATTTATTATAGTATATTTTGTATTGTTAACTCGCTCGCTACGTAGTTTTAAAAGGACCATGAACTTGAGAGTCGGATCTTTTTGCGATATCGTTGTTAATTTACGCCGCCGCGCCGCTCGCTTGATTAAATACTTTTATTTATTTATTAATAGGTGTGTATGCGGACTTTTTTCTGTTATTTCTTCAGGCTAAGTTATACATCGATTTCTGACAAAAGATTTCTATGGAAGTGATACAAAAAGTCTACCTACTAGGTAGCTTTAAGCTACTATTGTATGAATAATGTAAATCTAAGGTTTTATTTTATATCTTATTTATTTGCTTAATGTATAGTACCTACAATAAATAAAAATTAATGAAATCTTCATTTTGTTTCAGAATAACATTTTCATCTCAACAAGGATCTTTTTAAATAAGCATTGAATTCACACGTAGATACATACCCGAAGTAATAATTAAGAAAAGTTTTTTAAAGAAGACGCCAGACCAAAGAGTTGCTATGTCATCTATACCAGAGAGCACACATACAGCAAACACTACAGATGTGGGAGCAGGTGCCAGCGACGTCGGTGCTACTTCCGATCATACCATGGACGAACAACAAACCGAAATGATGAGCAACTTGAACGAAATGAGGAAGAAAACATTAGCAATCGGAACGAAAGTGTTAATTTCAAAATTTGGTTCAGGAACTGATTGCGCAAGTATTGTCAATCAAATTAGAGAATACATCGTGGCTAAAGACGACAGGTCAGAAATTTCAGAAAAGTATTTGACTGAAGCTGAAACATTGTATTCCCAAGTGGAGACACTACTAGAGACTTCAGTTCCAAAAAGTAACATGCACACTACAAGTTCTGAAACCAGAGACTATAAATCATCTATAGTAAGCCATAAGGTAACAGTAAAAGGAGACGAGCATGACGTCAGCAGGTGTATAATACTAGCTAAAGCTGCAATGGAGAATAATCAGCTGGATGATGCTGAAAGACTTTTACTTAAAGCCGAAAGAATACACCCGAGTAACCAGGCCAGAGAGCTACTAGAAAAGTTGAAAGAAAAAAAAGTGTCTGTAACAGTAGAACATCAAAGTGGAAATGAATCAGGTATAGATAGAGAGGATGATAATTTTGGAAAAAGAGACCAATATCTGGATAGAGCGAAGATAGCAATCGCTGAAAAAGATTTTGAAACTGCTAAAAAAGCTCTTAAAGTAGCTCAAGCTATTGACCCATTGTTTGACATCACACCTATGTTAGATCTTTGCGAAGACGCCATTAAAGAACAGAAGATAAAAATAAATATATATTTAGAATTAGCTAAAGAGGCGGTCGATGAAGAAAATTTTAAAGAAGCAATGAAATATTGTTTAAAAATTTTTTCTTTAGATAAAAACTGTGACATAGCTGAATTATTTTCAATAACTAAGAGCGGATTAATAAGAACGTTAATACAAAAAGTACAGAAATGTGTGAATGAAAAACAGTTTTTGAAAGCACTGGTGAAACTTCAAGAGATTAAAAATTTCGCAACAGAGATAAGTAAATCGCCATTATGGGCATCAGTTCAGGAGGCAATAGTGGAACAGGAACACTTGAAAACATCTGCAAATAATGCAATTAAGGATAGAGACTTTTTAACAGCTAAAGAAATATTATTCAACATAAGTAGGAAGTATCCCGAAGTGAACATTGAGGACTTGTTGGAACGTGTTGAAGCAGGCATCGCTTCCACCAGCTCAAGCTGCCATATCTTTAAATGTATTGACGAGCTAAAGAAATCAACCGACGATTGCCTTCAGATCATTCTAGAAGCTATTGACAGAAAAGAAGTCGCTATTGCTGAAGACATTTTGAAGAAAATGCAGGAAAATTACAGCTGTATGAATATTGAGGAGCTCTGCCGCAAAGTTGACAGTTTGAAAATGACTGAGACTTGTGACGTTCCAGAACCTTCTAGAACAAATAACGCTGAACATAGATCTAAAGATGAAGCTACTAGAAACTCGGCTAGTCACACAACACAAGAAGCCAAAGCTTCACACCACAAAGGAGCCATTAAAAAAGAAGTTTTTACTGCCACAGATAAAAAAAAGACCAAAGAGAATGATCAAGAAAATAGATTGTTGAAAGAAGACTCTAATTCTTTGTCAATAAGTACACAGAAATTAGAAAAAGGAAAGTTTTTGACATCCAATGAAGTTATTATAACTAAAATATATCATAGCAGTCAAGCGAGTGCCTCTAGTTCAAAGACACACAGTAAATTAAATGACAAAGATACATCTGATCATGTTTGCAGTGAATTTGAACACAAGTTGAAGAAACTGCAACACGCCTCTAGGAGGAAAGAAAATAATAAATAATTGTAGTTGTTATAAGTGTTTATTAAACCCGGTCCTTCAATAGTCAGATATAATTTAACTGCCAGATAAACCTAGGTATACAGGATGTTAGGAAAAGTATCACTTTCCTTTTAACCAAGTATAGTGTTAATGATGTAGAAAACATTCCACGAAAAAAAAAATTTTGAACTCATTTTTCGTTTTTCGAATTTTTCGTGGTATGTGTTCTACATCACTAACACTATACCTGGTTAAAAGGAAAGTGATACTTTTCCTAACACCCTGTATACTTACCTAATTGTGGGCTACATTGCAATCATCTATTTTAAAGTTAAGTTTTGTTGAATTTATAAAATGCTAACTGAATTTTCATTAAAAAATTAAGTAAAGATTTTGTTTGTACCTATCTACCCATGTTGTTCGTTATTTAGGTACTTACATGACAAAACCTAGATATAGTTATTATATTATTTTAAGATTTTTATACCTACCTAATGAATTGTATTTTTAATTATGTACCTACTTTAAATGAATATCAATTAAATAAAATATCAATTTCATTTTTTTTTCTTTTGACTTCTATTCCATTGATCTCCGATTGTGGATTTTGCAAATATCAAGTAAAGTTACGTAATTAGGTACTTATTAGTAAAAAATTTTGCTTAACTATGTATTCATAGTTTTTTTTTCTTAGCCTATTTCGTCCCACTGCTGGGCAAAAGCCTCTCCCATGCCTCTCCAAACACTCCTGTCATTAGCTGCATCCCACCAATCTTCCCTGAATGAGCGTAGGTCGTCACTCCATCGTTTTTTGGGCCTACCTCGGCGACGTTGGCCGTCTGGCACCCAATTTGTGGCTATTCTCGCCCAGTGCTTTGTATGCATGCGACTCACATGGCCAGCCCAGTCGAACTTTAATTTGGCGGCTTTTCGTCCAACATCTGCGATTTCAGTATTGGAACGCAGCACAGTGTTCCTCACCCGGTCTATTCTTTTCACACCTAGTATGCATAGTTAAGCAAAAAATTGTCTCGACATAAATTAAAATCAAACTCTACTCGCTTGTTAACTTCAACTTTTAATGCCATCTAGTATGGAGTAGAGGAACTATTAGAAACTAGAGATGAATTGCAATATTAATTTTTCTCTTCAAGTTACGACCCATGATCCTTGGGGAAAGTTGTTCAGTTTCATGAGGACTATCGCTGTGTTTTGGCTTTATACCCCCTTTCTGTATACATTTCTGTACACCTGTATAAAACTTTAAATAGGTTGCTGATAAAACGAATTTGCCAAAGAAAAACAATTTTCATTTATTATATTTAAAAAAAAATATATTTAAATTTTGTGGGGGTCCAAAAGTACCTGTATTGTTATTCTTAATTAGGAAAAATAAAAGATAGGTACCTAACTTTCTTCTAGGAACAAACAAGAAAATAATAACAAATAAAATTATCGCAGATTATGTTTAATTTACACTTTTTACAAGAGTATTTTAAAATAGGTACATAGAAACAGAAAAAGTAAAAAATAGATAATAACTGATTCAAAATTACAGCAAGTGAAATAAAAACTATAAGTAATACTTACAATTAATAACTTAAAATAAAAACCTCGGATTGTGAAGTTACGACCCAGTTTCAAATAATAAAGATGGGTGTGAGGATCGTCACACAACCGCCCGCCGCTCCTGCGCCGCCGCCGCTGCGCTGCCCGCGCCCCTCACGACACTCTCGATCCGACCGCGCACCGGATAGCACATGTCGCGCTATATAACGTGTACCTATTATGTACCTACGCATTATTCGAAGATTAAACCATAGTTTTTCGGAATCAACATCTTTTAATTGAGACCAGCTTCGACGAATCCTGCCCAAGATGAAACTTTGCAGTATTGCAACTTATACGTCAAAGTAACAAATAGGCTATATTATATTTAGATATTATGATGTTTTTCCAAAGATATGAGTATAAATGCGTAAGAAGTCGCGGGCAGCTTCTAGTCTAGTAGGTACCTATTTACATAATGTTTTTCCTAATTTGATGCAAATACATAACAGAACAGGTGATTAAACAGGTGTAACATAAAGGGGGTATAAAGCCGAAACACAGCGATAGTCCTTATAAAACTGAACAACTGTCCCCAAGGAACATGGGTCGTAACCCCAAAAGATTTTTTGGATCGCCCACACTTACTCGATCAGCTGATCGGACATTTAATATGGGGAGGCGATTTTTTTTTTCGATTTACAACCCATGTTCCCTGGGGAAAGTAGTTCAGTTTCATGAGGACTATCGCTGTGTTTCGGCTTTATACTCCCTTTCTGTTACACCCGTATTTATCAATCGGTAGCTTGCTTGTTCATAATAAGAAAATACGCCGGGCCTACAAGAATTCATGTCGTACTTAGAACTATGTACTGCCCGCAGCGGTGCACGAAAATTCTTGTCTGCGCAAGACACGACGCGGCGAACGTTGTTGAACGTTGTTGTTGAATTTTGTCTGCTCTACACGCGAAAATCCTCCCCGGTTTTCGCGTGTAGAGCAGACAAAATTCTTGTCGTGTACACGAAGAATTTGTCTTGTCTGCCGCAGACGACACGGTAAAATTTCTTGTCGCGAACAAGCGCTGTAGTAAACAATATTTTCTTTAGAAATTACTTTTAGCGAAATCTTAAAAAGTATAAAAACTTTTGATACAAAAATGCTACCGTACCTACCTAGGGACATTACACTATTATATCTTGGATCATACATTTATGAAGTCAATGATGTTGTATAATGTAATATAGGACTATGATTTATATTCTCAGTCAATTATCATGGATTCAATACCTACAGGGTTAGTTTTGGACCCTCCACCAAATTTGAATACCTATGGTTATCTAAAAAAGTTTTTTTTCTTTTGCAATTTCGATTTATTACCTTTTTAAAAAGTTCCGTATTTCTAAACAGCTTTGGACACCCTACTTATATTGCAATTCAACTCTAGTTCCTAATAGTTCCACTACTCTACACTAGATGGCATTAATAGTCAAAGTTAAGAAGTGAGCTGGTGAGTATGATTTTAATTTATGTCGAGACAAATTGACAAAAAAAAAATGATTTTTTTTTGCATAAATTTACTGTATTAGGTACTGCTATAGAACCACCTGAAGAAATTTGGTGGTGGGTTCAAAAGTAACCCTGTATATGATCATTTAAATGATCCAAGATAAATTATACTGTAATATACCCCTAAAAGATAAAAAATAACGACGAGGCAGTAAACGAGAAAGTCATACTCTTGCGTCGTTGTTTACCCACACATTGTCGCATTTCACATAGAGTTGTATAGAAGAGAGGTTCGGTTACAAGGGCGTGTATTCATTGGCGAGCCGTAACTGTAACCGAACCAATGAGGAAAGAATATAAGGAGTGGCCCCTTTTTTTTTCATATACAAATGAGTTTATGACAGCGTGCCAAGGTTGCGCCAAGTTTTTCATAGTTTTCTTGGTAGATGACCTGTCAAACGATAAGAAATCCATACAAAAAGGTAGCCATTTTGCGCTAGGCACGCAGATCCAGACAGTATGGCTCCTGCTTATATATTCTATACTCAAAGCCTTGTAGCATACAAAATGTTTTTTTGAGAGTGCAAGTTATAGCACGCCACTAAATACGCGCATATATTAGATACTTCGCGACTACAGAATTGTATTATTAATTAAGTTTCTTTCTGATCCGATCTGCGGCTTCCACTACCACCTGAAAAAAAAACAATGTATTAAAAAAATAGATATGTCGACGAGACGAGTCATCAGAAGTGGTGTTTAAGCTTTTAGTTAAAATAAGACAGTGGGCGTGTAACGAACAAACTGGCTTTATTGTGTAGTTCGCAATCACCTTATAAAATAACAAGATGTACGTGATGTCTTCCGATATCTTGTCTTCATTGATATCCAAACCATAATTCATCATACATGACATCATTTCAAATATGAAAGCGCCAAAGTGAGACAACCAGTCAGAAACTAGCCAGTTCTTGCATTTTAGCAGTAAAGAGTTTGCAAATGGTTCCAAATTAGCCTTCATGAACGTAATCTTTAAGGCAGGAAATATAGGCCCTTCTCCCATTACGATACTCACAGGCGAAGTGTCGAAGACTAGTCACCGCGAAGTATCTCACATACCTACATACATTATACCATACCATACGTTATTTGCATTCAAAAGGGATGATGACTACATTCGAAAATTCAAAAAGTAATTAGTCCGTCGTTTAGGCTATTAAAAAATATTTGAAACACGTTTTTTTACCTGATCAAATACACAAAAAAATACAAAGATACAGAGCATCAAAGTTACGGAGTGGGGGGTATTGACGTCACTCCTACGTAAAAATCGTACTAAGGCGTGACGTCATAAGCAACTTTAACCAAGTGTATCTGTGTCATTTTTAGTTTAAGAGAAAAAAGAAAAAATACGTGTCGAATATTTTAAAATAATCTATGTGACGTACTAAAAAAAAATTTTTTGGCATCAGGTGGGATACTTCGCGCCGACGGTGACTAGTCATCGAGACTTGCAGGATACTTGAATCGCCTGTGCGTATCGTAATGGGAGAAGGGCATTATTACCCGACTACGCCAAAAGGAGGATTATGTTTTTCGAGAGTATTTATGTATGTTTAAGTATAATTCTTTGGCACGCTCTACAGCCTGAACGACTTGATGGATTTTGGCTTGAGAGGTGTCGTTAGATTCGTATTTACAGTGAGAGACACTGGGCAGTCGGTTTTTTTTTTTAAGTTTGGTTATTCGATCTGTAATTACACATACCATGAAAGCCTCCTTGGCCCCTGGAGCCTTGTTTCTGTCGGGATGTAGAATCAGCATCAGGCGTCTACAAGCTTTGTTCACGACGGATTTTGGACTTGGATTTAGAATACCTGCAATTAATATTTACAATATGACTTCGGTTCACACCTGACGCAGCGCAGAGAATTTTTAATTATCATATTATTTATCGACATTGTAGAATAATATTCAAAATCAGTTGACACAACAAATGAGCATCGGAGCATCGAAGCGACTACAAGCGAGTGTTGTGTCAACTAATTTTGAATTTTATTCTAATGAGAACAATGTCGGTGATAAAATGACAATCAAAAATGCTCTGCGCTGCACTCCGTAGATATGCGCTCATACTAATCGGAAAACTTACACTATTTACATCTTTTTTAAAGCCTGTAGGTGCATTTGAATATTCTTTTACCACTCGCTAACACATACGACTTACATAGACCAAATAAAAGAGGGAATAGAAGTTGTGTCGTATCAGGTGCTCAAACGGACGGCAGAGAATAGAGAAGAGTGGCGCAGACTCCACCAACAAGAGCGACGCTCTTAAATGTATGATGCTGACTCGCTAACGGTGACGGAAAGAAACCTGCATACACTAGAGAAGAAATCCGAGGGAGAATGTGATTCGCATTGGGTCAGCATGGTGGATTAGAGAGTAGGCTCGTGCGTGTCCCTGTAGTGGGGACGTTAAAAGGGCTTTATTTTGCATCTGGCCAAGAATAAAAATAAAGATTAAAAAAATATAATCTCACCTAAGACATCGTGATCATTTCTAGCTTCTTTGACGCGGCGTATAGTTTCAATTTCTTCTGAAGTAGGTTCTCTTCGCGTCGGTCTTTGGGTTTCCTGCTTCGGTTCCGACCGTCTTCTCTCTGTTCGCACCGTCACTGTCGTTTCCTCAGGATTCTCATCAATCGCTTCCTGGACCAACTTCATCAGTTCTTTCGCTCGCGCCGTCGGATAAAAATTCTCAGCTTTTTCCAGAAACTTCTTCGCTTTTCTATACTCCCTGTTGGCGTACTTTTGCTGAGCTATCTCTATGCACCTTTCTGCGTCTTCTAGAGTCCCGTTGGGGGTCTGACCGTTCGCCTCTATTATTAATTGTTGCATTTCATCTATTAGTTTGTTCACGGAAGTGCCATCAGTTGCTCTCTTACATTTAAGAAGAAATCTGTTTGCTTTTTCATAGTTTTTGTTGTTAATTGCTTCTTTGGCAATGCTAATGCATTTAGCGATGTCGATATCGCTATTGTTACTTGGAAGTGATTCGGTGGAGCTGGCCTCGGAGGTATCATCTTCACTTGCCTGTCCTTGCGCCCTTAAAACGTCTTCTAACATCCTCTCGCCTAAAGTAGTGGGGTACAATCTCTGAGCTTTCATTAAGAACCTCTCAGCTTTCTTTAGATCCCCGTTAGAGATCGCAGTCTCAGCAATGCGCAGACTTCTATCTGCATCTTGTTTTTTTTCTTCGTCGATGTTCATCATATTGCTGGAGGGCATAGTTGGACGGTGTTAAGCGTTTATGTATCAACCCTAACATCATCAAAGTTGAGAAAAAGGTCTTTAAAGTTTCAAACGGTTTTTTTGGTTTGGTATGTCTGATTATTGATATATAGTTACGATTTTGGTACCATTTTATGCGTAATAAAGTACTGAATCGAATTGATAAACAAAACCTAATGATATTCCGCTGCTGTTTTAATAAAATACAAAAAACTATTATGGCCAAATAAGAATCTGGAATTACGAATTCAGCGTTTATGTACTAAGCTGCTTGGTACAAAAATAATTCGAATTAGGAGTTTAGTAAAAATGTCCTAAAGCGGCTTGATATATGAATGATTTATTTACAATAGAGCTTACATTTAGAAAAAGTGTATCAAGCAAGTACCTATTTATTAAGAGTGTTGTTGCCGTCATAGTGATCGATCAACGCACAGCCCAAACCACTGGATAGATCGGGCTGAAATTTGGCATGCGGGTAGATTTTATACCTTCATTCCAAATTTCAGCCCGTTATAACCATTATAACGTAGGCATCCAATAAGAAAGGATTTTGACTAACTCCACCCCTATGGGGATAAAATAGAGGGCGAAAATTTGTATAAAACTTTGTCAATTTTGAATCGCTCTAGCTGAGACTTTGCATGCATAAAGTTACTATAACATAGACATTCCCTGATAAAGGATTTGGTCAAATTCAACCCCTAAGGGGATAAAATAAGGGGTGACAGTTTGTATGAAACCTTGTAAATTTTGAATCGATCTAGCTGAGACTTTGCATGCATAAAGTGACTATAACATAGACATCCCCTAAGAAAGGATTTGGTCAAATTCCACCCCTAAGGGGATAAAATAGGGGGTGACATTTTGTATGAAACTTTGTCAATTTTGAATCGATCTAGCTGAGACTTTGCATGCATAAAGTGACTATAACATAGACATCCCCTGAGAAAGGATTTGGTCAAATTCCACCCCTAAGAAGATAAAATAGGGGGTGACAGTTTGTATGAAACTTTGTCAATTTTGAATCGATCTAGCTGAGACTTTGAATGCTTAAAGTGACTATAATATAGACATCCCCTGAGAAAGGATTTGGTCAAATTCCACCCCTAAGGGGATAAAATAGAAGGGTGACAGTTTGTATGAAACTTTGTCAATTTTGAATCGATCTAGCTGAGACTTTGCATGCATAAAGTGACTATAACATAGACATCCACTGAGAAAGGATTTGGTCAAATTCCACCCCTAAGGAGATAAAATAGGGGGTGACAGTTTGTATGAAACTTTGTCAATTTTGAATCGATCTAGCTGAGACTTTGCATGCATAAAGTGACTAACATAGACATCCCCTGAGAAAGAATTTGGTCAAATCCCACCCCTAAGGGGATAAAATAGGGGGTGACAGTTTGTATGAAACTTTGTCAATTTTGAATCGATCTAGCTGAGACTTTGCATGCTTAAAGTGACTATAACATAGACATCCCCTGAGAAAGGATTTGGTCAAATTCCACCCCTAAGGGGATAAAATAGTAAGTGACAGTTTGTATGAAACTTTGTCAATTTTGAATCGATCTAGCTGAGACTTTGCATGCATAAAGTGACTATAACATAGACATCCACTGAGAAAGGATTTGGTCAAATTTTACCCCAAAGGGGATAAAATAGGGGGAGACAGTTTGTATGAAACTTTGTCAATTTTGAATCGATCTAGCTGAGACTTTGCATGCATAAAGTGACTATAACGAGTTACTAATATGTTGCATAAAAGTGATTGTCCGATTTTGGTATTGCATAACCACTTTTCGCAGACGTATCATATCGCCGAACTTCTTTTCGCATAATTTTGTTATCAATACGTACATTTCGCATAATTTTCTATGGCAGAATAATATTTTCACCGAACTTTTTTTGAACTAATTTTAAATGGCATAATAATAATTTCGGCGAAAATTCTATTTGATGTTATTCTATTGTTATAAGTTATTGATTTGCTTTCCCAGTTTTTTTATGATTACACATTTCAGAACCTACTTGTCTATATTAATTCCAGTTTATTAATTTCTTGATTTTCTTGACTTTAAATCTTGACTACAGGATTAGGTAGGTACTTTCTTGGTGTCAAAATCATGAAAATGTAAATAAGCTTACAAACAAGCAACATGCAAGCATGCAAACAAGCAAGCATCAGCATGCAAGCAAGCAAGCAAGCAAGCAAGCAAGCAGCATGCAAGCAAGCAAGCAGCATGCAAGCAAGCAAGCAAGCAGCATGCAAGCAAGCAAGCAGCATGCAAGCAAGCAAGCAGCATGCAAGCATGCAAGCAGCATGCAAGCAAGCAAGCAGCATGCAAGCAAGCAAGCAGCATGCAAGCAAGCAAGCAAGCAGCATGCAAGCAAGCAAGCAGCATGCAAGCAAGCAAGCAGCATGCAAGCATCAGCATGCAAGCAAGCAAGCATGCACCATGCAAGCAAGCAGGGATGCAAAAATCATGTTCTAACCTAACCTAACCTATCCTATTGGGGTTGGCTGGGAGTTTTTTTTCCTCAGCGGGGGGCTTCGCCCCCCGAGCCCCCCCTCGGGGGCTCCGCCCCCGGACCCCCTCCGCCCTTTGGTCGTTGCCGCCAATACGAATTCTAAAAGATTATTATGCCACATTAAATTCTGCCAAATGAAGTTCGGCATACTAAATATATGCAATATCATATTCTGCCAAATTGTTATTATGATTGCTGACTGTTATGGAAAGTATATATTTATGCAAAATTATCATTCGATTATAAAAAAATATGCGATATTTGTTATGCAAAGTGTATTTCGAACAATCAATATTATGCAAGATAAGGGGAACCCGACTATAACATAGACATCCCCTGAGAAAGGATTTGATCAAATTCCACCCCTAAGAGCATAAAATAGGGGGTGATAGTTTGTATGGAACTTTGTCAATTTTAAACTAATCGGGCTGAAACTTTGCATGTATAAAACAATTATGACGTAGGCATCCACTAAGAAAGGTATTTGACAAATTTCATCCCTTAATGGATAAGATAGGGGATGAAAATTTGTATGAAAAGTTGCGGACAAAAGCTAGTTAAAATATCAAAAGGGATTAAAAATACCTATAAGAAACAAAAATTTATGTAATATTTTTCATAGAATCAGCAATTTTTTTAAAATAAAATCAACACAAAAAGACGAAACAAAAAAAGGGCGACCGACCATACCAATGGATGATGGCCGTCGATTTTAGATATTACGTGTCTATAGATGAAATACTCGCTATTTAAATAGAGTTATCGATTGGTATACATGACTGTTGGATCATATTTTCAGACTACTCCGGTACAAGACTTTTCTGACGTCAATTTACGGCAAGTTGGCTGTCGATTTTGGCAATGACATCTATGGATAAAATACTCGCCGTTTGAATAGCTATCGATCGATGTGTATCCTATTAGTGTTGAGTCATATTTACAGACTTCTCTGGTACATTAATTTTTTTCAACGTCTATTTAGGGCAAGTAGGCCGTCGATTTTGGCAATATTGTCTAGAGATGAAATACTCTCTGTTTGAATAGCTACCGATTGAAATGAGTCACATGACTGCTGACCCATATTTTTAGGCTACTCCCATATAAGTCATATTTTTCAGATGCAAAAACAGTACTTTCACTTTAGGTATTGGGTGCGTCGCTATAAAAGGAAAAAATGTACGTCCTTAGAGCTAACGAATGGCACTAGTTTCATATAATTCCAACATGTGTAGCCAAAATTTCCCAAGGTCCAAAGAAGGTTGATACATAATTGCTTTTTAAATGTGATAAAACTTAATTTTGCTTTTGTGTATCAAGGAGGGATAGTACATTAACGCTAAAATAGGAATAGCGCAATAGATTATTTTCGTTTACGTTCTATGCAGCATAACACATAAACGCTAAATACAATAGTTTGATTGTAAATTAAGCAATAATGTAACCATCAAATTATGAAAAAAGTAAAGTAGATCGTATTTTTTTAATAACACGGTCGTGTTCTTTACAAAATTTCGAACAAAACTGCATTCAAAACTCAATTTCGCACATTTTGTGGGTTGATACATAAACGCTTAACACCGTCCAGTTATAGGATTTAGAATTTATTTTACAGTTTGTGATAAGTATTTATTGAAGTAAAACACATCAACATTACAGTACAAACTTAATAGCTAACCTACTTATACAATGGGTTACAAAAGTACTTGTATGGTTTTATAGATATACGACACGATTGTCAATATGGTAGACAACTTAATTATTTTGTTGTAGAAAAAATATTATTATAATTAGTTTATTTAATTAGTAACTTATTAAATAATATCAAAAACGAATTAACCTAAAGAAACAAAGAAAAATCACACAAAATCAGGCTGTACAATCGTAAAAAATATCCCCATCTCGAGTCAAATTTGGTGGAAAAGTGCCAAGGATACTAGCAGCATTGCCACGCAGCCTATTTAAGGATATAGGTAAGTATATGCAACAACGACCAAACCAGGGGCCCAAGTCTGATAATTTAAAATAGCCTCAGTTGTGTGTAAGCAGACTGTCAATGGCATTTTTTGACACATTTGATGTTATGCTAAACAATGGCATTGCAAGCCGATTGCGACCAAATATGTCAAAACATGCCATTGAAACGCAATAGTCACACAATTTAGACTATTTTTAATAGTCGCAGACTTGGGTCCCAGCAAAATACAAACCAGGGCCTTCTTTGACAAGACTTTCTTTATTTATTTGGTTCCTATATGTATATTCCTATATATAGACATATGTTATTACAACATATTTAGCACATTTATATTTTTTTAAAATATACCTATTCAGTGTAAATCTTAGAATTAAGAAAACAATTTATATAATATACCTAGTTTACGAGTTATATTTCAAAGAAAAAAGTTCAAAACAGATTTTTAAAAGAAGAACAGAGGTAGTTCCATGAACTTTTTAAAACAGAACTTGAACTATTGTTAGCAAGTGACCTAACCTCAACAAGTAGCTGTTTGGTTTTAACACTAGGACATAACTCATCAGCTTTCTTTAAAAATTCTTTTGCTAGCTCGTAATTGCGTGCTTCCTTAAAAGTGTTGGCCATTTCTATGTAACATGCAGCTTTATATTCTGTAATTTTCCTCTTATTGTTAAAATTAGAGTCACCTTTCTTACTGACTTCCGATTGTGAGTATGTAGCTATATATTTGGCGTCAACAATGCTTTGAAGTAGTTTTTTCGTGTACACCGATTTAGGTGCAAAAGCCAACGAGATTAAGGTAAGCGACTGTGCATTATCAAGGTCTCCATCTTGGAGTTTCTTTTGCGCCATTTTATATAATACTTCAGCCTCTTTTTCTTTTGAACTGTCTAATTTGCTTCTCGAATCCGATTTCACTCTAGCGTCTATTTCCTTTTGAACTATCGTTAGCATATCGTTAGCGGCTTCTAACTTGAATGTACTGATTGACTTTGATAAAAGTATTTCTGTTAAGTAGAAAGCATTATTTTCCATTGCATTTAAAGCTCGTCCAAATAGTCTCTCAGCTTCGAGCTGCGCCGGTTCTACGTGTGCTGTAGTACTCGCTTCAGCGTTACATTCTGATGTATGTTCCACAGTCGTCTGTGTATATATTTCCTTCTGATATTTAACTTTACGAGTGATGTCTTCAACTTGCTGTGAGGGATACGACCTATTAGCTTTGATTAGAAAATGTTCGGTTTTATTATAATCCCCAGCAGACATCGCGTCTCGAGCTACATCGAGACATTGTTCTGCGACCACCTTTCGTTCTTTTTGCGAACATACTTCACTATATGTCATCTTAGATACTACCTTTTGTTTGTTATCTTTAGCCACGTTTATCTTTTCCAATATTTCTGTGACTTTATCGTTTTGAGTCGAACTCATTCTAGCGGCTTTATTTATGAATTTCTCAGCTTTCTCAATGTCGTCGTTAAGTAATGCCTCTTCAGCTACTTTTACGCATTTCGAGACTTCATCGTGATTAAAATCTGTATAATAAGGTTCAGTTGATGTTTGTTGTTGGTAATTATAATTAGTTTCTGCACCACCTTGATATTTTGGTTTATCTGCGTCCTCGATCAGTTTAAAAAGTTCCTGAACTTGTGGCAATGGGTGTAGGCTCTCTACTTGACGAAGCAAATCTTGGGCTTTATGATAATTTTGTTCGAGATAGGCATCCTGAGCACTATTATATAATCTTTCAGCTTGTGCTTTATGGTCGCAGTAATGTTCGTTTGTAGTTTTATAAACAAATCCCGATCGCGTCTTACTTGTACCGTCGTAGTGTTTGGGTTTCTGTTTATTAATGTCGTCTCGAAGGCCTTTGACACGAGCTGTATTCGGCCACAGTTTGTCACACTCCCCAGCGTGATACTCAGCTCTTTCAATATCACCGTTAGTCAAAGCAAATTGCGCAGTTTTGAGATGCTTTTCATAATAATCTTTAGGGCTGTTTGTCGGCAGGTGGTATGATGGGGTTTCTGGATATTCAAGGTTACAAGCAAAGCGAGTGCTAGAGTTAGAATGTTCGTAACTTGGTGTAGGTATGTCGTCACAAGACTTCTTTAAATTCTCTAATTCTTTAAAGAGTGGTTCAAGCTCCATACTTTTATAGTAATATTTAGCGTCGAGTAAAAATTGTTCAGCGACTACAATGTCTTTTCGTTTAAGGGCGTCTCTAGCAAGTTGAGCACATCTCTTCGAATTTCTCTTTTTGTCGTTTGTAGGCACAACGATGCTAGTGTCTGTTGAACTAGCGGAAGCAATACCAGCACGGACACGAGCTGCTAAATCTTCGATGTCAGTTTCCGGATCCAATCTCTTAATACGATTCAATATATCCTCAGCTTTTGGAAATTGTCTATTTTTAATAGCACTTTCTGCATCTTTTTTCAAACCGTTTATAGTTTTTTGTAGTGCTAAAGCATGATTGACTGTTTTCTGCAAATCGTATATGTCGCGTTCACGGTCTATATATTTTACTTGACGGAGGAATTCTTCGGCTTCTTCGAAATTTTTCATTTCTATACAACTTTTAGCTTGTTGTATCTTAAGCGTTGCCTGTTGTTGTTGAAAGCCTGCCGTTGCAGTACATTTTAATTTATATACATCAGCTTTGGGATCAATCTTTTTAACTTCATTGATGTAATCTAACGCTTTTTCATAGTCTTCAGCAGCTATAGCATCTATGATCAATTTTATTCGATTATCTATCTCAGCTTTACGCTTTATTTCATCTTCAACTATATCGAGCATATATTTTATATCCAGAAGAGGATCAAAACGTTGTGCTTTATGTAAAAATCTTTGTGCTTTTTCAAAGTTTTTATCGGCAATAGCTTCCTTCGCTATGTCCATACATTTGTTCCTTTCCTTATAGTTCGTATCGTCTGTAATTTGTACTGTATCAATGTGGATGTGGGTTTCGTTTTGAGTATCGTTATTGGTTTTTACATTCGTCGTTTCTAGTGGAATCTGTTTTGGAGTTTCCTTTGCTTTCTTAGCTTCTTCCAATTGCTTCAGTAGCTGTCTGGCTTGTTTTGTAGCACGAATCCTTTCGGCTTTTAACAGAAATTTCTCAGCTTTTTGCAGATCCGAGTTAGCTAACGCTTTCTCAGCAACAGATATGCATCTACGTACATCGTGCTCGTCTCCCTTATCTGTTACAACGTGGCTCACTACATTAGACACGTGTTTGTTTATTTTGGAAGTATCAGCGTGGTCGTTGTTTGGGACTTTTCTTGATCGCGTTTCAAAGCAAGCTTCAACGCCGTAATACAATTCTTCGGCTTCATTTAAATATTTCTCGATGCCATTTAAATCACCGTAAAAACCGTAATGTTCAACCATTCCAACTAATCCGTTAATTTCTCTGCCAACGTTCGCGTAATAACTTGACGGACCGTATTTAGAAGTTAACACTTTCGTTCCGATTTTGAGTGTTTTCTTCCGCATTTCGTTAAGGTTGCTCATCATCTCTGCTTCCTGCTGTTTCATGGTTTGGTCTACAGCATTATCGTCGTCGGCTGTAGCCGCTGCATCGCCAGTATCACCCGCATCGCCGGCGCCCGCTCCAGCACCATCGTCTTCAACCATCACATCACTAGCTGTATCTTTATCATCAGCTACATCACTAGTATCCATCAACATATTCTCTGTTTCATTCGACATAGCAACTACCACTATAATGATTGGTTCACCTGCCTGCTTTCATTTATATTACAAAAGGTATTTAATTGAATTTTCTTTTAACTATTTACGTATTCGTGTGAGAACAATGTTCTGAAACAAAAGAAAAAGTAATTTTACTAAAAGTAAGTAAAATATGTATCTATCTATATCTATTCGACGGAGGCCGTAGTGGAAGAGTAGTTTATTTAGGTGACTTTAAATTAGTGAACGATAGAAAAGAATATGCATGTACTCGTGATAACAAACAACTTTTACTAAAAAAAATTGAACTTGCCATACGAAATGCACCAGCTGATAGTATAGGGGAGCAATTTTTTTTATGATTTCGAACTTGGCCCTATAGTAAAAGAAGTTTGTATCACTTCAGTCGCAGTTCATAAGTTGGCAAATCTGTATTCTCAATCCGACTAATGCGTGCTTCTGCATAGCTTCTGCAATTCGACTGCGATGCGATTGCGTTTAGTAAAACTTTTAGTAGAATACCAAATTTGACACAATATAAATCAATCGCAATCGACTATCAAACGGATCGCAAAAGCTTAGCTTAAATTAGCAGATTTGGCCGGGTGTAGTTACAGGGTTCCGTACACAAAGGGTGAAAACGGAACCCTAATCCAGACTCGGCTGTCTATCCGTCCTTCTGTCACAACGCTATATCTTATGAACCGTTATAGCTAGAGCGTTGAAAGAGCATCCAACATATTGGTATAGTAAAAAATTTCGGTATCAATAGGGGATGTGTAGTGTAACACATCCCCTATTCGAGCTAGTACGGAAAAAAAAAAGATGGCGGCCACTGATAAAACTTACATCAATCGATAGAGAAAAATATTATAAAACGATAGTATTTTGGACAAATGTCGAAAGTGATATTATGTTTTTGGAGATGTAGAAAATGTTCCCATATAACAATTTTCAAAGTTTTACTATGGCGGCCCAGGATAGGGAATCATGGAAGAAGAGGAGAGAGGCCTTTGTCCAGCAGTGGGACAGCGATGGCTAGATAAGAAGAAGAACTATACCAGGCACCATACAAATATGTTCGATGCCATTTTCACAAATGATGTATTACCGTTACCGCTATAACAAATACTATAAACCGCCCAAGTAAGAGTTGGACTCGCGCAGAAAGGTTTCCGTACGTATTTACGATTGATATCGAGCCTAGTTAATGTGTGTTAACCTAGTGAATGGATTTGAACCCTTAACGCGCGAGTCCAACTCGCACTTGGCCTCTAACATCCCGTTTCCCTAAAATGGGGGAATTACCTCGAATTGAACGCGAGCGAAGTCTCAAACAATAAGCTTTAGGTATACAAAATGCTCTGCCATTAAGGCCCAGAACACACAATGAAACGCAACTGCAACTGCTAGTTACTTTTGAGTTGCATCGAATTTTCTGCTATTAAAAAAAAACCAAACCATACACGACGCAACTGAAACGAAACGTTTCAAACTAGTTAAACTTCGATGCAACTCAAAAGTAACTAGCAGCTGCAGTTGCGTTGCAGTTGCGTTTTATCGTGTGTTCTGGGTCTTAAGGTTACGAAAAAAATATACAGTATATTTTAAAAAATAAACTCTTGTTAATTACACTATTCTAGAACGGCTGAACCGATTTGGCTGAAAATTCGTAAGGAACCAGGGGAAGGACATAGGATACTTTTTTTAACCTAATTTATAAAATAAAAAACTGCCTTGAGCGGAAGAAAGTTCGCCGGGTCAGCTAATCTTATCCTACAATGTTTGTGCCGATGGATGGATGTTTGTTGCTCTTTCACGCAAAAACTACTGAATAGATTTTAATGAAATTTAGCAATATTGTAGCTTACGTATCAGAATAACACATAGGCTAGGTATATTATTATAAGAACTTGTTTTTTTTAGATATGACGAATCAATTTATTCGATTACCACTTGCTAACGGTGAAGGAAAGCATCGTGAGGAAACCTGCATACACCAAAGAAGAAATTCGAAGGTGTATGCGAAATCCGCCAACCCGCACTTGGCCAGCGTGGTGGATTAGGCCTAATGACTCTCTGTATGAGAGTAGCTCGTGCCCATCAGTGGGGACATATATGGGCTGATAACAACATGACGAAAAATGCGTACGAAGTCGCGGGCAGCCTCTAGTCTAGTATAATAATAAAATTATACGAGTAGGTACTAAAATAAACCAAAATGTCTCATTTCAGAATATTGTTCACACACTTACAAATAAAAAAAAGAATTAGGTAATTTATGGTACCCATACAACCTGAGTAATTAACTTATTTTTTTAATTAGGTACGTTACTAATAAATAAGGTGCTTTTTGATTACATACAGATATTTTTGCGTTCAACGAATTTAGGTCAGCATAGAAACTATTTTATAAATTCATAATAATTATGAAGTAGGTACCTACTTGGTTCATATAAAGTTGTTTGTTTATACAGGGTGGCCCGTCGATTGAAGTTACGAAGCCGAATATTTTATGCATAAAAGCATCTGATGCAAAAATAAACTTATGAAAAAGTGTACTTTTTTTTCTACGAACCTTTTTAGGGTGGTTGGTTGAAAAATCTCAAAAAATCAGAAAACACGTCATAACTCGGAAACCGTAAAAAATCGCGGAACATACATGGGGGTGATTCGGATACCCCACGACACGAGGAATCCAAATTTTCCTTTTGGACGTCAATTGACGGGCCACCCTGTTTAATAAGCCGCGGGCAGATGCTAATATCAAAATGTGTTCTTAATTCTAACAAAGCCTGCTTTAAATTGTGTCCTATTTTCATTTATAAGTAATTTAATCACCTACCTACTTATTCCTGCCATTTAATCAACAAAAAATAAATTTAAAACCTACTCCAGTAGCTTTTTGTAGCTATGCATAAAAGACGGCATGATGCAGAATGGATAATTTACTTTAAATACTTTTTCAACAACTGCCTAACACGTAGAATGAAACGAAATCGTACTTACTTATGTAGGTACCTATTATCAACAAAAATTTTACACTGACAACTAAAATATAACTTATTAAAGCAAATATATCACTTATTTCAACACAGTACTGTTATTATTATTTTAGAATATAAATTAAAACTTACATTTTGATAAGAATTTAGCAAGAAGTCGTCACTAAAGAGCTCGCTACGGCGGCGTGAACAACTAACGAGTGGTTAGCAAACTGAAGTGAGATAGAAAATTGCAAAACTATATCCATCTCTGTTATCGTGTAATTTTAGTGATGGGAAATGAGAAGTGATTAAAACAGTTAAAAATCATTAATCTAATGAGGGATTTTGATAAAGAAAAAAAAGTAGTCATTATTTTTAACAATAGTGGATAAAGTAAGCGTTTTCCATAAAGTAAGCATAACTAAATATAATTAGATAATATAAAATATTTAGAAAATGAAACAAAATGTGTCATAATATTATTGGAATTATGTTTTTCCTTTTTTTCTCTTTTTTTAAACAGTTTCAAACGTTTATTCATTCTATCTATTCAAAACATAAGAACGCTGGCTGACCCAAACAGATTCTTTCCACTGGCTTTCTAGAAGAGTAATTTTCTTGATTCTAGAGTATAATTACCTATATTACCTCGATAATATTATATCACATCAATAATATTCCAATACCTATTCCAAATACGTTAAAAATATTTTCAAGTTTTTAAAACTTTTTGAAACCGCTCGAATTTATTAATTCTATGTGAAATAAGTAATGAGCTTAATCGAAAAAAAATCGATATACATAATTAATAGAATAGGATATCACATCACTAGTGATAAAGGAGTGGTCTCTTTATTATAGGAGTGGTCCAGTTGCTATCCGCCAAGGGGACGCCCAGTGTGACCAGTAACGGAGATTTTGTAACAATTGCGACGAAATTTTTAGAAAACGAAATATTTATTTTTATATACATATTATAAAGACTAATATACAGGGTGTAACGGAAAGGGTTTATAAAGCGGAAAAGGGCATACTCTGTACATTATGTAGAAGTCTTCTAGCCGTATTTCATATCAAAATAAACACTTCTTTTTTTTTAAATTTTGATTAATTTTAATTTTAGAATGTAAACAAACGTGTCCCAACACTATTGAGGTCATTCGTCTAATCATATGGCACTGTACACTATCACTAGCCCCGCCCGTCTTTCTTCTCTCTTCATCATACGACAACCCCGCCCATCTTCCTTCTCTCTCCTTGCACAAAGCCATGCCGCGCATACGCTCAAAGCGCGCCGGTCGGCAGCGGCGGCTTTATCAAAGGATACCGACCGAGGCGGCAGCGTTTGGCCTTGGCTCGGGCGCGCGGCCAAGGACGGACGTCTCTCGAAAACGTTCGTACTAACGCGTTGTAGGTATCGAAGCTGAAACAAAAGTAAATTAAATGAGTGACATTATGCATAAGTAGATAGGTGTACCTAAGTAAGTAAATTAGTAATTTACAAAATAATTTTTATTACGAAAAAAAAAAGGTACCTACTTAAGTAGGTAGTTACAAAAGTTAGGTAAGTACCTATCCAAAATGTGTGGTTCCATTTACACGTTAATTTTATTAAAAAAACAATGCCTGAGTAGGTAGGTAAGGTTTGAAATTGAATTAAAACTAACATAGGTACCTACTTTTAAAGAAATGGTTCAAAAAGTCTTCGTTGAAAACAGTTCATAGGGCGCGACTCGGAGACTGTGGGACCCGCGTATTACGAAAATCGTTCGTAAAACGCATCGTAGGTATCAAATCTGAAACAAAAGTAAGATAAATTAGTATTTTTTTGCTTCAGTAGGTACCATTAGATAAGACAGCGACCTAAGTACAAGTACTTACGTAAAGCGCGACGCGTGCGCTGCGGGGTCGGGGGCAGGGGGACGTCTCTACGAAAACAGCTGTTCATAAAGCATCGTAGGTATCAAATCTGAAACAAAAGTAAGATAAATTAGTAGGTATTTTTTTGCTTCAGTAGGTACCATTAGATAAGACAGCGACCTAAGTACTTACGTAAAGCGCGACGCGTGCGCTGCGGGGACGGGGGCAGGGGGACTTCTCTACGAAAACAGCTGTTCATAAAGCATCATAGGTATCAAATCTGAAACAAAAGTAAGATAAATTAGTATTTTTTTGCCGCAGTAGGTACCATTAGATAAGACAGCGACCTAAGTACTTACGTAAAGCGCGACTCGGAGACTGTGGGACTTGCGTATTACGAAAATCGTTCGTAAATCGCATCATAAAAGTCGTAAAGTAAGATAAATTAGTGTTTTTATGCTTCAGTAGGTACCTAAATAATAATTTTATTAAGATAACGGCGGCGCGGCGCGTGTAAAGGCGGCTCGGGCGCTGCAGGACGTGCGTGTCTACGAAAACAGCTGTTCGTAACGCATCGTAGGTATCGAAGCTAATCAAATAAATTAAAACTTTACTTACATTTACAGAAATGGTTCGAAATGGCGTCCTCCCTGCTGGATGCACAAACCAGCTCGCCTGTAGGTAGAGGCTCTAGTGTTTCTTAGCATCTCCGGCGTCACAGTACTAAACGCATCTCTAATGCGCTGCTCCATTTGCTCACTAGTAGAGCACTCCACGGCATAAACAATATTCTTTATGTGCCCCCATAAAAAGAAGTCCAGCGGGGTCAAGTCTGGGGACCGCAGCGGTCGATTCACCAAGCGACTGAAACAGCCGTACGAAGGCATGCGCCTAGCTTCATCAGCTGGTCTCCCGTCGATGTAGCGCTCACGATAGAGCTCGCGAGCTGCACTTAAATCACCGTTGGTAAACCCAACGCACATAATCATGTTATAATATTCCGAATTGGAATCATAAGACATGGCGAAAGCAAAAGGTAGCCACTACACAATTAGATACGAAAGCACAAGTGCACACGCGACAACGAATTGAGAGCGACTGACTGAAGGAAAATTAATGAGCCGACCGCCGCCGACCGAGCCCATACGAACTTTTCCGAACGCTCTCCCGCCGCCCTGCGCCAGAGTCCTGGTCACGCCCCAACATAATGTCATTGGTCCTTTCGTTATCGAATTATCGATCTTCTTGATCCTTATTGGTTCAAATTTTCAGCGCGAGTGGTGGTTAGAGTTCCTTTGTAAAATGGTTTCTAATTATCGGTCTGAACTTCTTCATATTCGTCATTTCCTGGTAGCGTGGAAACACTAAACCACTCCGATAATAAGATTTTTTGTTTTCAATTGGTCAGTTTTGAGCAAGAAAAAAAACTTTAAAATAAAAACCAACCGATTTTTTTTTACTTTGAATAAAAACCTAGGAATGTAAACGAGAAATCGACAGACTTACCTTCAAGTGATTTAAAAAGGAATTTTAGTTTTAATTAGGGCCAGCCAGCAGCTCTGCGTAAGGCGTACTTACAGAGTAGGTACATACTACGTCGCGCGTACGAATGTGTTACGTTTTACGCGTTTTATGTTCTTTATTTAATTTTCCTTTTATGAAAATAAAAAAATCATGTTACAAAAAACATGTAAAAACGACATTTTATTTACAAACGAAAAATTACTGCGGAACCCACTTTGACATGCCAGGCGTACAGATAGGTGTAAAAGCGGTGGGGACAGCGGTCAATCACCCTAACAGCTGATTGCTCAATAGTGATGGGCAATATCAGGCAATGTGTTGCAGAAGTCTGCAATTCAAATGCGTTTTAAAAATCGTAGGATGGACTTAGAGAGCTGATATTTTGGAATATGCTTTGTTTCCCCTTCCAGAGTTACCCCCTTTCGGGATTATAAACCCTTTCCGTTACACCCTGTATAATAAATATCTTAACAGACAAACTGCCAATCTATGATGTTTAAAATTTTTTTTTCAAATAGGTTACTCATTTTAAATATTTTAAAAAATAGATAATTTACCTTTAGGCCTAGATTTTGTAAGATTATCTAATTTATGGTACTTAGAGACTTTCAATAAACAAATACAAATCATCAATACCTACTTAAATATATTCATATAATGCACTATAAAATGTAACTAAATACTTAAAATAAATCTAATGAAGTACCTAAGTTATTAGATTATATAAATCGTTATCAAGAAATTAATCGTGCATACAAAGGTGTAAAGCACCACTTATATTAAAAGCGGTGGGGACAGCGGTCAATCACCCTAACAGCTGATTGCTCAATAGTGATGGGCAATATCAGGCAATGTGTTGCAGAAGTCTGCAATTCAAATGCGTTTTAAAAATCGTAGGATGGACTTAGAGAGCTGATATTTTGGAATATGCTTTGTTTCCCCTTCCAGAGTTACCCCCTTTCGGGATTATAAACCCTTTCCGTTACACCCTGTATAATAAATATCTTAACAGACAAACTGCCAATCTATGATGTTTAAAATTTTTTTTTCAAATAGGTTACTCATTTTAAATATTTTAAAAAATAGATAATTTACCTTTAGGCCTAGATTTTGTAAGATTATCTAATTTATGGTACTTAGAGACTTTCAATAAACAAATACAAATCATCAATACCTACTTAAATATATTCATATAATGCACTATAAAATGTAACTAAATACTTAAAATAAATCTAATGAAGTACCTAAGTTATTAGATTATATAAATCGTTATCAAGAAATTAATCGTGCATACAAAGGTGTAAAGCACCACTTATATTATCTCTACTCTTGATATACATGTATTATATTTATATCACTAGAGGCTGCCCACGACTTCGTAAGCATTTATCGACATAACTTTTAAAAAAATCATGATATCTGAAAATAATATAACCTACGTATTATTCTAATATCCAAGCTAAACTATTGTAAAATTTAACCAAAATCTGTGCAATGATTTTTACGTGATGAAGTAACAAACATCCATCCATCGGCATAAACATTGACATTTATAATATTAATAGTATTATTTGATTATGAAGTGTTCGGTTATATGTATTTAACGACTTGCTCGAATAAGTATTAAAGTTGCTAAGCCATATAGTCCTCCTACCTACAAACAAAATATTATTAAATATCAATGTTTGTGCCGTGGGATGTAAAGATGTTTGTTACCCTTTCCCACAAAAACTACTCAATAGATTTAGATGAAACTTTGCAATATTGTAACTTTAACATCAGGCTATATTATTTTACGATATTGTATTAGTTTTCCAGGATATGACGGTTAATGCGTACGAAGTCGCGGGCAGCCTCTTGTATTCTATATTAAAGATAAAATAAGTATTATTTAAAAAAATAACATTAACAATACCTAATAAACGTTTAACATAAAATGCACTGTACTGAAATTCCCCGTGCCATGCGTGGGCGCCATTAACGTACACACAAACATCCAAACTTGAAACAGATGTTTACATTACAATAATTGTTTATACACCTATCTACCCAGCTGGAATTCAAACTCAGGACCTACTGAGTGGCAGACCGACATAGTGACCATTGTGCCAACTAGGTTGTCAAAATAATCTAACCGTTTATTCTACAAAAACCGACTGCGTTTAAAAAACACAACTTTTTTTTATTTTGATGTACCTACCCAGTGTCACTCTTACTGTAAATACAAAACTAACGACAACTCTGAAACTTAAATCCAAAACTAAAAAAAAAAATTAAAATTTAAAAAACCCCCGACTATAAAAAGTAACAAAAAAGTAGTATTTAACTTTCATACAAACTTCATTACGTCGACGGACCGCATTCTATTTTCCTTACGAATATTTTAAATTATACTTTTCGATTCATTTAAAATATTTCACAAGTATTTTTTTACATTTTGATATCACATTATGATTGGGTATTTATGATAGTTATATTCGCGTACCCACCTAACTACTTAGCGGTCCCCCGACAAAATAAAGTTTGTATGAAAGTTAAATACTACTTTTTTGTTACTTTTTATAGTCGGGGGTTTTTTAAATTTTAAATTTAATTTTTATTTCGAAATTTTTAAACCTTTTTTATAATATTATTATAAGCTTCTCCTGTTGTCAACATTGCATTATATTAAGAATTAGACACTGATCAAAACAAATCCAAACACGACATATCTGCTGTTACATTTTTCAAGAACAGGTCGAGAGCTAGTCTCCATCATCAGCTCCTCATCTGCTGTCACCATTGCATTATATTAAGAATTAAACGCTGATCAAAACGAATCCAAACACGACATATCTGCTGTTATATTGGATCTACAACCCTACCACAGCCGACAAAATAGCTGATGACCCTGAAATGGCTGAATCGATTTGCATATTTTATATCTAAGAACACTCCCAGAAATACCAGCTTTAAATTAAAAAAAACCCCTCTTTTGGCGTCGGGGGTTAAAAAAACTAACTCTTAACTTAAATTCAAGCCGTTTAGGGTGTAGGTGTCAAAGAATTATACATACACACTCTCGAAAAACATAACCCTCCTTCTGGCGCGGTCGGGTAAAAATGTTAAGTCGGTAATACTGTTATCAAATAAAACAATGTTTATCTTTATCTCTAAAGTGGATATCGATAATAATTGCATTATTTACTCGTCTGGGATTTAAATATCACAGGACAATAGCAATTCTTCAATAACTACCTAGTTACTTATCTTTCCCGGAAGTTATTAAAAATAATTAATGTTATGTTATGAGTGTCGTTTCTAAGGCCTCAAAGAGCATCCAACCTAATTGGCTGCCTAACCTAACCGCTTGCATCTACGTCTACGTTACGCAAGCGGCGACAGTTCCATACCTTTGGCCTTGGCCTTTATGCCATCCAAGTTTTCTTTCGCGGAAAATAACGTATTGTTTTAGACATGTCAAAAAGCGGTTCCTTCTTTTTACCCTTCGCCTTCATGAAATCTGTAGGTAGGTACGTGGTAGGTACTTAACCTCTCACATCCCACTGACCCATTATAAACCCAGACACAATCAATTTTCTATTGTTCTTTTTTTTCCGGGATGTGAAAGATTTAGGAGTCACACTAACAAGAAGTAACGAGCCCAAGGTCACCTTTACAATCGCTTCACAGAAATGGTTTTCGGGGTATTCCCCTATAAGTATGTAAAACAACTTTAAACATCCTGTCTCGACAGGTCGGGAGGGGGTGCGGGGGGAGGGGGTCAGTCTTATCTAGAGCCTGGAACACACTGCTAGCGATAATATTTAATATAATATCTTGAATATAATCTTCAATCAATCAATCAATCAATCTAATCAGCCCGTTTCTCCCCACTGCTGGGTATAATAAGGTTTAAGAATAGTAATACAACCACTTTAAGAATAGTATTATAATTTTAATGAGTTTTTTTTTTAATTATAAAATTTTGAAAATGATTACGTTTATTTAATAAATAAGATTATATTTTATTAAAGTATTGTCATTTGTTTTTTTAAGGGTTCCGTACCCAAAGGGTGAAAACAGGACCCAATTACTTAGCTGAGACTTGGCTGTCCGTCTGCCTGCTTGTCCGTCCGTCTGTCATCAGGCTGTATCTCGTGAACTGTTATAGCTAGAGCATTGAATTTTTTTATGACTAAAGAAGGAAAAACGGTTGTAATTAATTTGTATTCTTTATTTATTAAGGTACGTATGTATGATGCTGTAGCTTAAGGTATTCCCGTATTATAAAAACGACGAAGTGTGTTTCGGATAATATTTTAATTAGGTAGGTATGTATTTAGATTTAATTATTTTCTGTCTCATAAAAGGCGAACAAATGACAAACGAACACCAGTCACATTTTTTTTCTTTTTTGGAAATCTTAATAATATTTAAAAAATACTTTGTAGCTATTTTGAAAATTCGCTATTTTTAGTCCTTTTAGTATGGCCACACTGTTATATTTTCGCTTGCAGTGTACGATTTCTTTCAGCTGGCGACGTGATCCCAAGCAACTCTCGGAATTCGCGCGAACTTCACTTCATTCGTTTCGTATTCGTCGCGCCGCCGCCGGTCGGTTCATACATTTGTGCGTGATAACAAATTAATAAGTCACTTCATAAAAATCCTTTGTTCTTATAAAGTGTTTATACAATTCGTTCGTGTTTCAATCCATTTTGAAGGTAAGTTTGTTGTTTATTTATATTTAAATAAGGAAATGGAGTATTTTTGATTTATTTAAGCATGTAAGTACGTACCTACTTAATAAAGGCAAACCTAAATATAAAATCTAAGTAGGTAGGTACACCTAGGTAGGTACCTACTTAAAAACCGTCCTAACCGTGACTTACTTGAGTTTAATTGGTAACTACTCGTATTTTAATAGGTTACAGTCAAAACTACAAATGCATAACACACGTAAAACATGATTTACCTATATTATTAAGATGATTTACCTCGTAATTTTCGCCACCTTATCTTTGAATAAATTTTGACATGGTTATTTTGTGTTTCTTTAAGCTTTATTCTGTTTAATTTTGTGTGCTGTAGGTTTTGTGTGTGTTGAATGATTCTGTCTGTGTTATGGTACCTAGTCAAAAGTGGTTTTGACTAAGACCCAGAACACGGTGAAGCGCAGCTGAAACTGCTAGTTACTTTTGAGTTGCATCGAAGTTTCTGCTATAGACTTCTTTAGAAAACCACACACTACGCAACTAGTTTGAAACGTTTCGTTTCAGTTGCGTTTCACGTAAGTGCCGTCGTAAGGGCACTTCATTCTTTTGATTCAAATGGCGTTCAAATTCTTTTGATTCAAATGGCGGATACAAGAGGGTACTAGGGCCTGACTTAAATAAAATGATGATTTAATGATAGTTACAGTCAAAACCAGCTTTTGAGTTGAGTTTTGACTTCATCATTTTATTTAAGTCAGGCCCTTGTACCCTCTTGTATCCGCCATTTAGGCCTATCTTCTGTTAATCCATTGACTTCTTGATGCGACATGACGTTAACTTTTTCCTTCACTCGAGTATGGTACGGTACGTGCGTCTTGGTCTCCCTCTCCCTCTCTTTCCGTCAACCTTTCCTTGTTTCTCAAGAACATAGTCGGCGAGAAGCACTGCTTGTTTAAGGCTGCGTCCCCAGTAGACAAACTGTTAGCGGCCGACTGAGTGAGCCGAAAATTGTGGCGAACTGTAATTTGAGTTAGCTGCAAACTTGCATCAATTTTCATGCGTCGGCGCAAGCAAACTTATTAGGTTAGTCGCTTATTTAGAGTCAGCGCGCGAAACGCTGCAAATTGCGTAGAGCGAGCGCAAAACTAGCAAACTATGGACACTTCATTTAAAAAAAATGGATGGGCGTACTAAATCGATTCGCCGCAACCTCAGTCAGGGACGCAGCCTAAGAACGATAGACATAATTATTATACCTAGGTACCTACCTATGCGCGTTAAAATAAACAAAATGTATAATGAGAAGTGGAATCTATTTAAGTAGTAATAAGCCTTCTTATCTCTCAAATACTTAACTAAAATTTTGGATATTAATAGGTACCTACCTACCTAAAATGTAGGGATGAATGGATTCATTCATTTTACTCGAGAATAGTACCAACATACAATAATACATTGTTCTACGGTCAAAGTGTGATATTTAAATCCCGAAGATATTTTCTCGTCAACGCAGCGGAGGGGGGGGGGGGGAGGGTATTGAGCTTTGAGTATAGAATTATAAGGAGGTGCCATACCGTCTGGATCTGCGTGCCTGGTCTGGCGCAAAATGGCTACCTTTTTGTATGGAATTCTTATCGTTTGACAGGTCATCTACCAAGAAAACTATGAAAAACCTGCGCCAACCTTGGCACGCTGTCATTAACTCATTTGTTTAAGATACAAAAAAATGGGGTCACTCCTATTATATTCTTTACTCATTGGTATTAAGTTAAAACTATATTATCATTTTTCTTGATCTATTTTATATTGGACTCACATTGGATCCAAGATACATAGGTAATTGACTATGAGAAAATAAATCGTGTAATTCTGTCAAGAGTAGTACCTACGTTCCTAACCCACCCTAAACCTACGTGCTGTATGAGGCGACTGATGAATGTGGATGAAGCGAAGGAAATGTGTTTGGATCGTAGCAAGTGGAGGGAAGTGGTCACTGCTTACCCCGTCGGGAATTAGTGTTGCATAGGTTTACAATCGATTGTTAAACGTCATTCATTCATTCATTCATCGTTGTAAAAACATGTACCCTATCGATTGTGCTTTTTTTTTGTGCTTTTTTGTGATAGTATCGATAGTATTGCTGTTAACCGATACTATTGCAGCGAAAGCACAATCGATAGGGTACATGTTTTAAAACGATGAATGAATGAATGAATGACGTTTAACAATCGATTGTAAAACTATCGATTTTTTTTCGTGTGCGTGTGGACGGAGTGAGCCAGCAAAATTTTTGCCTGGAAATATGCCTAACTTTTAGTGCAAGTTCTAAAACAATTGTGAAACTAAATATTTTAATTTGTGAAAAGATAGAACAAAAGATATGGCATTAAACATCGGCTCACTCAGTTGAGCAAGCTACCTATGAAAATTAGAGAAAGTATTAATTATTCATATAATATTTATATACCAGGATTTAGTGAAACTTTTGCTAAGTAAATCCTGAAAATTTCAGATCGCCTGGTAACGTAATAAAGTTTTCACAAATGATTTCTTCGGCTCACTCCGTCGAAACGTTTTTTCAACCCCTATTTCTGACGAAAATACTGAAAATTGAAACTGCTATGTAATTGTGAAAGTAAGCTAAGATAATATGAGAATTTGTGAAACACAAAACAAACCACTAACGCGGCAGGTTTTTGTATAATCATTGGTTTCATCGGATCACTCCGTTGAAACGTTTTTCGTAAGTTAAAAATGTCAATATCTTAAGATTTCTAGCACTATAGAAACTAAAAACTGTCTTAACTTTTAGTGAAAACTTTTCACTAAATATCCACCATACTAATGTTTTATATTCCATGTCTGGTTTAAAAGATATTCAATTGTGTTTATTCTGCATACAAACTTCAGTTTAGGGTGACCACACTGTTTTATAAAAATTGAGGACATTTTTTAAGAAAACAAGTTTGTTTACTTAATCAGCCTTCTTTATTGAACTAGGTAATTCTTTATTAAACTATAATACCGAGCATGATATAGACTTAAATTGACAAACAATGTAATAATAAAATATTATAAGTAGGTAGGTACCATGTAATTTTCTCTCGCTATATCCTTAACTGTGTATCGAATTTTCTAGCAGCCTGAAAAGCGTTTTAGCAATTAAAGCAATTAAAATATACTTAAAAAATACATTTTAATTACTTTGAATTCATTCCCAAGTCCCGGCACTATGAAATGTCAACAGCATGGTCACCCTAAACTGAAGTTTGTATGCAGAATAAACACAATTGAATATCTTTTAAACCAGACATGGAATATAAAACATTAGTATGGTGGATATTTAGTGAAAAGTTTTCACTAAAAGTTAAGACAGTTTTTAGTTTCTATAGTGCTAGAAATCTTAAGATATTGACATTTTTAACTTACGAAAAACGTTTCAACGGAGTGATCCGATGAAACCAATGATTATACAAAAACCTGCCGCGTTAGTGGTTTGTTTTGTGTTTCACAAATTCTCATATTATCTTAGCTTACTTTCACAATTACATAGCAGTTTCAATTTTCAGTATTTTCGTCAGAAATAGGGGTTGAAAAAACGTTTCGACGGAGTGAGCCGAAGAAATCATTTGTGAAAACTTTATTACGTTACCAGGCGATCTGAAATTTTCAGGATTTACTTAGCAAAAGTTTCACTAAATCCTGGTATATAAATATTATATGAATAATTAATACTTTCTCTAATTTTCATAGGTAGCTTGCTCAACTGAGTGAGCCGATGTTTAATGCCATATCTTTTGTTCTATCTTTTCACAAATTAAAATATTTAGTTTCACAATTGTTTTAGAACTTGCACTAAAAGTTAGGCATATTTCCAGGCAAAAATTTTGCTGGCTCACTCCGTCCACACGCACACGATTTTTCGGCATAGCTAACGGGAATGAGGCGTGACAGATACGTACCTACAGTAAGCCACAGATATAACTCAGCCTCAAAATTATTAAAATAAAAAAAATAGTGCCATCTTCGAAAGAGTTAAGTTGGCGCTTGTGGCGGCGGCGGCGCGGCGGTATAATTTGGATCCGAGTAAAAATTTAAAACATTCTAAAAGTCGGGGGCGTCAGGTATATCTGTGGGGAATTGTATCTGGATATTATGTAGGTATACTTAGGTATAGGTAGGCTGTGTAGGTATTACATGGATATGTCGGTAGGTATACTTACAGGCAGACCAACTTATCTGTGAAATGAACGGCGGCGCTAGTAGTAATACAAAATTGTATTTCTACCAATCGCAGCAGTTCTGGAATTTGACATTTCCGTATTAGTTACTATATATTTAGTTTATTAGTTACTATATTATTTTATACATATATAATAATAATAATAATATAATTTATATTTTTTATTAATATATTTTTTTTTTTATATATAATTTTTATATATAATATAGTATTTAGTTACTATATATTAGTAGCCATAGTTCCAATAACGGCCTGTTCACAGATAACTTGGTAGATCTCAGTGGCGTGCACAGACTTTTCAGTCAGGGTAGGCAAAAAGAAAATCATGATTTCTTGATTATCGTTAAAAGATAATTTACAAAACCCTAGGGAATAAGTACCTACCTACCTCCTACCACCATCACCATCATCAAAAGTCACAACTCAAATACATTTCACAATCTATACTTAATACATTTTAAAATAAAAATCAATTAATAAATCCGTGATAACGCACAACAACAAAAATACATTTTAAGGTCACGTAACAAAAAACTTTAATACATAATATATGTCTAATTACTTTGAAACTAACCCACTCTTCATAATGGTCGCGTAATGTCAAAATATAATACGACAAAAAATAATGGTCATGAATTGCCTCACAACTGCATGAAATAATGCGTAGGTACTCCTTAAAATAGTCGCATAATCACCATACAAAACCGAAAAGGCACTGCCTACCTTGGACGCTTGTGTGCGTGATTTTCTTAAAGTGTGCCTGCATATTTACAAGCACGCACACTACCAAACGAGCTGGAGTTTACGAGGCAAGAAAGACAAAATTAGTTTGTGCCTTTCCCGCAATCAGAAGGAAGCGGCGCTAGGTGCGCGATCAATCGAAGATGGCTCGATGGTATAATAACCCGCTCGCTTAAAGGCTTAGTAGTACTATGATCAATAGATAGGTGGCGCTGTTAGTGTTATTAATTTTTTTGTGATTTTCTACCAAGGTTATTTCGATTGATTCGTATTATTTTATTTACGATTTGATTCAATATTGTAGGGTAGGCAATGTCTTTTTGCCTTTATGGAGTGCACGCCACTGGTAGATCTGTTTATGCTATGTGTGTCCCTTGATTTTTTTTTACCATAGACTAAACATGTGTGTTTGCGTTACAGATGTCGACCGCACCAGCTATAGGTATAGATCTCGGTACGACGTACTCTTGCGCAGCCGTCTGCAGGAAGGGCGAGGTAAGTAGTGACGTCACTTTTACGCGACGACTTTCCTCTAGGAACATTGTAATGTCTTGTTTACTTATTATAGGTAACCTATCAATCAATTAGGACATATAGAAGCAGGCTTGAACGGACTTGTACGGACCTGTACGGGTCGGTAAAGGTGGACCCAAACTGCGTCTGCTAATAGGCAAGATGACTAAAAAAAGTGTTTTAGTCCAGCACATAGATTATTTTAAAATATTGGACACGTATTTTTTCTTTTAAACTAAAAATGACAAAGATACACTGGGTTAAAGTTCCTCGTGACGTCACGTTTGGGTACGATTTTTACTTAAAAGTGACGTCAATACCCCCCACTCTGTAACTTTGATGCTCTTATATGTTTGTATTTATTTAGCATTTGATCAGGTAAAAAATGTGTTTTAAATATTTTTTGATAGCCTAAAAGACAGACTAATTATAATGCCATTTTTTTAATGTAGTCATGAGGTAGTCATCATCATCGTTATTATTCATCTAATATTTTTAACGTTCTAACTTCAGGTGATAATAATCCCGAACGCCGAAGGAGATCGGCTCACTCCGTCTGTCGTGTCATTCGGCGCAACTCGACTGGTCGGGAAGGCGGCGAAGGAGCACGAAACCATAGAACCGCAGAACACTATTTATGGTAAGTTAGTATGTGTCTGCTAGTGTACAGATCTAAGCGCACAGACACACACACACACACAAACATACATACACACACACACACACACGTACGCACACATACACACACACACATAAATAATATTAGTAGGTATAGGTCGTGCCTCGTGAAAAGAACTCTAGAAGCAAGTGGAAGGGCTGAGTTCGCGCATGGGTACACTCCCGCACGAAAGTACTAGGGCTATTTATTGTTTTTGTTTAGTTCTTTCATTTTTCCGAGGTATCGGAAGACGATAAGGAATTCGGAATCTTTTGAGCTTTTAACAATTCGTTTCGCTGTAGATTTTGAACATTTTGTTGCCGCTGCGGTCTGTTTCATACTTTGTTTTATATTTTCGACTGCATTATTATCGGCTTCGCTCTATACGAGGTAACTTTAAATTAATGAACGATAGAAAAGGATATGCATGTACTCGTGATATATGAGATAACAAACAGCTTTTACTATGGGACCAAGTTCGAAATCACAAAGAAAAAAACTTGGTGACTTTAAATTAGTGAACGATAGAAAAGGATATGCATGTACTCGTGATAACAAACAACTTTTACTATGGAGACAAGTTCAAAATCATAAAAAAAAATTGGTCCCCCATATACCAGCTGGTGCATTTTGTATGGGGAGTTCAAAAATTTTTAACGATTTCGACCTTGGTCCCATAGTAAAAGTTGTTTATTATCACGAGTGCGTGCATACCCTTTTCAATCGTTCACTAATTTAAAGTCACCTGTAGAAATAATCTTTTTTCTATGTAAAACTTTGAATGTAATTAAACACTTTTGTGCGCCATGGTATTTTAGAACAAAAGTCAGATGTCAGACTCAAAAATCGTCTAATGCTCAACTTGACAGCTAGCGTTCTTTTTATGTGGCTCGACCAAATAATTAAATAAAAATATACACTTTATTTATTTACTTATATTTCTAGTTTTCTTTCGTAAACATTATCACACTAGCAGTTAAGGGCGTTAACGCACTTGCGGTTGCTGTTTCACATAAAAATGTCAAAGCTTAATGTCAAATCTTCGGCGATAACAACGTCATCAGGGGCCCAAATCTGCTAATTTAAAATAGCCTCAGTTGCGTGTCGGCAGTGTCAATGGCATTTTTTGACACATTTGGTATGTGTATTTACTATTTAGTATACTATTTTATTGCATTGACACTCTCATTGACACTGCCGAGACAAGTTGTTCAAGCATTTCTGGAATTTGGCATTTCCGAATTAGTGGCCGTAGTTCCAATAATCAATGAGGAAATAATATAAGGGGCGGCCCCATTTTTTTCATATACAAATGAGTTTATGACAGCGTGCCAAGTTTGGCGAAAGATTTTCATAGTTTTCTTGGTAGAAGACCTGTCAAACGATAAGAAATTCCATACAAAAAGGTATCCATTTTGCGCCAGACCAGGTGCAAAATGGCTACCACAGGCATTTTGCACCTATAGTAAATTCTATACTCAAAGCCAATAATGGCCAGTTCACAAATATTTGGTAGGTCTGTACTCGCCGTGCCAATTATCTCGCGACATCCTGTCTAAGGACAGGCGTGAGATAACTCGTGACAACGTTTTATCACGTCTCGTTACTTGAACCACCAAGCGCGGTTCGATTTCATTTGAAATAAGCGATTATGACTATTTTGAGTGTTACCATAAAGTAATTTAAGAAAAAAAACTAATAATCTAAGGTTGTCGTAACTTTTAAGCTTTTGAGGTTATAAATTTTATGAACTGATATTGTGTGCGAAAAAATACTTACTTATTTGAAAATGCTAACGAATCTTGTGTTCCGCTTTCTTCGGATGTTCTTGGATTATAGATTTTTAAAAATCGATTCCTTACATCGTCCGCCATTTTGTAAAGACCGTCATATTCATGGTGTAAAGAAATGAGTTAGAAGAATGAAAAGAAACTAATATTAAATGAAAGCAAGTCCTCCGCTTGTTGCAGATGTGAAGCGCCTCATTGGACGGCGGTTCGATGATGAAGAGGTCCAGAACGATATGCCGCATTGGCCCTTCACCGTCGTCGGAGAAAAGGGACGCCCTAAGATCACAGTGCAGTCCGAAGGCGCTGAAAAGTCATACACACCCGAGGAAATCAGTTCCATGGTGCTGATTAGTATAAAAGACGCGGCGTCAGCGTTCTTGGGCTGCGAAGTGCGAGACGCCGTCGTAACGGTACCGGCTTACTTCACGGACTCGCAGCGACAGGCGACGAAGGACGCGGGGACCATCGCCGGCCTCAACGTGCTGCGGATCATCAACGAGCCGACGGCGGGCGCGTTGGCGTACGGGCTCGGCGACACGGACGGCGACGAGCGCAACGTCCTCATCTTCGACTTCGGCGGCGGCACCTTCGACGTCTCCGTGCTCACCATCGAGGAGGGCATCTTCGAAGTGCGCTCCACTGCCGGGGACACGCATCTAGGTGGTACCGATATCGACACGCGGCTCGTCTTACACTTCGCGGCCGAGTTTGAGAAGCTTCACGGACGTAACTTGCGTACGTCGCCGATGGCAATGAGTCGGTTACGTTCAGCCTGCGAGCGCGCTAAACGCATGTTATCTGCTAACGTCGAGGCTACGATCAGTCTAGATAAACTCGAGGGAGTAGACTTCAAGAGCACAATCACTCGTTCTCGATTCGAGGAACTTTGTGACGATCTGTTCCAGGCTACTTTAGACCCGGTACAGAAAGCGTTGGACGACGCTAACATGGACAAATCTGAGATCAACGAAGTGGTCCTCATAGGGGGGTCTACACGTATTCCTAAAGTGCAGAAGATACTGATAGATTTCTTTGACGGGAAAACTCTGAATCAGACCGTGAACCCGGACGAAGCTGTTGCTGTCGGCGCCGCGGTTCAAGCGGCGTCGCTCATCGGGGACAGGTCACAAACCGTCATGGATTTAGTCCTTGTGGATGTGACGCCACTGTCTCTAGGGATCAACGCGCAAGGCGGCATGATGGTCACCCTCATCCAAAGGAACACAACGATACCATGCCGGAAGACCTTGACCTTCAGCACAGCTGTAGATAACCAGATGCACGTCCTCGTACAGGTCTACGAAGGCGAAAGAGCCATGACGGCAGACAACAAACTTCTTGGAAAGTTCACGATGTCTGGCATCCCGCCCGCTCCAAAGGGGGAGACCAAAATCGACGTAACGTTCGAAATCAACGAAAACGGCATCCTAGAAGTCTCCGCTGTTGAACTCTCGACTAAAAAGACTAGTAAGATTACAATCTCGAACGACAAAGGTCGCCTTTCGAAGCACGATATCGACAGAATGATAAACGAAGCTGAGGAATTTAAAAAAGAAGATCAGGTACGTAAAGCGACGGCGCAAGCGAAGAACGCTTTGGAAAACTACTGCTACAAAGTTAAGGCGAAGGTGGAGGATAAGAAACTGAAGGATAAAGTACCGAGCAAGCAGAGACAAGCGGCCATAGACAAATGTACGGAGACGTTAGATTGGGTGGATGACACGCCGAAGGCAACCAAAGCTGAGTTTGAATCGAAATTGAAAGAAATGCAAACCGTTTGTGACCCTGTCATGGCGAAGCTTGTTTAAGGTCATTATGACGTCGTTCATAGAAATATTATGATTAGAGTGCGTTTCATGAACAAGTTCCTATGCCGCCATGTTGGCAGCATTGAACATTTGTACTGCCACATTACCCTCATTGTGTTTCGCAGTACAAATTGTCAATGCTGCCAACATGGCGTCATAGGAAACATTTCATGCAATGAGGAAGGAATAGACTGGAGTGGCCCCATTTTTTTTTCATATACAATTGAGTTAATGACAGCGTGCCAAGGCTGCGACGAGTTTTCTCATAGTTTTCTTGGTAGATGACCTGTCAAACGATATGATAACCAAACGAAAAGAAGACATTTTTCGCCAGATAGAAGCACGCAGATCCCGACGGTATTTCATATCCATTAGTTAGACATATCATGAAATCATGAAACGCACTCTACAAGCAATTTTGTCACACGCAACATGGAACAACGGGTGACAAGTATGCTTTTAATCAATGATTTTTTATAGGTATATATATGTTATATGCGCGCACATTTTGAAGACTGTAAATAGACCTATTTAAGACAACTTGTAGCTAGTCTCAGTTAGTCTGAAGACATTTGGATTATGATTTGAAGTGCTGTCATTAATGTCATTGTAATCATTATTCGGCACAGATTTAAACGCCAATCACTATAAAGGTAACACATCTATACCTATAAAAAATCATTGCTTCTAATTATATTATTTCTATGGAGCAGATATCTTAAAGCATTACGTAGGTACATTGCGTACATAGGGTCACTGTGTTTCTAGCATTACGAGGATCCTGCTTATCAGTAAAAACGAAATTGAAACTGTACGAAATTTTAGGTTATAGAGTCCATTTCACGAAAGAAGTTCCCTAGCCGCGGCGCTGTATTTCATGTCAAAATTGATAATGTTGCCATTTATGAGTACAACATCTACCTATACTATAATGTAAATTTCATTTGTAATTTATTAAATGATACTATTTCCCGCATTCTTCTAGTGTCTTTGTTATGCCATGAGTAGGTTGGTATACATTTTGATAAAAATATTTATTTAGCTATATTTCTGTTAGGTAAAATGTATATTTTTAATTATATATGTAAGAGATTTTCTACCTACTATACTAAAGATCATAAAATAGGGAAAATAGACCTGTCAAAGTTAGTTCCAAAAGTATCCGGGGGACTTCTTTCGTGAAATGCACTCTTATCTAAATTGTTACTAAGTTAACGCCCTCTATATTTTCATTGTTGATAAATTGCACAAAGCAAAATGTTTTTAGAGAAACATCAATAACAGCCTAACGTAAATCACGCTGGACAGGGGCCCAAAACTACTTTTTTCAAATAGCCTCAGTTGTGTGTCGGCAGAGTGTCGATGGAATTTTTGACACGGTATTCTGCTAAACAATGGCTTACACTGATTGCGCGACTGAATGTGTCAAAAAATGCCATTGACACTCTGCTGCCGACACACAACTGAGGCTATTTGAAATTGGCAGATTTGGTCCTCTGTTTTTGTTACTATTCAAGAGATAATTACTAGATATAGATAAGTACTAAATTATTGCCCAAAATAATTCTACCAAAACAACTGTAAATTAATCACAATTTTATCGTAACACTCAAATTTGTTTTTATTTTTGCGAAATTATGTCAAATCCTTTTTTTAGTTACACAGTTTATTTATCTTATTATATCAAGATTTTTTTCTACGAAAATGTCAATAGGTATGTACCTACTTATAGTGCTTATAGATCCCTATAATTCTTAATATTACTTATAATTAATATCGATTTTTATTTAGATTGATAGGCTGTATGTAAGGATGTTGTTTAACTCTACTTAAAAAAGGTAAACACAAGTGGCGCGATTACGTTTTGAGGTTTTTTATGAAACCGCGCCAAAAAGTGACATATTTTTTAAACAGCATTTTGTTGACTTTTGCATTCCAATTTGTCATCTAGTTTTAATCCGTATTATAAAGATACAAATGTTTGTAATATTTTTGAATAAATATTTGTGAAATATTTACATTTCCATCCAATGATTTTATTTCTTACACTTTTTCGTTTCTATTTCGTTTTTAGAAGACATCTACCATCATAATCTGACTAAGTGTTAAACTTAATTTTTAATTAATTCACACAACACAAGTAACATGCAACTTTTTAAATGACCGTGCAACGTCTTAACTTGATGTCTACCGGTGTTGATTTGTATTTAGTCGGGTAATAGAGTCCATTTCACGAAAGAAGTCCCCTAGCCGCGGCGCTGTATTTCATTTCACATGAAAATTGATAATGTTGCCATTTATGAGTACAACATCTACCTATATTCTGTTTATTTCATTTGTAATTTATTAAATAATATTATTTCCTGCATATTTCGACTGTTCTTGTCATTCCATGAGTAGGTTGGTATATATTTTGATAAAAATGTCTACTTAGTACTTCTGTTTAGTAAAATGTGTATGTTTATTAAGATAAGTAAGGGGTTTTCTACCCTTCAGAGGTAGGTACGTCTACGGAAAAGGTCAGAAAATAGGGAAAATAGATCTGTCAAATTTAGTTCCAAAAATATCCGGGGGACTTCTTTCGTGAAATGCACTTTACAGTTTGCCAAATGAAAATTATTCCTTGTCTATGGAATTCCTTGAGTATTTGGTGTCTACATTGCTACAAGTATCTATTGGCACAGGGCACTTAAGTGACATTGTCAGGAGAGCGTGGGTGGTGAATAAATAACTCAAAATAATGACAATTTAACAAGATGATATCGTTAGTTCCGATTTCCGCCACGTGCCAAAAGATCCTTGTAGCACTGAACATGCACAACAAAGCCCGGCGGCCTTCATTTGTTCGAAAATGTTTGAAAATTACATAAGCCGCGGCTTTGATGTGTAATGTAGACCGCATTAATAATTTAAACACAACTTTTCTAAATAAAATCTTAAATTCAATTTGTTACAGAGGTGAAGCGCTTAATCGGACGCAATTTCAACGACGCGAATGTCCAACGAGACATTGGCTTGTGGCCGTTCCGGGTGATCAACGAGCAGGGCCGGCCCAAGATAGCTGTGAACCATCAGGGTATGGAGAAGACCTTCTACCCTGAGGAGATCAGCTCCATGGTGCTGGCGCGCTTGAAGGATGAGGCGACCAAGTTTCTGGGCAGTCCGGTGCGCGAGGCTGTCATCACAGTCCCCGCGTATTTTTCCGACTCGCAACGACAGGCGACGAAGGACGCGGGGACCATCGCCGGCCTCAACGTGCTGCGGATCATCAACGAGCCGACGGCGGGCGCGTTGGCGTACGGGCTCGGTGACACGGACGGCGACGAGCGTAACGTCCTCATCTTCGACTTCGGCGGCGGCACCTTCGACGTCTCCGTGCTCACCATCGAGGAGGGCATCTTCGAGGTGCGCTCCACTGCCGGGGACACGCATCTCGGCGGCTGCGATCTAGATTCGCGGCTGGTCGAACACTTCGCGGACGAATTTGAGCGCCGCCACGGACGTTCTGTGCGTGGTTCCCCGAAAGTAATGCAGCGTTTGCGCACCGCATGCGAACGAGTGAAACGTATGTTGTCCTCAGCGTCCGAGACGAGCTTGCAGCTGGACGCTTTGCACGCAGGTATCGACTTCCAAGTGACGGTGACGCGCGCTCGTTTCGACAACCTTTGCGCTGATTTGTTCCAGGCCACGCTGGAGCCTGTTCGTAAGGCGATGAGCGATGCTAAACTAAATAAGTCCGATATCAGCGATGTGGTGCTCGTCGGTGGTTCGACGCGGATCCCCGCCGTTCAGAAGATGCTGCGAGACTTCTTCGATGGTAAAGAGCTGGATCACACAGTAAACCCGGACGAGGCAGTCGCCGCCGGCGCCGCTATACAGGCCGCAGCTTTATCCGGTGACCTCTCACAGACTGTTATGGATCTTGTACTTGTCGACGTCACTCCTCTGTCGCTTGGTACTGCTGTCCATGGAGGTATGAACAGTATTATCATTCCACGTAATACAACAATACCGACACGCAAAACTGGCGAATATTCGACAGTACGAGACTTTCAAACGTCAATCCTCGTCAAAATTCAAGAGGGAGAAAGAACTATGTCTAAAGATACAAACGTACTTGGAGAATTTAATCTAACAGGTATAACCCGAGCCCCCGCTGGAGTACCCAAACTTGAAATAACTTACGAAATAGACGCGGATGGTATTTTACACGCTACAGCCGTAGACAAAACCAGCGGCAAGTCTAACAGCATAACGATCACTAACGACAAAGGGCGGCTGAGTCAAAGAGAAATAGAAAGATTGGTTAAAGAAGCTGAAAATTGGAAACAAGATGACGAGAAAAAGAAAGAAGCGGCGTTGGCTAAAAACGATTTGGAGAGGTTCTGTTATGAGACTAAAAAGAAGGTTCAGAGATTAGGTCGGGACACGGAGAATACGGAGAAAATCTTTCAGAGAATCGAAGAGACGTTAGCGTGGATACAGACTGCGACTGATGCCACTAAAGCGGACGTGGAGCGAAAGAAGCGGGAAGTCGAACTTACGTTTGATTTGATTTTCTTAAAATTGTAAAAATATATACTATAGATAGATTAGGGGGAGATAGATTATAGATATATAGGTATATATTTTTTGGCTATTGTTTTGTTAACCCAGTAAATGGAACCTACGGAACCCTACGTGGGCAAGCGCGCATAGCCTGTTTTTAGTTTTTAATTTGGAAATTTGATTCTTTATTCAAAAAACCGAAAATCGGCGTGACATATTAGTCGAGCGGTAAGAAATCGATTTTTGTTTACTAAAAAAATTTTTTTTTTGATCTTTAATCTATGTACGTTAGCTAAGTATAAGTATTCCATAAGTAGGTACGTTCAACATTTCCATCTGATAAAAAAGTCAATATACTTATACAGGGTGTAACAGAAAGGGTATATAAAGCCGAAACACAGCGATAGTCCTCATGAAACTGAACAACTTTCCCCAAGGAACATGGGTCGTAACTCGAAAAAAAAATTTCGCCTCCCCATACAAAATGCCCGATCAGCTGATCGAGTAAGTATGGGCGATCCAAAATTTTTTTTCGAGTTACGACCCATGTTCCTTGGGGAAAGTTGTTCAGTTTCATGAGGACTATCGCTGTATTTCGGCTTTATATACCCTTTCTGTTACACCCTGTATAAATAGTCACCAAGGAGACTTTATACCAATATTAAAAAGAATATAACCTTTTTACTATTTTACTTACTTGTGAATGTTTTGTGAATCTTTATATATTTTTTCTATAATCACTATCTTTTAGTATAGACTATATAAGGAGGTGCCATACCGTCTGTATCTGCGTGCCTGGTCTGGCGCAAAATGGCTACTTTTTGTATGGTACTACCTATCGTTTGAAAGGTCATCTACCAAGAAAACTATAAGAAAATTTGGCGCAACCTTGGCACGCTGTCATAAACTCATTTGTTTATAAAAAAAAAAGTGGTGTCACCAATGATTTTTTATAGGTATAGATATGTTACCTTTATAGTGATTGGCGTTTTAAATCTGTGCCGAAAAATGATTACAATGACATTAATGACAGCACTTCAAATCATACTCCAAATGTCTTCAGACTAACTGAGACTCGCTACAAGTTGTCTTAAATAGGTCTATTTACAGTCTTCAAAATGTGCACGCATATAACATATCTGCACTGCACCTAGTATATATTATATAATATCATTGGGGGTCACTCTTTTTTTTTTCATATACATATATTCCTTCCTCATTGATTATTATTATTTTCATATTTCATACCTATTTGTATGTTAGTAATTTGTGAAACCCACATACTAACTACACGGTCTTTTTAAATAATATTTTTAAATGTTTAAATACGCATTTAAGTCGATAGTAACTTACATTTACTTAGTTTTATTTTTCTACAATACATAAGTAATAAAATATTTTAAAAAAATATTTTTTGTTTTCCTAAGGCCTGCTAATTAAGTTTTGTGGGCGAGCTGTCAAATGACCCAGCTGTAGTGTTGTGCTGCGCCAAATGAGTCCATTTCATCCGACTCTCATTAGAGTCGGCCAGCACTCAAAGTGTTAAAAGAACAATATATTTTTAACCAACTTCAATAAAAAGAAGGAGGTCTCTACCTACTAAAAACCAAATAATAATAATTAAAGGCGGCTCCAATAGAACAAACGTGCTTTTTTGAATTTTTTTTTGGAATAGTGAATAGAACCGAACCCTTTCTGCAACAACAATAACAACAAATATTCTTTATTGCACAAAATATATAAGGTACAGACACAAACAAGAAGCGTTTTTCTGCGTGAGTTCGCCTAACTATACCGACTTATCTTATCTAGCCATCGCTGTCCCACTGCTGGGCAAAGGCCTCTCTCCTCTTCTTCCATGATTTCCTATTCGATATTTTATTCCATAATCGATAGGTATAAATCTGTGGCTAGACTCCATTTCACGAAAGAAGTCCCCTAGCCGCGGCGCTGTATAGCATGTCAAAATTGACAATGCGACGCCCCCCGCGAATAATCCGGTAATAGGAAAATCAAAATTTTACAGGAGAAGCAAAATACCAATTTTTGTTAATAACTCAATAACAAAATAAGTCTCCGTAGATATTTATACATCAAATTAAAGCTAATTTTTGTCGCTATCTGTTTATAATATTCACGTGTACTTATCTAAAACAGCTTTTTAATAAATTAGCTTCAAAGATTTTACAATATTAAACTGCAGTTCCTCTGATCGGTAATGATGCTTTACGATATTATTCGTGTAAATTTACATGTTTGCTTTAAACAATAATGTTATATTACTTGATTATTCCATGATTTTTTATGTTTTATTAAATTTAGTAATACGCAAGTACAGCATTATTCGTCTCGATTAGATAGATTTCATTTTTCAGCATTGCTTGTTACTGTAGTTTAATAAAAATATGTAATTTGTATTAAGGTATTGCTGTATTGTTATGTTGTCATAATATTGAACTCTAAAAGTGTTATTTTATTAACTAGTACAATACTAACATATTTTAAACAAAAAATAATATATATATTTTAAAATTACAGCTTATTAAACTATAATACAAAAAAAATCCATAAAAGAATCAGACAAAAGACCATCCCGCATAGCACCTGGCGCAAACGAAGGTACCCAAAACGCTAGCAGCATTCCCTCGCTGTTCCCCCCCTTAAGTTAAGCAATGCGTTGCACCAGGTACGATGCGAGTTGGCCATCTTCTCCATACTAATGGATAACTATATAACTATATCCCCGCCTTTGCGCACAATGTTTTAGTTTTAAGTTGTATTTGTATTTCTTTGTGTGCAATAAAGAATTTCTATCTATCTATCTATCTATATCGAGCGTTCGCAAAACCCACGCACGAAACCTTTTGCCTCTGAACACCATACACCACTGACCTCCGCTGCGAATTGCACAAAGGAATAGGTCTGCAGAAGGAGCACATACTTTGTTTGCTTGTTTTTGGGATGCCGTCCACTCCCCTACCGGCCCAGCCGTTCGCAAAGTGTCTGACAGGTGGGAAAAAGCAAATCTGCTGACACATGTAGCTTCCTATATCAAGCAAAGTGACCTTTCCCATGGCCCGAGAGGGGGGACAGACCTGGGGGCTCAAGATTACACGGCACTGAGATAGACACCAAAGCCAGTCTGATGACTTCATTGAGCAAATGGTGGCACGGAAACTGTACTGCTGATTTCCTGCAACCCAGTCCGTGATATTCTTTGCCGTCTGCCTGTGCCCCACTAACACAAATATTTGGCTCACAAACATCACATCCGAGGCTCAGAATCACAGCTCTTCTTATAGTTGAGTAATCTAAAGCAGTCCCGATATGCGGTGACGAAAGGGCATGGAGCCAAGCTCCAAGGAGAAGATGCTGCTTTTAGCCGCGCGACATCACCTCCAACAGCATCCTCAATCAGCCGCTCATTACACTTCGGATCGTCCCACTGGCGTTGCGAAGCTCTGCTTTCACGGGGCACGAAGTCGGGGCACATAGAACACCAGACGCTCAAGGCCTTTAGGAGATCACTAGATTATCATCATGAAGTTTCAGTATGTTAGCAACTAATCTGTGTGCCCCATTGGAAGAAGCCAAGAACGTCCATACACCAGTGTCCGCCGTTCGCCTAAAATCTAGTCTACCATAACGTATCGGCAACGACGCTTGCACCCACTGCACTTCATCAAGACGTACGTTCAAGATAATCACCAAAGTCGTCGTGATGTTGACTTCCACCTGGCCTATCTTCTCAGGAAACAACCATGTTGGAGAAGTTCTCAAGGTGTGTGGTATAAGTCAACTTGGGGACTGAGAAACAATTGCGAAAAAGAGTGAGAGCTACATGAGCTGGCAACTGCTGTAGACGTTGACGACTCCGGGTAAGCATCAATATTTTCTGCTCCAAGGCAAAAAGGCCCGCCGGTCCAAGGTTTTCACATCCTAGAGTAAATTCTGGGAAGATGACAAGTACTGGTCGGTTCCGCTTCCACACGGGTACAACCCATACTTTGCGCTGTTGATAACCAAGCCCAACTCCAGCAACCTAGATTGCTGGAGTTGGGCTCTCACCAATCACCAATCAATCTCTCATGGTCTCTGGCAACAACCTCCGGGAGCCCACAGGTCGTGCCATCATCCAAATACGACACATTGATCGGCGCCTCCAAGGAAGATAATATTAAGTAATTGGTTAATATTTAAGCTGAACAATAGTCGCCCAAGATGATCTCCCTGCTGTGCTCCAACTCTAGACGCAATTTGATCTCAATAGTGAGGAAGACGTAATATTTTGCAAGAAAAGGGCTTGATAAAGGAATTATATCCCTCGCATCGGTCAATGTTGACGAAGGCTCTCTCGACACTATCACACACTATTAAATGCGTTTTAACGTCTTTTTAATAATTACATCCCCGTCACGCAATGCGTACGACTAGTGGCCTCGCATCCCCGCGGTGGTGTGCCAAAAAAACTTGCACAGGATAAAAAAAGTTTGTCATATAGCAGAACAACCAAGCTTTGCCACCAGCCGGCGTATTACACTGTTTTGTAATAGGATAATATGATATTTATGACATGAAATTAAGATGATACAGAATAATACAGATCGATTAATTAGTAAAACTGTTTGAATATCAAAATTAAAAAGCGTAGGTACTAACTACAACCATAAACAACCTCTATGCTCTTATTATAGTTATATTATATTACTCGCCACCACTAATAAAACTTTTACACGAATAATATCGTAATTAGCGTTTACCGTACAAGTCCCATTGAACTTTTTACTAGAAAAATATCGTTATGACTTTTACTGTCCTCAACTTTGTAAAGATGTTATAGTAACATACGATTATATTGTTATTCGTGTAAAAATCGTTTACATTGTTGGAATAGAATAAACCCGTAAGTTTTTATATCTCCGTAAATAACAATAGGAAAAATCTGAAAAAAATTGATAAGGTGTAATACGGTCTCAGGATTCAGAAAAACGCATAACACGAATAACTCCATAATAGCCTATTACCGGATTATTCTGGGGGGGCGTCGAATGTTGCCATTTCATCATCATTAAACTTAAGAGCTTCGCTCTTGTCGGTGGAGTCTACGCCACTCTGTTCTATTTTCTGCCTTCCTTTTGAGCACCTGGTACGACACAACTTCTATCCCCTCTTTCATTTGATCTATGTAAGTTCTTCGTGGTCTCCCTCTCTTCCGTTTTCCTTCTTCTTTTCCTTCCAAGCCATTTATGCCATTTATGAGTACAAAATTCACCCATGTAATGTATATTTCATTTGTAATTTATCAAATAATACTATTTCCTGCATACTTCGAATGGTCATTCCATGATGATAGTATACATTTTAATAAAGATATCTATTTACCTATAATTCTGTTATGTAAAAAGTATATTTTTATTAAGATTAGTAAGGGGTTTTCACCCTACTATCAGGGAAAAGATCAGAAAATGGATCTGTCAAATTTAGTTCCAAAATTATCCGGGGCTACTTAGGGGGAAGTGGGGCACATTGATACACAAAAATTCAAACTCCGTTTGAATACACACATATCGACATTTCTGATAATTTTTTTCGGCGGGTGCATTGCCTGATATGTTTACTTTTAATTAAGTTTTTAAAAAGCTGATAGTAACGAATAGGGAAAAAGTTATAGCGACTTTTATAAAAAATCGATTTTGTATCATTCTGCCCCACCGGCGGGGCACCTTGATACAGAGAGTGGGGCAGTTTGATGCGTATTTTATTTCCGTAATTATTATAATATTTTTTCAAAATAAATCGTTATATTACTTAAATTGACCAAATAAAAAGCAAATAATGCTTGGTATCTTAAAAATCACATTATTTATTAGTTATTATTCGTATTATCGATAGTCAAAATCAGCCTAATAATGAAATTAACTAAGAAATAAAATTGTCATCAAAAACTTAAAATTTAAACATCTAATTAAACATAATTACTGAGTAATCAGCCTAGAAGTTCTACAGAATTGGACATAGTGAAATATAGAAATAACAAAATAAAATCCTCTGTCAAAGTTATAGGAACTTTTTCTTAAAACTCATGATCAAAAACATCACAAAACGGGAATCCTAAACGATTTTTTCACATTTCTCTGCTTAAATTTAAACGTCCGGACCATTTTCTAAAATAAATGCGATTTTTAAAAATACTTTAAAATACTAACGGGGCACTTTAATGCACTTAAGGGGCACTTTAATACACTAACGGGGCAGATCGATACGTATCATTCTGCCCCGCGTATTACTGTATCAAAGTGCCCCAAGGGACCATATTCACGAAAAAGTAATTTATTATTTTTTAAATCAATATTGTATTAAATAAACCTATTAAATAACATTTAATAAAGTATAAATGTAGGTTTGGTAAAATAAAACAATGAAAACAACTAATAATATGGAGATGAGACATGTGTTCACATTGCTCTTAAAATTTTAGTTGTCGGTCCCAAAAACACGTTTGTGTCTGTCAAAGCAAAACGGCGAACAGGCAGCAATCATCGTCACAACTATCATCTTTGTGGATGTCCTTGAGCGTTCTAATGATGTGTCCGTGTGCGTATCGTTTTTCAGTATTTCAAAACAGGTACTGTATCAATGTGCCCCAAGTATCAATGTGCCCCGCCTCCCCCTACGTAGTGATTTAGTGATGTGTAAAATAAATAAGTATCACGAATGTAAAGCCAAAATAAAACAACATCAATCCGAATAAAATTTGGCTTAAAGGTCTTAGAAACCAGGCCGTTAAAAAAAAAAGAAGTGTACCGTAGAGGCTGCTCATGCGTTTAAGGTTAGGAGGGAATTCCCCCAGTTCTTTGTTTTGCATATCTATTTCTAATTTCTATAAAAACAGGTTTCAGAACGACATAATTTCTTATCTATACAAGGTGACTTAAAATTAGTGAACAATAGAAAAGGATAAGGATGTACTCGTGATAACAAACAACTTTTACTACGGGATCAAGGTCGAAATTGTTAAAACAATTTTGAACTCATACAAAATGCATCAGCTGATAGGGGGAACAAATTCTTTTTATGATTTCGAACTTGGCCTCTCAATAAAAGTTGTTTGTTATCACGAGTACATGCATATTCTTTTCTATCGTACACTGATTTAAAGTTACCCTGTATATTTAGATAATTATACTTAAATTATCTCTTATATTATCTTAAAATCAACTGTGTTATGTTCAGTCTGTGTTATCGAATGTCATAAGTAAGCCGCCATTTTTACGTTTGCAATGAAGCGATAGTGACATTAAGTAAAAAGTTAGTGTATTTTTTAATTCGTGTTTTAATAATAATCAAATTGTGTATAAATAAAATTAAATAAAAAAAATAATTGTGACTATCCTGCCTTCATGCTATCACTTCTCTCTCTGTGGGGTCTGCAGGAAGAAATTTCTTTTAGAAATATGCTGTACCTTTTGTATAACTTCTAATTTTTTCAGTATCTATGTACTATCATCTTACAATAAACTGTTAAATAAAATAATAATTCTCTTTACTAAAGTGTTTTTTGAGACGTAAGTATTACGATCTAAGATTGTTATAAATAATAACCTAATTCTAGTTACAGTTGAATTGTTTTAACAATAATCCTATTAATATTATAAATGTCAATGTTTGTGCCGATGAATGGATATTCGTTACTTCATCACGTAAAAACCTCTGATTAAATTTTGATGAAATTTGGTAATAACTTAGCTTGGACGTCAGAATAACACATAGGTTATATTATTTTACGATATCACTATTTTTTTCCAAGAAATGACGATAAAAAAGCGTAAGATGTCGCAGTAAATCTCATTATTTATACTACAAACCTTTTACATATAGGTAGGTAGGTATAGTTATTTGATTGGAATCTCCTTGTAAGCTCTGACTGCTTGTGTCAGGAGAAACCAATTGTTTAACACTTTTAGTCAATGATTTTATATTATACTAGGTGCAGATATGTTATATGCGCGCACATTTAGACTGTAATTAGACCTTTTTAAGACAACTTGTAGCTAGTCTCAGTTAGTCTGAAGAAATTTGGAGTATGATTTGAAGTGCTGTCAATAATGTCATTGTAATCATTGTTCGGCACCTTAGAGCATATAACCAGTATGGAGTCGTCATCAAGACGATTTCCCCTCTGCCAAAGGTACGAGCCCGCCGGTCGTAAGCGTTATATAAAACTGTTGCCGCAAGTACTCGCGTCACTTCTCATCGGCCGCGCGCGCGGAATGTAGTCCAGCTAAAATGCGTAATTGCAGTGAATTTCATTGCAAAACGAGGTCACAAACATCAAGTTTACCCAAGGATAACGTCTCTTTCCACTTTTGAGTACTATTTTTTCCATAAACTATCTAATAATCCACAAATTCAATAAAATAAAAACCTTTCTGATCGGATGAACAGTGTTGCCACCAAATGAGATATTCGACTAATCTGCCGTTTTTTTAAACGGTTTTTACGGTTGATTTTATTTAGAAGAAAATTATTCCCGCTTTACTTATTAAACTATCAATGTAATAATTGTTGCAGATATGTAAAAATACTATGTATATTATTAATTATGTATTTTGAATAACTTTTTGAGTGCTTTTATACTTGGAACTGTTTAAAACAAGCAATTTTGGACTTTACTTCTTTCATAATAATATTTTTAACTACAAATTTATATTTTAAACAACATTGACAACAATTAATTTCACTTAAAAAAAGTAGTATTTTCTTGTACCATCCTGGTCACACTTCAAGAAAATTAGAGATGTGACTTATCATAACTTAAAATATATCGATATTTTTTACCCGACTGCGCCAGAAGGAGGGTAATGTTTTTCGAGAGTATGTATGTATGTTTTTTTAATTATGTTTGTATGTATGTTTTACTTGTATGTGTAAATCTTTGGCACACTCTACAGCCTAAACGGCTTAATGGATTTTTATTTTATATTTTTTTTTATAATTGTATTTACTTTATATTTATGTTTATTTATTGATTTATTAAGTTGATTTTAGTTTTAAAAACTTAACATCTATAAAATTATGAATAAACAAACCTGTAGTAAGTTGTTCTTTTTAATTTAAGTAGGTACTTAGAAAAAATATACCTGAAGCAGATTTCTTAATGAGTATTTTTAATATAAATAAATATTTTAATATAAATAAATAAGAAAAACCGTTATCGACTATTAATCGTTATCGATTATCATCGATAACTAAATATCGGTGTTGTCAATCTCTATCGATCTTACGAGTCGAAGGCGAATTACGTACTGTCACCGATACATGTTTATGTGTGCGAATTTGATTGTGTGCGTCAACTTCGAGCTAGTGTTTAACAATAGTATTGTGTGCGTGAATAGCGACGAAAGCCAAAATGCGTTAGTAGTTAAGTGTTTTGAATGTGTGCGTTACCTCGTCCCCCTTAAAATCGGCAGACTTTTTTGTACCACGATCGCGGCGTATGTCGATCCCGTTGGTTAAATAATCCAAGTTCGGCACAGATTTAAAACGCCAATCACTATAAGGTACTTAACATATCTGTACCTATAAAAAATCATTGATTATAATACATTTCACGAAAGAAGTCCCCTAGCCGCGGCGCTGTTTATCATGTCAAAATTGACAATGTTGCCATTTATGAGTACAAAATTTACCTTTATTATTTATATTTCAGTGGTAATTTATCAAAAAATATTATTTCCTGCGTATTTCGAGTATATTGGTCATTCCACAAGTATGTTTGTATACATTTTGGTAAAAATATTTACCTATATTTCTGTTATGTAAAAAATATATTTTCATTTAGAAAACTCTGAGGTTTTCTCCCTACCAACTACCTACTATCTGGGAAAAGACCAGAAAAATAGGGTAAATAGACCTGTCAAATTTAGTTTCAAAAATATCCGGGGGACTTCTTTCGTGAAACGCACTCTAACTAGGTAAGTGAGTAGGTACCTATCACGTTATGACCTAATTCTAGTTAAGTTTATGCTGTTTTATATGTACATTACACACAAGAGGCTGCCCGCGACTTCGTACGCATTTATCGCCATATCTTAAAAAAAACATTATATTTCATATTAATATAGTTAGCTTATGTGTTGGTATTCTGTTATAAAAACTACAATATTGCCAAATTTCATCAAAATCCGTTCAGCGGTTTTTACGTGATGAAGTAACAAACATCCATCCATCTATCGGCACAAACATTGACATTTATTATATTAAGTAGTAGGATGTCTAATAATGTTCTAACAATTTTTTTTTGTTTGTTTTCAGTTTTCAGTGCCGATACTACTGATACCAGAATTTGAATCGATAGTATTAGAAAAATCAATATTTTTATTTGTACACATCACTGCACTTCGGTCGAAAAGACATATTGTCGATTCAATATTTAATACCAAAATGGACGCACGTTTTAAAGAATCCATGAAGGTTGCATTCACGGCATTACACAAATCAGATTACGACACAGCCATCTCAAATTTACTAATTTGCGAAAATTTACAACCACGGAACACTTCAAACAAAAAACTAACAGAAATTAAGGATAAAATATTAAAATATAAAGTTAACCAAGCTAGTAACGTAGATATTAATTGCAAAGATAGAATTATAATAGCCAAAATATGTATGAGACACGAAGAATACGATTTAGCGAAAACATTTGCGCAGTCAACACAATGGTACGCCATGAATCGCAATGACAAAGAATTAATTATGAATGAAATCAGAAGTATAGAATTACGAAAAGCTAAGTTAGAGACAGCTAAAGACGGCGCTATGAAATTGATATCTGATAGCGAGGTAGAATTAGCTAAAGGCAATGTAGAAATCGCTCAATCTCTAGCACGGGCCGCTCAAAAGATGCATCCAACCGATCAAGGCAGTATTTTACTCCAAAGAATAGATGAAAATAAAAAAGCGTCAGCCGAGACGGAACCGACAAGGGTTTTCGGGTTTTTTAGTTATTTCCTAAGTTTAATATCAATTTGCTGGACAAAAGGGTACACAAGACTCGACTCTGAGACTCCTGAACACAATGGAAGGGACGCAAACAGAGCGTCTACGAGCTACTCTTACGACGCTCATCACATACCTGAAGCTAGATTCGACACAAATGCGAATCAACGGAGAAACAAAACAAACGACAATCGAAATACACGTCAAAATGAAAATGAGCAACATAGAAACAATACAAACGACAACCGTCAGCGACAAGAAAATAATACGCAATACGCTTACAACGCGGAAAATTTACTTAACAACAAAGAGAAGGTTAACCCGAACGCCTCAAGGTACAAAGATACAAATCAAAATAGACACCAATCTAATCATCACGAAGCCAACCCCGGTGGAAGTTCAGCGGCGGGCAACAAAAAAAACGACAGTCGAAATACACGTCAAAATGAAAATGACCAACATAGAAACAATACAAACGACAACCGCCAGAGACAAGAAAATAATACGCAATACGCTTACAACGCGGAAAATTTACATAACAACAAAGAGAAGGTTAACCCGAACGCCTCAAGGTACAAAGATACAAATCAAAATAGACACCAATCTAATCATCACGAAGCCAACCCCGGTGGAAGTTCAGCGGCGGGCAACAAAAAAAACGACAGTCGAAATACACGTCAAAATGAAAATGACCAACATAGAAACAATACAAACGACAACCGTCAGCGGCAAGAAAATAATACGCAATACAACAAAGCGGAAAAACGAAACAATAATGACAAAGAACGTACGAATAATGAACATAAAACCAAAGGGAAACAAATGAGGGAAATACAGAGGGTTTTGTATAGAAGTAAGGACGACTATGAAATACTAGGTAAGTATTAATCAGGGGCCGGCCGCAATGCCGCATAGATAGGACATTCTCCAAAAAATTTATCCTGAGGATGTCATGCTACGTATATCAATCGATAGCTATTTAAACGGCGAGTATTTCATCTATAGACGGCATTACCGAAATCAACGGGAAACTTGCCGTAAAATAACATCAAAAAAATTTCATGTATCAGAGTAGTCACTCGTCAGTCATATGACACACATCGATAGATAGCTATTTAAACGGCGAGTATTTCATCTATAGACGGCATTACCTAAATCGATGTGATCGCAAACTTGCCCTAAATTCACGTGCCTACTCCGATACATGTAACTTTTGAAGCGTCTGACAGAAGCTTGAGTCCAAAAACACTGTCAGATACTTAAGATACGAGTTTAGAATAGTATTCTCTCTTATATAAAAATCAGCCATTTAAAAATAAATTTACTCTTGTCTTTGGTAACTTACCTCAACCGAATGTTCGCCCAATGGTCCCTAATAACAGTTACATAAACACGCAGGTGTTCAAAGCACATGAGAAGCTATTGAGGACATTTTTATCCACATTCCGGGATCGCCGTTAAAATCTGTTCAGTAGTTTTTGCGTGAAGGAGTAAGAAATATCCTCATATCAAAACAGAAGTATGGTTTATCAACTTAATGTTTACCATCATCATCATCATGTCAGCTTATAGACGTCCACTGCTGGACAAAAGCCTCCCCCAAGGATCTCCGCCAACGACCGGTCTTGCGCTGCCCGCATCCAACGGTTTCCAGCGACTTTAACCAAATCGTCAGTCCACCTTGTTGGAGGAAAATGAAAAATGAAAATGAAAATGAAAAGTGTTTTATTCAAAAATAGGCAAAATTCATTACACTTTTTTGATGTCACTTTTTTAATCTAAAACTACTGCCGGTTCACTACCTGTATAGCCGAGAGGAAGAAGACGGCAAGAAACCTTCGGCACAGGGCCCTACGTTATGTGCAATATATCTTTTTTTTAAATCGAGACTCTTATATACAATTACATGTTGACTTAACTTGTTATCACAGTAATTTACATGAATATCACAGTACGAGTAGTTTGTTTTACATAAATTTTTAACTCTGCAGCATCCAAAATAAACCAAAAGATGTTAATAGGCACTTAAAAAGTAAAAAGCTTAGCTTGATAAAAACCGCATAACATGACCAGCCACCGGCTTTCCCACACTGCGTCGTCTGGTGCGTGGTCGCCACTCGAGAATCTTTCTGCCCCATCGTCCATCGGTTCTGCGAGTAACTTAATGTTTTCATCTTCATATTTCAGGAGTACACAAGAACTGTAATGCTTTAGAAGTAAGAAAAGCTTTTAGAAGATTGGCGAAGATTCTGCACCCAGATATAAATAAATGTCATAAAGCAAAAGAAGCTTTTATGGTAAGTCATCTAAATTTCACGAAAGAAGTCCCCTAGCCGCGGTGCTGTATAGCATGTCAAAATTGACAATGTTGCCATTTAAGAGTACACAATTTACCTATATTATGTATATTTCATTTGTATTTCCTGCATACTTGGAGTGTCTTGGTCACTCCATGAGTAGGTTGGTATACATTTTGATAAAAATATCTATTTACCTATATTTCTGTCAGGTGAAAAGTATGTTTTGATTAAGTAAGGGGATTTCTTCCTACTATCAGGGAAAAGATCAGAAAATAGGGAAAACGGACCTGTCAAATTTAGTTCCAAAAATATCCGGGAGACTTCTTTCGTGAAACGCACTCTACTAAAATCTACTAAAAAAACTCTTACTTACTAAAAAGTCCTTTTCCCAGTTCTATCTCTGTCTGTTCCTTGTTTCTTGTTTTTTTTTATTCTTTTTTTAGCATAAGGTGCAATTTTATGTTTTTGTTTTGTTTATTTTAATAATGTTGTACTGTAACTGAACTGGGAATAAATGATTTACTTAATAAAAGCTATTTAGGTACCTACTTATTAACTACCTATTACTTCTTTCCGCAGCAAATGAGCGACGCCAAAGACAGACTTCTGAAACGAATGAAACAGTGAAAAGAAGCTATTAGGCTATCTCTAGTTGTTACCACACGCGAGCAGCTGAAGATAGATCTCAGTGGCGTGTAAGAGAGGCCTATGCCCAGCAGTGGGGCCCAAGCCGGGTAATTTACAATATGCTCAGCTGTGTATCGGCAGTGTCAATGAGTGTCACTGACATTTTTTGACACATTTCGTGAAACGCTCTCTAGAGTGCTTTTCACGAAAGAAGTCCCCCGGATATTTTTGGAACTAAATTTGACAGGTCTATTTTCCCTATTTTCTGACCTTTTCCCTGATAGTAGGTAGTCCCCTTACTTATCTTAATAAAAATACACTTTTTACATAACAGAAATAGCTAAGTAGACATTTTTATCAAAATATATACCAACCTACTCATGGAATGACCAGAACAGTCGAAATATGCAGGAAATAATATTATTTAATAAATTACAAATTAAATAAACACAATATAGGTAGATGTTGTACTCATAAATGGCAACATTATCAATTTTGACATGAAATACAGCGCCGCGGCTAGGGGACTTCTTTCGTGAAATGGACTCTACCAAGTTATATGTGAAACGGCCGTTATTGGAACTACGGCCACTAATACGGAAATGTCAAATTTGAACTGTTGCGATTGGTAGAAAGAATTACAATTTTGTACTACTAATAGCGCCGCCGTTCATGTCACAGACAAGTTGGTAGAGTAGATCTGTAAACCATTTAGCAGAATATAACTCTATCGCCGCAGATTTGACATTTATGTGAAACAGCAACCGCAAGTGCGTTAACGCCTTTAACTGCCAGTGTGATAGATAGCGCTAACTTTAAAAAATACCTATATAATATAATAATGTAACGGTTTCAAGAGCATTTTTTGTACCTATGAAATAAATATATTTTTGACTTTGACAATGTTAACGAAAGAAAACTAGTAATATGAATAAATAAATTGTATATTTTTATTTAATTCTTAAATACTAGTATTTGCTGTAACTTATTATTACTGGGTATCTTATGATTAACTTAGTTATTTATTCTTGTGCTCAAAAATGCTGAATTATGAATTTTAATGTATAAAATAAGTTATAATTTTAATAAACATGAAAATTTATGAATTCAGTACTTAATCGTTGTTTTTTTTAACCTCTCACATCCCACTGACCCATTATAAACCCAGACACCATAGATTTTCTATTGTTCTTTTTTTTCTGGGATGTGAAAGATTAATTAGTTTCTCTTAATAAATGAACATTTCTTCAAGAAAACGAGTCTTAAGGTACTTCCACATAAATACATATAATATAAAAGGGGTTAGAAGATTTTACTATGGAGTGTCCTACCTACAACTTTTTTTTTTAATTTTCCACAAGTGGCGGCAGTCAATGAAACCTTTACTAATCGATAGTTCAGTTCAATACAAATAAATTTCATAGACTGTCGCCATTTTTGTCGAAAAAGGTACATACACAAGTTTAGGTAGGACATTATCTTCAAACCCCTTTTAGAATACAAAAATGTTTGTATACACCGGATGCGTATGCGCGTAACGTAGACGTAAGCACGGCGTAGCCACGCGCGTAGTTACGGTGTAACCCGATGTGACACCGGGCTACGCATCTACGCTATCGTGTTTCGTTGCGTAGGGCTACGCGTCACGTCGACGTGTACGTCTACGTAACGTAAGCAGCGGTGTGTCCTGTCTCATACGATTCCATACATTACAACTCAGAGGTACGCATACGTCTACGCATAGGCATCCGGTGTGTTTAGGCCTTAAAATAAAAGAAGTAAAGGGGGTATTTAAGTTAAAAATGTTTACAATACAAAAAAAATATATGTTTTGCAAACAAACAAAAAAAAATGTATAGGTATAAAAATTTTATAACATTCAGTGTGGAAGCACCAATATAAATATATTTTTTATACAAAACAAAAATAAATCATGATTACGTACAACTTACATAAATCTTAAGAAAGAATTAAATTTTTCAATTAAAATAAAATAATACTTTTGTAAGGAATATTTTTTTTGCAAAATAAAAACAGTTTTTTTTAATATAAAAATAAAGTTTTTTTTTTATAATAATAACTTACGTGACTACACCTTGATAGTAATTTGCTTAAACTTAAAAAAATATGTTAATATAGGGTAATTTCTTTATCATTTTGATATTTTTGAGACGAACTGAATTGGTGTATCGGTATCTACACACCAAAGCCGCCGGCTTTTTTGACAGCTGTCATTCGTATGACATAAAGCCGCCGGCCTAGCCCGGCGGCATGCCAACGGCTTTGGTGTGTAGATAGCATTAATAACTTTATCATAGTTAAAATTAAAGTAGATACCTAATACAAGAAACTATTCGACCAATCTTTAATATATATATTTTTTTAATAAAATATTAAAAACCGGTCAAAAAAAATGCTTAAATTAAGAAATTAAAAAGACCATAACAACTCCACTGAATGCCATCGATATAATATAGGATGACTTTAAATTAGTGAACGATAGAAAAGGGTATGCATGTACTCGTGAATCACGAGTACGATAGTACTATTGAGGAACATTTTTTTATGATTTCGTACTTGGTCCCATAGTAAAAGTTGTTTGTTATCACGAGTACATGCATATCTTTTCTATCGTTCACTAATTTAAAGTCACCTTGTATTTTTTATATCGATACAAATTAAATTTATCCCCAAAACGTACTGCATTTAATAGACTTAAGTTCGTTTATAAAAAATAAATTCTTAAAACTTAAAATTCGCCAAATAATTCGTGTTATATCATCAAAAGAATCGTCAAGAAAGAAATATGTCCTAATATATGTTATGTTATTGTGACTACAAATTTATTCACCGATTTGTGACCAAGTTGTCAAATTAAAACTTTGACTCGCCAGGAGTGTCATGTAATGATGATGACTACATTCAAAAATTCAAAAAATAATTAGTCTGTCTTTTAGGCTATTAAAAAGTATTGGAAACACATTTTTTACCAGGTCAAATACATAAATAAATACAAAGATACATAGCATCAAAGTTACGGAGTGGGGGGTATTGACGTCACTCCTCGGTTAAAATCGTACTAATGAAAAATACGTGTCGAATATTTTAAAATAATCTATGTGATGGACTAAAAAAAATTTTTTTTGTCATGTTGCCCATTGTTTTTGCCTCGCCTGTAGTGTCACGACCCATTTTCAGTAAAGGACATTTTCATTAAAAAAAATTGACTTATTTTATATTTTGATTTTGACACGCCTCGCGGGTCACTGGTTCCTCATGATTTGCTTGTTATATTGATGTGTTCTTCTTTGTCTGTGGTCTTCGCGGCAGCGTGTCAGCTTCATCATTGATTTCCTGGAATAACAGATAATAAATTGTATTAGATAAGGCATTTTAATATTTTTTGTGCCTGTATGAGGCGGATGAGGAGAGAGGCCTTTGCGCAGAAGTGGGATAGAAGTGGCTAGATTAGATTAGATTAGTATGAGGCGACTGATGAATGTGTAAAAAGCGAAAAGTGTATTTGGATCGTAGCAAGTGGAGAGAAGTGGTCTCTTTCCTGTTGAGAGAGAGTCGTCATTGAATCATTGATAGGTATGTATGTAAGAGTTTTTGGGCACTAGGAAAACTATGAAAGTTGCTGTTTTTTGGGGGTCTTTCCTACCAACTAGTTCCATGAACTAGGCTACCTCTCACTCTTTCTAGAGTTCTGTACACAAAGGGTGAATTATTATTATTATAATCACTTATCTAGCTGGGCTATGGAACACTCGCTCTTGGCCGGTTTTTCATTTTAAGGTCTTATCTACACCGATCCGGACCATGCCCGGACCGGGGCCCGTCAGAAGGGAAAACAATTCGTCGTCATGACAATCGGACGCGCCGTGCCCGGGCCGTGTCCGGGACGTGGCCCGTCAGGAGGGAAACAATACATCATCATGACGCATTGTTTCCCTCCTGACGTGTCGTGACGTGTCCGGTTGTCATGACGACGAATTATTTACCCTCCTAACGAGCCACGGCCTGGACACGTCCCGGGCACGGCCCGGATCAGTGTAGATAGACCTTTGAGCGGATTGAAATATTTCACTCACCTACCTACTCTAATTCAGTAGCATGTTTAACACGTGATAATACCTAATTATTATCTCTTCCGTTTGTATAACAAATAGAAGATTATCTATAAAGGAATTACACTATTAATCCAAGATTAGATGTAGTATTGTAATCTGTAGCGTTAGGTAAGTATGCCTACGTCATACATAATGAGGAACATTACACTATCATTTTTAGGTTTCCGTACCCAAAGGGCGAACTGAGACTCGTCCGTCCGTCTGTGTCCAGGCTGTATCTCATGAACCGAAGGTCTATCTATGTGCGGACCTCGAGTCCCGTACTCGAGATAAGACAAGTCAGCGAGCGTGAAAATATTCCTGCATCGTTATGGTTCCGCTGCATCAGCAATCACGTAGCCTATCACGTCCGCACATATCATCGCGCGGCCAGCATCTTAGTATATAACCGTAGCTCCAAGTCATTGTCCAGTCATCCAGTCAGTACAGTAACTATATCATCATGTTCTGTACTGTACCCTATGCAATGCAAATAAACTCATTCATTCATTCATTCATTCATTCATGTAACTCCAAATATAATAACTGCATCTCCGCTGCGCCGTTATTATCGTCACCTATTTTCCTGGCCGGAACAATCTACACAGATCCGCGCCGTGGCCTGTCAGGTGGGAAACCAATACGTCGTCATGACATGTGTGAACGAATCCATAGAAAATGTATGGAATGATATTTTTTCCATGACACGTCCCGGACACGGCCATGTCATGACGACGTATTGTTTTCCCTCCTGTCGGACCACGCCCCGGACATGTCCCGGGTACGACCCGGGTTTGTGTAGATAGACCTATAGCTAGAGCGTTCAAGTTTTCACAAAATGATGTATTACCGGTGCCGCTATAACAACAAGTACTAAAAATATGACGAATGGGCGAGCGAGGTATCATGCGAAGAACAGGATTCTTGTCTATCCGCCATCAGACTTTCATTAAGTATCCGAATTATTGCCTAACTAGGTGTACGCTTTGTGAAACGCGGAGAGTTCTGCACTCCACGTTCATTAGATCACACAGCTCACGTTGTTCGCATATCAGCCATTACATGAAGCATAGAATAGACCACTCCCAAGCAATGACAGTGACAACTATCATCACTTGACGTTTCACAGACAATACTTAAGAAGTTTGGTTGATGTTATGACCAAAGAGACGCCAACACGCCGACAAATATAATAATAGTAATAGCAGACTTGCGCCCCTGATTCGAAATTTCGAATTGACACAATTTTTTTTACACAACAATGTAAATAAACGCATCTAAGACAAGACTTACATACACACATAGATCTGTCACGCACCCCTCTTTCCTAAACAACGCTCACTGCCTACTATTATTATAAATGTCAATGTTTTTGCCGATGGGTGGAAGTGAGGCTACTTGTTACTCTTTCACGCAAAAACCACTGAACTCATTTTAATGAAACTTTGTAATATTGTAGCTTGCACATCAGAGTAACACATAGGCTATATTATTAAAAATATATATATATATATATTTTATTTATAATAATTTTGATTAAGCAAAGAAATATCTCAGGTACCTACATCATGTGACCTACAAATTGTGTTAGTTTTAATTGCAACTGTGCTACAATCTTTAGGCTTTATTTGGCTTAATAGGGATGATGACTACATTCAAAAATTCAAAAAATAATAAGTCCGTTGTTTAGGCTATTAAAAAATATTTGAAACACATTTTTTATCTGATCAAATACATAAATAAATACAAAGATACAGAGCATCAAAGTTACGGAGTGGGGGGTATTGACGTCACTCCTAGGTTAAAATCGTACTGAGGCGTGACGTCACAAGCAACTTTAACCCAGTGTATCTTTGTCATTTTTAGTTTAAGAGATAAAAGAAAAAATACGTGTCGAATATTTTTAGAAATAATCTATGTGATGGACTAAAAAAATTTTTTTTGTCATCATGCCTATTACTAAAATTTAAATATCGTGTAAGTTTTCTAAGATATGGCGATGAATGCGTACGGAGTCGCGGGCAGCGTCTAGTCGTAGTGTTCACTGCTTTTCTATTGTTTATCTAAGTTTCTAAAAAGTTATATAATTCTGACCTTTACGTAACCCATTAGACTTTTCATTGTTTTACAATCGGTTTGACATTTTGTCCTACTAATATTATAAATGTCAATATGTGCGTGCCGATGAATGGATACGAGGATGTTTCACGCAAACACACGGGGAAACGCAACTGCAACGCAATTGAAACTGCTAACTAATCTGAAACGTATCAAACTAGTTGCGTCGTGTGTGGTTTTCTAAAGGAGTCTATAGCAAAAACTTAGATGCAACTCAAAAATAACTAGCAGTTGCAGTTGCGTTTCCTGTGTGTTGCAACTAATCTAAAACATTTGAAACTAGATGCGTCGTGTGTGGTTTTCTAAAGGAGTCTATAGCAGAAACTTTGATGCAATTCAAAAGTAAACAGCAGTTTCAGTTGCGTTGCAATTGCGTTTCACCGTGTGTTCTGGGTCTTAATGAAACTTTCCAACATTGAAACTTCAACATCAGAATCACATTCTGCTACCTACACACCAAAGCCGCCGGCTTTTTTGACAGGTGCTATTCGTAGGACGTAAAGCCGCCGACCTGTCGGCGGCGGCTTTGGTGTGTAGATAGCATTCAGATTAGTGATGGGCCGAGTACCAGTTTTACCGAGTAACCGAGTACCGAGTATTACTCGGTTTAAAGTTTACCGAGCCGAGTACTCGGCCGAGTTACTCGGTGTACTTGAAGTAGGTAGAATTGCACGCGAATAAGTTTGGGAGCGAGTGGTGTTAATGGTGTTAAGACCCTCCCTCCGCACCCCGCTAAATATTCGTAATGAAAACAATAATCCGCAGGCATTAATTGGCATTTTATTTAAAACACTGTTTATGAAACATTTCTCGTAAATAATTACGATATTAGCAGCTTATTACATTGCTCCAGCTGGGCGAAGGCCTCAATGAAGTAATTAGACTATGATTTACCAAGCAGACCAAGTGCTCTCAAGGTAGATTTATTTGCACCGAGTACTCGGCATGTTAACCGAGTTATTCGGCCGATTACGAGTAGTGAAAAAAGTGCCGAGTATGCCGAGTACCGAGTATTAACCGAGTACTCGGCCCACCTCTAATTCAGATTATCCATAGCTAGGCTATATTATATAGGGTGACTTTAAATTAGTGAACGATAGAAAAGGATATGCATGTACTCGTGATAACAACCAACTTTTACTAAGGGACCAAGGTCACAATCATTCAATTTTTTTTTAACTCCCCATACAAATACACCAGCGTATAGTATGGGGGACCAATTACTTTTTATGATTTCGAACTTGGCCCCATAGTAAAAGGTGTTTATTATCGCGAGTGCATGCATATCCTTTTCTATCGTTCACTAATTTAAAGTCACCCTGTGTAAAGATATTGTGCGAAAGTTTTCCAAGATATGGCGATAAATGCGGGATAAGTCGCGGATAACCGCTAGTTATTTACAAACAAAACAATGAAGAAATAATTTTAAACAATCTTTTTGTTCGTAAACAAAAGTTATTATTTCAATTTGTTGTCATAAATATAGAAAACACGACAGCAGTTGCCATTGGGTGCTACAACTACTGGAATCGGAGCGTACGCAGCGGCAGGATTAGTTGCTTTGTATTGGTTTCTATGGCGCAGAAATTTCGGTCTAGTTCACGCAGAACCACAAAAAAGGAAAGGCAGTGATACTTTCCCTGTATCCAAGTACTTACAATTTTATCTGATTAATAAAAATGATTGAAAAGAATAAACTAAAGGAGATTAACGAAAGAGAAATACCTATAAAAAAGATCTATCTACACAAACCCGGGTCGTGCCCGGGACATGTCCGGGCCATAGCCCGTCAGGAGGGAAAACACTACGTCGTCATGACAACGTGTCCGGGCCGTGTCAGGGAAGAAATATCATACATTTTGCTATGGAGTCGTTCACACACGTATCTCGATCAAATCGGGGGCTTGTCAAAGAAAGGCCAAGTCAAGAGTACCCGGCCTACCGGCTTGCATGTATGAGCCATGAGGCGACTGATGAATATGTGGATGAAGTGAAAGTGTGACAGTTGATACTAGTATTTCTATGGAGCAGATTGTCATAATGCGTTGCGTACGTTGCGTACGTGGGATAAGACTGTTTCTAGCCTTATTCATTACAATTTAAAATTAATCATAAGTTCCAAACGGCATCGCGCCGCGTTTATCAAGCATTAGCTCTGTTTATGGCCGCTTCCTGCTGATAACGGAATTTAAACGCAAATTGATAATTACGTGTGTTTTATGTTAATTTGATTCAGATACGACAAGCGGCAAGCTTGTAGGGAACTTACATTTATGAATCTACCCTCGAGCTAAAATAATTATTATTAGGAACGCAACTAGTGGATTACTGGTCAAGTAGAAAGATTATTTGTGATTGTAATATAACCTCACTTCTCTCGACATTTTTGCACTAGCTAGAATAAAAACAGACAGGGGCCCAAGTCTGCTAATTTAAAATAGCCTCCGTTGTGTTTCGGCAGAGTTTTAACCTTTTGCACGCCAGCCATTTTTGACGTTGATACACGCCCGACGCCGCCGAGCCTAGTATTATATCAATTATATTATATCAATTAACACAGGCGGTAGGGCATCTTATATAAAACAAAATTATTGTTATAAAAATGGCCAAATTTAGACGACTTAAGGCCAGCGGCGTCTCTGCCACGCGAACAATTTGCGACTAAAGTGGTCATTGGCGTCCAAAGGGTTGGAATTTTTGACACATCTGGAATTCTGCTATGGCTTAAACTGATTGCGACCAAATGTGTCAAAAAATGACATTGACACTCTGCCGACACACAACTGAGGATATAGTAAATTTGCAGACTTGGGCCCCTGTCTGTCGGATAGAGTCGAGGTCGTCTCGCCATCTTTGCATAAGCTAGAAACAGACTAATCTCATGACCTACGAAATGTATTATGAAATCTACTATATGTCGGCGAGGAGTCATCAGAAGTGGTGTTTAAGCTTTTAGTTAAAATAAGACAGTGGGCGTGTAACGAACAAACTGGCTTTATTACGTAGTTTGCAATCACGTTATAAAATAATAAGATGTTCGTGATGACTTCCGATATCTTGTTTCCATCGATATCCAAACAATAATCCATCATACATGACAGCCTCTTCAAATATGAAAGCGCCAACTTGACAACCAGTTAGAAACATGCCAGTTCTTGCGTTTTAGCAACAAAGAGTTTGCAAATGGTTCCAAAATATCCTTCATGAACGTAATCTCAGCTGTTCTCCGACATATATTATGATTATAAGCACACTTGTCATACGCACACTCTTTGAGATACGTTCGCCAAATAAAAAAATATAGACTTCAAAGCATTCTGAGTAGGTAATGGTATCTACACACCAAAGCCGTCGGCTTTTTTGACAGCTGCCATTCGTATGACGTAAAGCCGTCGGCCTAGCCCGGCGGCATGCCGTCGGCTTTGGCGTGTAGATAGCTTAATAGAATAGAAACATGAAGTAATTTATCAATTGAACATTGTGGCATTTTTTTTCTGAATTTTGTCAATGTCGTCGTCAGCCAAAGATTTTTAATAAGTGTACCCATGCGCGAACACATCATTTTCAATTGTTTCCAGAGTTTATTTTACGTGGCGCGACCTATAGCACTGTATCAAATCTTTCCTTTTTACAATAATAATCGTGCGCATTTATCGGCATAACTTGAAAGAAGAATTTGATATCTCAAAACAATATAGCCTATGTGTTATTCTGATATACTGGGTGTAACAGAAAGGGGGTATAATGCCGAAACACAGCGATAGTCCTCATAAAACTGAACAACTTTCCCCAAGAAACATTGGTCGTAACTCGAAAAAAAAAATTTCGCCTCCTCACACAAAATGTCCGATCAGCTGATCGAGTGAGTATGGGCGATCCAAAAATTTTTTCGAGTTTACGACCCATTCTGTTGACCCTTTCTGTTACACCCAGTTTAGGCTATATTGCCAAATTTCATCAAAATCTATTCAGCAGTTTTTACGTGAAAGATTAACCATCATCCATCGGCACAAACATTGACATTTATGATATTCTGTTATTCAGATGTCCAAGCTAAGTTATTGTAAAACTTCATCAAAATCTGTTCAGTAGTTTTTACGTGATGAAGTAACAAACATCCATCCATCCATCGGCACAAACATTGACATTTATAATATTAGTAGGTTTTGACTTGTTCCAATCCCATACTAAAAGTTGTACGTTATGAAACGTATATCTAAATATAGCATCACACACGTCCGTTAAACAAATTGTTTTATCAAAACAAACAGCACGAATAATTGCAGCCAAGGTTTTATTGATTGCTACACGACCCTGCGCAGACGCACGCCAATAGGCGAGTCTACACAGAGCGAGCTGCCTCCCTATTATCTTGGATCTAATATTTGATCCAAGAACTTTGATAGTGTAATACCCGCCTTGGTTATCAGCCCATATATGTCCCCACTAAGGGGCACGAGCCCTACTCTCATACAGAGAGTGATTAGGCCGTAATCCACCACGCTGGCCAAGTGCGGGTTGGCGTATTTCACATACACCTTCGAATTTCTTCTCTGCTAGCTCATACACTCCGTGACAAGACGTTGTCATAGGCTTGTCACGCTTACGTCTCTGTCCATAGTTTTAAATGTGAAAAGGACAGCATGACGTGAGATAATTGTCGCGGCACGTATGCTAGGCCTCCTGGTGTATGCAGGTTTCCTCACGATGTTTTCCTTCACCGTTAGCAAGTGGTACCCCCCTTAAATACATATAAAGCCCAAAAGATTAACATTCAATTAATTTTAACTTTCCTTCTTTTCAACAAGATTGTGTCGAGGCATACAACCTCGTCGCAGTTAGACGGTGTCTTTCGGTATTTTCTTTTCGGCTTCTAAATTTAAATTCAAAATGACAATAGAACTGTCCGACACTGCCTCGCCGAGTCAGCAGAGTCGGCAGAGCTGAGTTAGTCCCTTAGAGTATAGAATATATAAGGAGGTGCCATGCCGTCTGGATCTGCGCGCCTGGTCTGGCGCAAAATGGCTACCGTTTTTTATGGAATTTCTAATCGTTTGACAGGTCATCTACCAAGAAAACTATGAAAAACTTGCGCCAACCTTGGCCCGCTGTCATAAACTCATTTGTATATGAAAAAAAAATGTGGCACCTTATATATTCTACGTATACTCAAAGCTGTCTACACACCAAAGCCGCCGGCTTTTTTGACAGCTGCCATTCGTATCACTTAAAGCCGCCGGCGGCTTTGGTGTGTAGATACCATTATAAAGACCTGTCAAACGGTCAGAAATTCCATACAAAAAGGTAGCCATTTTGCGCCAGACGAGGCACGCAGATCCAGACGGTATGGCATCTCCTTATATATTCTATACTCAAAGGTAGGCAGCATTAGAGGGTATTATTTTGTTTTTCATAATTTAATTTGCAATAATTTCACATGTCATAATGTTCTACAGTCATAAAGTTCATATGCTATATTATTATTTATACTAACAACGATGGACATAATGGTTCAGTAGTCATAATTAACATTAGCCATAGTATTATGTTTCATAAACAACAAGGGCCATAATTATAATTTTCTATAACTATTAAATACATAATCTACAGATGACATATTATAATTATGCCATCGTGTGCGTATTATTATACTAGATGAGATGAATGTACTTACAATACAAAAAAACCTGACGTGACAGAGGGGGTCCGGGGGCGGAGCCCCCGAGGGGGGGCTCGGGGGGCGAAGCCCCCCGCAGAGAAAAAACAAAATACCAGGCAACCCCGATAGGATAGGTTAGGTTAGGTTAGAACATGATTTTTGCATCCCTGCTTGCTTGCATGCTGCATGCTTGCCTGAATGCTGCATGCTTGCTTGCATGCTGCATGTTTGCTTGCATGTTGCACGCTGGCATGCATGCTGCACGCTTGCTTGCATGCTGCATGCTTGCTTGCATGCTGCATGTTTGCTTGCATGTTGCACGCTGGCATGCATGCTGCACGCTTGCTTGCATGCTGCACGCTTGCTTGCATGCTGCATGCTTGCTTGCATGCTGCATGCTTGCTTGCATGCTGCATGCTTGCTTGCATGCTGCATGCTTGCTTGCATGCTGCATGCTTGCTTGCATGCTGCATGCTTGCTTGCATGCTGCATGTTTGCTTGCATGCTGCATGCTTGCTTACCTGCTGCATGCTTGCTTGCTTGCTGGCATGCATTGCATGCTGCTTGCTTTACCTGCTAGAGTAATAAATAGGTCAAATAAAACAGAGATTGACTAATCAAATCAAATATGTAATAAAAGAAATATAAATAGGCGGTTAGAAGTTTTACAATAAGCTCAAATTTGAGGCTAAAGCTCTTAATAATTCGCATCTATTTCTTTAAATAGCTTCTTTAATTAAAATTATCTCATTTGTATTGTATGTAATGTAAAATTATTTATTATGAAGATTATGTCTTTCTATTAGTTATGAATATTAAAGTTATTGCAAATAATTTTATTGCTTTCGTTAGTTATGGCACCTAAATCATTATGTCAAATAAAATTATGGCTAATGAAATTATAGCCAATGAAATTATTGCAAATTAAGTTATGTCAAACATTAGTAAACAGCATTAGAGATATGTCAAGGTGTCCAATGTTTGGTTCGCCAAGGTCAAGATCACATCAATACGTGACAATTGTTTAAAAAGGTCGATTGATTTCATGTGCAAAAGTGAAGGAGATGGTCTGTAGTACTGATATTATGTATTAATGTCAATGTTTATTTCTCTTTCACGCAAAAACTACTGAACTGATTTTGATGAAACTTGGTTATATGTTAGATGTGATGTGCAAGCTAAAATACAGCCAAGTTTATCAAAATCTGTTTAGTAGTTGTTGCGTGAAAGAAAGAGTAACAAATATCCATCTATCGGCACAAACATTGACATTTATAATATTTTATTACTAATCCTAATAATATTATAAATGTCAATGTTTGTTCCGATGGATGGAGGGATGTTTGTTACTTCAACTTCAAACCACTGAACAGATTTTAATGAAATTTTACAATAACTTAGCTTGGACATCTGAATAACACATAAGCTATATTATTTGTAGATATTTTGTGTTTTTTCGAAGATATAACGATTAATGCGTAGGCGGGGAGTTGCAGGCAGTCTCTAGTTACTAATAAATTAGTAGTACGTAAAACATTAGAAACATTGCAGACGTAGGCGCGTTTGCGGAGCGTAAGAGTTTTTTTTCCGCTACCAAAACGCGCCCACGCGTTTTACTCGCGTATCGTTCGCGTTTAGACAGATAGTCCAAGAGCCTGAGAGCCCTATCTTCCTCACGTTCGGAAAGCTGAATGTTCTTCTATGTATATACCCAACATAGGTATGCTGAAATTTTATCTGAACTTCCTTAAATTCATACCTTTTTCGATTTTTCAAAGAAATAACTAAAAACTAAGATCAACGTACTCTTGACGCAAATAAAAATAGCCATACTTAATATATAGTAATAAAGTCTTAATATGGCTAGTCTTTATTACTATTTTACGTAAAATCATTGAAAAATTTTCAATATTTTGCTATGATGCGAATCATCGTCCTTCCCTGCTACTACTCCGCTCCTATCTGTAATGTGTCAAACGCGTGCAAAACACGCGCGATTTGGTAGCGGAAAAAAAACGCGTACGCTCCGCAAACGCGCCTACGTCTGCAATGTCTCTTATAGTAAGCTAAGTCGTTGATGCAAAAAATCTGACCAAGCGATATTATGCTAGGTAAGCCAAGCCAACACTCGTGGGGTCATTGACCTAGTTTTTTTTTTAGCTGATACAGTTTACTTTTTTTGTCCACATAACAGATATTTGGTATGCAAAAACGATGGCACAATTAGTACGTTAAGTAGGCACCTGTACTCTAACAGTAAATTATCGCCTACTATCTGTTTGCAAAAAAATTAATTACCAAGGTCCCAATTCCACTAACTTAAAAAAGTCTCAGTTGTGTGACTATTAAGTGTCAATGGCAATTTTTCAACACATTTGGTCGCAATCAGTGTAATTAATGTTTAAGTACTAAATGTGTCAAAAAATGCCACTGACACTCAATAGACACACAACTGATGCACAACTGAGACTGTTTTAAATTAGCAGGCTTGGGCCCCAGGCACTTTTTTTTATGTAAGTGCAAACTTGAGAATTTTAAAACTATAAAAAAAACAAACAAAAAAGAACAACGCGACAGAGTTTCTTGCTAAATTATTCTCTGGGGAAGACTTCTACCTTGCAAATCTGAATTTAAAAAGGGATCCTCCCACACAACAAACATATTATTTTAATTTTTTAATGTACGAAACCCTTTTCCCCCGGTAGGACTCGCGCTTGGCCAGTTTTTTTAAGAGTTTCGTACCCAATGAGTGAAAACGGGACCCTATTACTGAGACTTTGCTGTTCTTCTGTCTCCAGGCTGTATCTCATGAACCGTTATAGCTAGAACGTTAAAATTTTCACAAATGATGTATTACCGTTGCCGCTATAACAACAAATACTAAAAATAGAATAATTATAATAATTAAGGGGGGCTCCCATACAACAAACGTATTTTTTTGCCTTTTTTTGCTTGATATCAATAACATAATGGCTACTGGTAGACATTATAATTAGGCTATTGTTAACCTAGCGAATGCTACGGAACCCTTCGCTCGCCAGTCCGACTCGCACTTGACCAGTTTTTTTTATAATTTCCGTATCCGATAGATAAATTATCTGAATCGTGACTATGACTAACAGACTAAAATTACAATTAATAACACATGTTAAATGACTAAAGATTCCTTAAAAAAAACCATTTAAGTTGGTTCTAATTAATTCCGAGTATTTGAAAGAGGTCGTGCGGCCTGCGCCGGCGCAACAAGGATTTGCGTTTAGTTCCTATGACGTCATTAATGCGTCATCCATTTCATGTTGAAGGCATGTTTAGAAACAATCGTGATTTTATATCACGCGAGCATATTGTTATAAGTACCTACCTATGACTAGTGGCTGCCCGCGACTTCGTACGCTTTTATCCTTCTATCTTGGAAATAAATCATGACATCTAAAAATAATATAGCCTATGTGTTATTCTAATGTGCAAGCTAGAACATTACCAAATTTCATCAAAATCTATTCAGTAGTTTTTGCGTGAAAGAGCAACAAACATCCAATCATCCATCGGCACAAACATTGACATTTATAATATTAGTAGGATTTTCAATGTTGGTTCCAAGTGGTCTCTGCCTACCTCGATTAGAAAGAGGCGTGACAGATATGTATGTATGTCTCAATAATAACTTTACAGGGTGCAACAGAAAGGGGGTATAATGCCGAAACACAGCGATAGTCATTCATGAGATACAGCCTGGTGACAGACGGACAGACAGACAGCAGAGTCTCAGTAATAGGGTCCCGTTTTCAGCCTTTGGGTGCGGAACCCTAAAAAGGAGAGATGGCTGGATATATTATTTTATTAAACATAAATGGCTAAGTATGTTTTTGCAAATGTTTTATTACCTTTTTTTTTTATATATGGGTACCTAATCTGCTATTTAAGCTATAAAATAAAGTGTGTTTATTTCAAGTTTACTTAAAGTAAGTAATTTTATTTAATACATATAGTATTTACCTATGCATTCATAAATTAATTATATTTTAATTATAAGGTGAATTATCTACTCTTTATACAGAGTGACTTTAAATTAGTGAACGATAGACAAGGATATGCATGTACTCGTGATAACAAACAACTTTTACTATGGGACCAATGTCGAAATTATTATAAAAATTCTGAACTCACCATACAAGAAGCACCAGCTGATAGTATGGGGAACAATTTTTTTTTATGATTTCGAACTTGGTCCCATAGTAAAAGTTGTTTGTTATCATGAGTCAATGCATATCCTTTTCGATCGTTAACTAATTTAAAGTCACCCTATATAATAAATATTTACATAAATTTGTTTATATTTATTTATCATTATTTACTTTGTATATAACTGTGAAAACATTAATGTTATCTGCGGGTTTTCCTTCTACTATAAAATAATTAAATAATCTCATAACCTTTTTGTTTGAGATAAAGATATAATTCGCTTAGAACATGTGGGAAAAGTAATTCTAAAATAAACTTTATCTCATAAACCTACTAAAATTATAAATGTCAATGTTTGTGCCGATGGATGGATGTTTGTTACTTCATCACGCAAAAACCACTGAACAGATTTTGATGAAACTTTACAATATTGTAGTTTACACATCAGAATTACACATAGGCTATATTATTTTAAGATATTGTGCTTTTCGAAGTCCTGGGCAGCCTTTGTTCTATTATCTATGGTCTATTTAAATAAATAAAAATCAAGACAAACATTTCTTTGTTTGAATTGACAGATTCTTTTCTTTAAATCTGATAATCTTTGATTTTCTTTGAATTTCATTTGTTTGATGCTTCTAAGATCCTAATAAAGCCTAGAACACACGGGCAAACGCAACTGCAACTGCTAGTTACTTTTGAGTTGCATCTAAGTTTCTGCTATAGACTCCTTTAGAAAGCCACACACAACGCAACTAGTTTGAAACGTTTCAGATTGGTTGCATCATGTGTGGTTTTATAAAGAAGTCTATAACAGAAACTTAGATGCTACTCAAAAGTAACTATCAGTTGCAGTTGCGTTTCAACGTGTGTTCTGGGTCTAAATCTTTGATTTTCTTTGAATTTCATTTGTTTGAAGCTTATAAGTCTAAAAAAATTTAATCAAAAACTACTTACCTAAGGTAAAGTCTGGCTGCCTTGCGCTCGAATACTGCCTCCTCTCGACAGATATTTGCCAATAGTCTGAACATGGAAGCCAATGTTCATCAACGCTGAATGATCCAGTATCTTCCTTCCATCAAATATGTACGCCGGCTTCATCATAGACGAATATATCTTCTTAAAGTCTAAATCTTTGAACTCGTCCCATTCTGTGCATAAAACAATTGCATGAGCACCGGTCACCGCTGAATAAGCTGAGTCATGTATGTGCACGTTCTTTTTCACTTTCTCCGGTTCAGACGTCACACACGGATGCATTAGCTCATAGAATATCTGCTCCGTTTCAACTTTAGGGTCGTAGATTTGTAACTTAGCCCCTTCATCTAATAATGTTTGTGATACATATATTGCTGGGGACTCTCTGGTGTCGCCGGTGTTTTTCTTAAACGAGAACCCGAGTATGGCTATGTTCTTATCAGTTACAGTGTTGAAAAGAGACTCAATAACTTTACGAGTGAACCTTGTTTTCTGATACTCGTTTAAGTTGATGACTTGCTGCCAGTATGCGGCTACTTCGGGCAAGTTCAAGCATTCGCATAAGTAAATTAAGTTTAAAATGTCTTTTTGGAAGCAACTACCCCCAAATCCTATTGAGGCTTCGAGGAATTTAGGTCCAATACGGGAGTCTCGGCCAACCGCTCGGGCGACCTCAGCTACATCCGCTCCAGTAGCTTCACAGACAGCAGATAAAGAATTGATACTTGAAATCCTCTGTGCCAACAAAGCGTTTGCCGCTAGTTTAGACAATTCTGAACTCCAAGTGTTAGTAGTTAAGATGTTTTTAGACGGTATCCAGTGTTCGTATACCCAGCAGAGCTCTTGTACAGCTTTCTGACCTTCCAAGGTGTCTTCTCCACCTATTAAGACTCTTTCTGCTTCAATCAAGTCCACAATCGCCGTGCCTTCTGCTAGAAATTCAGGGTTAGATAATATTTGGTACTGAACTCCTGGTTTAGTATTCGCTCTAAGTATTTTCATGATGAATTCAGCCGCTCTAACTGGGACCGTACTTTTTTCTACGACAATTTTGTTGCTTGTAGCTATGTCAGCTATCATTCTAGCCGCGCCTTCTATGAACTTTAAATCTGCAGCTCTGCCTTTGCCATTCCCGAATGTTTTAGTCGGAGTATTCACGGATATGAAAATCAAATCGGCTTCTTGAATGCCGCGCACTATATCGGTAGAAAAAAATAAGTTTTTACCTCGACATTGCTTCACGACATCATCCAACCCAGGCTCATAAATAGGTAATTTTTCAGAATTCCATTGCTGTATCCTTTCGGCGCTCTTGTCGCATACAGTTACAATGATGTCGGGGCATTTTAGTGCAATTACACTGCAAGTGGGTCCCCCAACGTAACCCGCGCCCAAACAACAAATCCTCTTTATAACCATTATCTCACGCTCGAACTAAACAATCGATTTAATTTATTTGTTGTGTTGTCTTCTCTTCTGAGAATCGTCAATTAAAAAGTTATAATTCGCTTTTTAAATTCTTATTTTTTTTAATTCGATAATTAGTGTTGTGCACTTTTGTTTTCTGCCGCTAATAACTGTTTGATTCACTTTCACTTGTTTCAGTTATTAATTTCTGATTAGACAGCCGACGCGACTTCACTCGTAAAATACAAATAAATGACTGCAAAACTGCATTTTTTAACAAACGAACTCTGTTCGTCTCTCACACAACATGACGACGTCTGCCTGCCAGAGATGTCAATGACACCTGGGTTTTAGTGATGTGCGGTATGATTTACTCACTAACTCAGTCACTCTACTGAACTGACTCATATTGTCTGCTGTCATTTTGAATTTGAAGGTATAGAGACAAGGACTGGATGAACTAGGTCTTACATTTAAATTATCAATAAAAAGTACATATCAATAAAATAATCAATAAAAAATAAAAAGCACTTGCTTTACTTTACTTCTATGTGCTTTGTTTTAGTACGTTGTATGAATAGCCTTATTTTAAAAATAATTCACAACCAACTGCCTCATAAAGAGATAATATGATAGGCTAACAATATTTGAATTTTTAGAACCAACCAACAGCGCGTTGATAACTCTAATAAATAACTAATCAATTACTACTTAATTCAACAAATAAATAGATAACCATTTTAACTTGGTAGTTTACATTTTAACCTTCAAATATCAAAGCTGCAAGTTATATCTTTATTTTCTTCGATTCTTATCTCCGAATCTGAATACTTAAAATCAATGAACATATGAACTAAAATCTTTTGAATAAGTGCAATGAATGAAATAAGTTTTGCACATCACTTGACATAAAATCATATGGAATTGGAGGCCAATTCTGATAACTGTTTTCGCATTCGTATGTCAAATGTATGTAAACCGCGTTAACTTCAGACTTTACGAGTATGCGCTTTAGTACTTACCGAATCTCTAGTTAGCATTTGCGGATGTTCAGATAATTTGTTCTGATAAAAAAAATATGTTCTTTGCGATATGAGATAGAAAGCCATTATGATAGTAGCAAAAAGCATGGAATAACTATAAAATAAACAAAAGCTGGTGTTAATATGAACTTCAGGCTTTTTTCATAAAAGCTCAGCTACAAGGTACTAAAAAAAATAACTTTCTTAAGACCCAGATACTTTAGGCGCGTACAAAACCAGGTTCCAAATTAAATCGTGCGGGTTATTCTTTTTCATTATGAAAACAAAGAATTCAATAGTTATTCTGCCAAAAATTTGCACGCTATAAATAAAATGTACTAGACTAGACCAAGGTGATTGCTGAAGTCTGTGTAGCGTCTGAAACCTAAATATTTATTTAGAAGATTTACCAACCTATTTTAGTACTTAAGTAGGTACATACCTACCTATTTAAAAAAAAGTTTAGCTTACACGACAGCCTAGCTCGAATTTTTGCAAAATTAATTACTACGCAAAATACCTAAGTCCCAAGTCTGCTATAATTTAAAATAGCCTCAGTTGTGTGTCGGCAGAGTGTCAATGGCATTATTTGACACATTTGGTATTATGGCTTATCGAGAGTGGCTTGCCTACACTGATTGCGACCAAATGTGTCAAAAATGCCATTGACACTCTGCCGACACACAATACTGAGGCTATTTCAAATAAGCCGACTTGGGCCCCTGGTTCGTGGCTCGTGTAATCGCTTATTGGAGGCCTTTGCCCAGCATTGGGCATAGCATAGCTCTCTTTGTAGGTAAAAATAGGTACTTGAATTCACAAAATGAAACAATATTCATAGAGAATACTTAATCTATTTAGATTTACAATTTCATTATGTCCGCAACACATTATTAACGAATAATTATTTTTTCCGCGCGGTACGTTACGCAAATGTGACCGCACCGCACACTAAAGGTCTTAGCCAACTAATACGACACTGCCTGCTCCCACCCGGCAAAAAGAATAATTCAAATATGGGCTTTAAATATTGTTCTTTATATATATTTTACATTGGCATGATAAATTAGCAGACAGATCGCTGTTAGCGCGCTTACCGCCGTCGAGCAGTCGTCTTAGTTTAGGGCAATGTTGGGTAGTAGCGTTGTTGGAGCAGAGTCGTGTACCTTTCCACCAGAGATGTGCTATGCAGCTATGCTACGAAGATGTATAAGCTGCGCTACGACACTATGTGACCCTTTCTACCAATACTAAGCTATGTAGCTGTGCAAGAAAGATGCGCATCTCGAGCTACGCTACGTATCGATCGATAGTAGGGGACATAGCTAAAGTACGCATCCACAGCACGCATCCATAGCACGCATCCTTCACGCTTAGCTGAATCCGTTTCCACCGGTGCTATGCTATGTGCACCAATAAATATGATTGGTGGATATCAAACGCATCCGTAGCAACATAGCATAGCCATAGTGGGCTATGACACTAAGACCCAAAATACACGATGAAACGCAACTGAAACTGCTAGTTACTTTTGAGTTGCATCTAAGTTTCTGCTATAGACTTCCTTCCTTCTATTACACACGACGCAACTGAAACGAAACGTTTCAAACTAGTTGCGTCGTGTGTGGTTTTCTGAAGGAGTCTATAGCAGAAACTTAGATGCAACTCAAAAGTAACTAGCAGTTTCAGTTGCGTTGCAGTTGCGTTGCAGTTGCGTTTCACAGTGTGTTTTGGAGCTAAGATGTTTATGCAGTTAATTTGGTGTTCTATTCTCCTTATCAGCTACAGTGTCTTGAATCAAAGCCCAGAGCGTGTCGCTGATGTCACCTGACGCCTCTTGCTCGAACGTGGCGAGTGCGCGGCGACTTTCTGACTTTATGTCTGTATGAGAGCTCAGGAATACTACTACATAGTATTATAGACAATGCTTGTCAGGATGTTTGTGAGTTTTTAAAGTAAACCACTGAACAGATTTTAATGAAGCTTTACTATTTTGTTGCTTACACATCAGAATAACAAACTACTTACATGTATATTTATTAATTCCAAGATACATATGACATGATAGTAAATTATAAATGTCAATGTTTTATATGTTTGTTACTCCTTTATGTAAAAACCACTAAACAGATTTTAATGAAACTTTACAATGAAAATGAAAAGTGTTTTACTCAAAAATGGACAAAATTCATAACACTTTTTTGATCTAAAGCTGCTGCCGGTTCACTACCTGTATAGACAGGTAGTGAACCGGCAGCAGCTTTAGATAAGCTGAGAGGAAGAAAACGGCAAGAAACCTTCGGCACAGGGCCCTACGTTATGTCCAATATTGTCCATCTATTAATATTGTTATTTTCACTAATCTTGTTATTAGATAATGTGGACGATACTTTTTTACTTTTAGCTAATGAAGAAAAATAAAACTCTATTACCTTGTAGAGAAAGAAATAAAAATAAATTAAAAAAAATAGTTTCAAAAAGGATACAGCCTTTGACAACATTGGGTGGTGCACTGTAGTCAAACCTGATACCTGTCAACTTCTTGCCAATCGTATACATTTCTCTGTAAATGAAAATTTAAAGTTTTTTTTACTTCAAAAAGTAATCAGTAATTAATTATGTACACTTTTTTTACATTTGTTTTTTTAGGGTCTCCTACCCAAAAGGTGAAAACGGCACCCTATTACTGAGACTTGGCTGTCCGCCTGTCCATCTGTCACCAGGCTGTATCTCATGAACCGTTATAAATAGAGCATTGAAATTTTTACAGAAGATGTATTACTATTGCCGCTATAAAAACAAAAAGATACTAAAATAAAAATAGAATAATAACAATAATTAAAGGGGGTTCCCATACAACAAACATTATTTGCTTGATATCAATAGTAAATGGTACGGAACCCTTCCTGCGCGAGTCCGACTCGCACTTGGCCGGTTTTTATAATATAAAACAACTGCAATTTCACAATAAGATATGTATGTATGAAGTGACTGATGAATTTGGATGAAGCAAAAGAAGTGTGTTTAGATCGTAGAAAGTGGAGCAAAGTGGTCTCTGCATATCCAGATGAGGCTTGACAGATATGTTTGTTTATAAGTTATGGAAAGTTATTTTATGCTATTTTTAACTACAGAAAGTGCAAGGTGTTTTGTGCGTTTAAGTAGGCAGTAGTAGTTACCGTTCATCTTTCTCTTTCTCTCTGTACTTACTTGGCATTATCCAACCTGCTCTGATCTTTACTAGATATAACAACACCAGCGGCAAAGTTGGCGCACACTCTGTCCAGATCATCTCCTTTCTTTGATATCTCTGCTAAACGTGCCTTATGCTCTGCCTGAAATTAAAAAGTAAAAAAAAAAAGAAAGTAAAAAATAATAAAACAACGATGTTTGATCTGAGATGATATCGAAACTAAGAAGTAAAAAACTTACGTTTAATTTTAATTCCTGCGCTCTTTGTGACTGGAGGACTGTGTTTTGTTTACACGCCTTTAACGTTTGTTGCTTCTTTTCGATTCTTTCTGCAAATAAATATTAAATACAAGGATGTAGTTTGAGGTCGACAATCACATACGAATTTTAGGAATGTTTACAAAGGTGTCTTACCTAAATAACGTGTGCGGAAACCGTTAACGGCTTCTAACACTTTCAAATACATTGGATCCTCTTGTATGTTCATTATTTCTATAAAATAATTGTATTTTACAACAATAAATCCGTAATGCGATCTGTAAACAAACAACCGAAAATATTTCAAATTCAAACGTCTGTCAAATAAGTATCACCACTGATGTATCCAAACATATATTCAATAAACTCAACATTTATTCTGAATTTTAAAAACCTAAAGAAAGATGAGTAGTCTATTTATTTATTTTATTCGTTAATTTGCAAGTTGTCTCATAATAAAGCAGTTATGAAAAGGAATTCAACTCTTAAAATAGATATTGTCGCACCATGAGTTGATTGGAGTATATATCCGAACGTTGTTTTATTTTTTTTTTCTTTTAAAAGCAAATACATCAAATAAGTAAGTCCAGCATCACTGTTCAAAACGAGATATTTAGGTTTCGCTAAGATTAAGCCCTGTAATACAAACATATATTAACCAATGAAAGGAAAATCTTTTGTTTCGATTCGTTAACTTATTATTTTGCCATTTTTGTTACAAAAAGAAACAAGAAATGAAACGTCAACAGCAGCGCCACGTACTGTCACAAAACGGAACTATGATTTATCGCCATTTCTGTAATGGCGACTGATATTTATAGATCGCAAGGTGTTGTTAGTTTTCAATAAATTATGGAGGAAACAAAAGTAATTTATTATATAGACGATGAAGAGACTCCGTATTTAGTGAAAATTCCAATTTCCCCTGAGAAAGTGACGTTACTAGACTTTAAAAACCAGTTAAACCGGCCGAACTACAAGTTCTTTTTCAAGTCAATGGACGACGATTTTGGTGTTGTGAAAGAAGAAATTGTTGACGATAGTGCTCATTTGCCGTGTTTTAACGGTCGTGTGGTGTCGTGGTTGGTGTCGGCCGAGGGTTCGAACCCGTCGGACGGGGCATCGCAGTGTACTGACAGCAACGCAGGGAAAGGTAAAACAAATCAACATGGGGCTCCGACGGCGCCGCTCACTCGGGACACCTGCACCGACACAGACAGCACCATCAGCTCGCGACCGGGCCACAGAGCATCCTGCGACAAGTACAAATACAGGGGGCTCAGAATAAATGGACATTCGAAATACAATCATGGGCTAGAATACGAAACAGCATCGGTGCTGTCATCCGATTTAGACTCGACCAGCCTTTTCGACAGTCAGTCGGAAATAACGACGACGACAGGCAGACATACCAACGCGTCAGTAGACAGAGCTTTAACGGAATGCTCGAGCGTTTCCCATTTACAAGTTAGCAATCGTAAACGGCCTCAACGTAGAAGAAAGAGGCCTCAAGTCATGTCAAGGACCTCATCATATTCCTCTATAACAGACTCGACAATGTCAATGCATATTATAACGGTGACGTTGAACATGGATACCGTGAACTTCCTCGGGATCTCAATCGTTGGTCAGTCTAACAAAGGTGGTGACGGAGGGATCTACGTAGGCAGCATCATGAAGGGAGGTGCTGTGGCTTTAGACGGACGGATTGAACCTGGCGACATGATTTTACAGGTAATTCGTTATTTTTCAGATTTTTTATGAATTAAAAGAAATGAAGTTCAAGCCTGTGAATAATATTTACTTTTTTATTGGCATATTTTGAAAATATTTTTTTTTTTTTATTGACATCTTGGAAAAATAAAATTTCATAACATATTAACAAAATAATGATTTGTCATTCTAATTTTAAATACAAGTAACTAGTTATTTATCTATTTATTGACTTTATTGACAATTTGCTTCAAAACTACTAAAATGATTGATTTTAGTAGTTATAGAGAATGGAGTGTTTTAAACAGTGGTCATGATCTAGATGTGCTGTGTAGGGCCACCTACATATTATTCCAACAGAGTTTCTTGCTAGATTCTTCTCTGGGGAAAACTGCACTCTAGTGAATCTAGCATTAACTTCAAAAATGACCCATCTTAGGTGATGTCAAACCCATCCTACAAGATTAAATGAAATACATTTTCATTCTTCATTATCATTATATTTGAAGCGTTGCTCTGTTGGTGCAGTCTTCGTCACTCTGTTCTATTGATTCAACATCAGCATTAATAAATTGGCTGGGCCCGGGACGTGACCAAGCCATTGCCTGTCAGAAGAGAAAAAAATATGTTGTCAGGACAACGTGTGTGAACGAATCCATAGAAAATGTATAGAATGATATTTTTTCCCTGACATGTCCCGCACACGGTCCGGATGTGTGTAGATTTAATTATTTATTTATTGGAAAACCAACAGCTTGAATACACAAAATAGAAAATTATAAATAAACAAACGAGCCAATTACAGGTTTTCACAAATAGAAACATAATAAAGTATTGATAGATGAGTCATACACATAATTAGGTTCAAAATTGTCTTTCCTGTTCCTGATGATTAAGGACATTGGAGCATCTAATCCTCAAAATGTTTATACGCCAAAACTACATCGGGCATAGATTATGCAGATATAATATACATTATGTTTAGAAATTAGTTTCCAGTGTCCTTAACTTTCAGGAACAGGACAGACATTTTTTGTTTTCTGTCTTTATGACCCAGATAGACCATAACTAGCCTATGTGTCAAACTAAGGTATCTCACATATCTAAGGCTTTTTAGTTGATGACTAGGAAACCTAAATGTATACATACCAGCTGACACAATACAGCATTTTGTCTATAGAATGTTATTGTTAGACATACAAATAGAATTTTTATTTACAAATCACTATTTGTTTTAAATTCCAAAATATTTAATCTATTGTTGTTTTTATAATTCTCAAACAATTAAAGAAAAACAGGCCAAGTGCGAGTCGGACTCGCGCGCGAAATGTTCCATACCATTCACTATTGACATTGAGCAAAAAAATCACGTTTGTTAGTTTTTGTTGTTATAGCGGCAATGGTAATACATCATTTGGGAAAATGTCAACGCTCTAGCTATAACGGTTCGTGAGATACAGCCTGGTGACAGACGGACAGACAGACAGCCAAGTCTCAGTAATACAGTCCTGTTTTCACCCTTTTGGGTACGGAACCCTAAAAACTAGCTTTTCTATACACTTAACAGATATCGCAATATATTGGGAAACCTACGCAATATCCTAAAATAATATAAGCCATCAATACTACAAAGTCTCAGTATTGGAAAGTTTCATTGAAATCAGTTTAATAGTCCGCATGAAAAAATTACAAACATCCAAAAAAAAAAAAAACAAAATTCAAAAATAATTTATTCGTAGGTAACATTAAATTTACACTTGAATTCGTCACAAAGTAAAAATTAAGAAAAAAATATAATAATGAACTTAAAGAACCAGCTACGCTGACTTCGGAAGGCAGATTCCTCAGAGGAGAAACCAGCAAGAAACACTAGAGGTTGCTCTTTTTAAAAATATTGTTTACAATCATGTGTCCAAACACTTTTATTATGATTAAATTATAAAATTCCCCTTCCTCATTCTCCAGGTAAACGACGTAAACTTTGAGGACATGACAAATGATGAAGCTGTAAGGGTGCTGAGGGAGGTGGTGCAGAAGCCAGGGCCCATCAAGCTGGTGGTGGCTAAATGCTGGGATCCCAACCCTAAAGGATACTTCACTATACCCCGGACGGAACCTGTGCGGCCGATTGATCCGGGTAAGTATTTGTGTCGTTTAATTTATTTGAGTACTTATTGAAGACCACGCCGTAGACCACGAAAAAGGTAGCGGGATGAGCTGGACACCTTCATGAATGACTGGGTAGAGGCGGCTCGGGAGAGTCGTGGAGGAGGAGAGAGGCGTTTGCCTAGCAGTGGGACATTGATGGCTAGATAAGATTACTTATAGCTTATTCTATAATTCAAAATTGTATATCACACACTCACACTCACACACACACACACACACACACACACACACACACACACACACACACACACACACACACACACACACAGTGAGACACACAGAGACGCGTGGGTTGGCAGATTTTGTATAAATGCGTTCGAAGTCGCAGGCAGCATCTATCTAGTAGAAATACAAATTGACGCTGAAATAGGCATAGGTATATCTGTCAGTTAAATTTACAGGTAAAATTTGGTGGTGAAATGGGCCCTAAGTATTGTTGTTTGCGCAGGCGCATGGGTGGCGCACACGGCGGCGCTGCGCGAGGCGTACCCGCCGCCGCCGCCCTCGCTGTCGGCGCTGCCCGGCGCCGCGTCCGACGCCAGCACCGTCGCCGCCGGACACAGCGAGCCGCAGCTACACGTCAACATGGACATGGCGCTTGTGGTGCGGGCCATGCTCAGGCCGGACTCTGGTACGTTAAGGAAATAGCTTTATCCTGAACTTATTCATTATCATCATATCGACTCGTGGACGGTCACTTCTAGACAAAAGACTCCCTCAAGCATCTCTACAACGACCGGTTCTGCGCACCTCGCATCCAAGGGCAATCCAATTGCCGCTTTCCAAAGATTGTTGTGAATTTTTTATCGCCCTTTACTGTATGTCCTATATCTTACTATAAACTGCTACATTGACACACATCGACGTGTCCTCTTTAATTTTTCTATCTGCCTGAAATAAAATAAAATAAAATAACTAAATTGCCTTAAATAAAATAAAATAATTGAACGCACCACAAAATTGCTTACTATTTATTACTACTACATAAACAGAATGCTACTTTACACGCGCCAATGTGTGAGTAAACAATGAAGGAGGTTCGATATGACTTCCTCGTTTACTGCCTCGTCGCAGTTTGTGTTTCTGTATCTCAGCTAATAATAGGCCGTACTTTTTGTATAACTTCTCTTCTCTTTTCTTTTCTGTCTCTTTGTACTGTCCCAGTGTTTTTTTAAACTGTAGATCGCGACCCCCAGGGGGGTCACGAATCCCTACTCGGGGGTTCGCCAGCGAAGAGAAATTGGCAAAATTCTCAACTAAGTACAATCAAAACACAATTTTTGTGATTAACCAACTGATGTCGTACTTACTATCAAAACCCTCGCGGTTTTTGGTACAATTAAGGTCGTAATCTTGACAAATAGTGTATGTAAGTACTAATAAAAGGGGGAGGGCCTAATCACTCTCTGTATGAGAGCTCGTGCCCCTCGGTGGAGACATATATGGGCTGATAACAACAATAAAAGGGGTCCCCAAAATATTTCAACCCGTAAAGGGGTCGCGATATCAAACAGTTTGAAAACCACTATCCTCTTGCAATAAACTATTAAATAAATAAATAACCGTCTCCCCCCCAGGTTTGGAGATTCGCGACAGAATGTGGCTAAAGATAACGATCCCGAACGCGTTCATCGGCGCTGACGTGGTAGAGTGGATACTTGCGCACGTTGCCGGTGTACAGGACAGGCGGGACGCGAGGAAGTACGCCTCGCATATGCTTAAGGTAGGAGGGAATTGTACATTGTTACAAGAGAGCAGAAAGTTAAAGTTCTGAAGCAGTGTATCATCATATTTAATAATCTATCTAAACACATCCGAGCCGTGTCCGGGACGTGTCAGGGAAAATTATCATTCCATACTCCATACATTTCATACATTTCGTTTTCTATGAATTCGTTCACACACGTCATGACGACGTATTCTTTTCCCTCCTAACAGGCCATGGCCCGGTCACGTCCCGGACAAGGCCTGGATGTATGTAGATAAACATAAATAATAAATAAATAAATAAAAAACTTTATTAACCAACAAATAAGTACATAGTTTTTTGAGGCTAAGCTAAAACAATGTAACATTAACATTCAAAGATAGTTGAACCCTAACTCCCAAACTAGGAATAAACCTGTATCTTGGGAGGTAGTATTCTTCCGTGAACTAATGATGCAAGAAAAAATATTAATTTAGAAGTAAAAGGTTTATAAAATAAAGTAGTAACAAGTGTGAAAGATGTTTATATTGTAAACTTAGTAGGATAGTATGTGTGTGTGAGTGTGTGTGTGTGTATGTGTGTGTGTGTATGTGTGTGTGTGTGTGTGTGTGTGTGTGTGGTGTACGTGTGTGTGTGTGTGGTGTACGCGTGTGTGTGTGTGTTTATTTGTGTGTCTGTGTGTGTGCCAAAACAATGTAGTGTTTAAATTTGAATGCATGTATGTGAAGGTCGCAAGTGGAATTGTAGGGTGTTTTGTGATAAATGTTACACAATTATAGATAGAATGCTCTCAGTTTCATCATAATTTAGGGCCAATAACCAATTTGTAACTTTGTTTTTTAATTCATAGTAATTTAAGTGGGAAATTTTTAGACTTTTATTTATTTTGTTGTACAAGATGTTGCTTAGAATATAGTACTGTTTTTTAGCAAAGGTAGTATTGTGCTGGACTGTTTTGACGTCGTTCCTGCGACAATTTGGAGAGAAACATTAAGAGAGTTGCTCTTGTCGGTGAAGTCTACGCAACTCTGCTGTACTCTCTGCAGTCCGTTTGAGCACCTAAGGGCCGGCACACACCTGAAGGACCGCAGCGCATTTTTAAATGTCATATTATTATAGACATTGTTCTCATTAGAATAAAATTGAAAATCAGTTGACGTAACAGATATCAACAGATAAAATGTAACTGACACATTAACTACAGATAAAATTTACATACATACATACATTATATACTTAGGACTAATATAATCTAATAAAAACATTTTATACCATCCTCAATTTTATCTCATTTGAGGGTAGGGAGAAAAAAATTTTAAGTGTTCAACAAATTGTGGTGGATTGGTTGAGTTTGACCACTAAAACTGTAGACATTAAAAAGTGTCTTTATTTTTATCAATTTTTTGTTTGTTTTTTTTTTTTTGTAACGCATGTACATACTAAATAAGTACTAGTATCTAAACTAGGCCGGGCCTGTATCTTAGATACTAGTCTCTTCCCATGATGCTATACAAGGATTACACATGCACCATAACTAGCAACCCTAAAAACTAAAAATAATTCTCTCAAATTTTCTTATATCTATAACACTTTATAGTATAAAAGAGAAAGTTTTGTTTATTTCTATGTATTTTTGTATTAATTTAAAAATCAATTTAAACTTAGTATTCAAATCTGCTCATCTATCCATCTACTCTTCTAGTATTAACGCATTACTTTGAATAAGGATTCAATTTCATCATAGCTCTTAGTTTTTAGCCAAACTGTCAGTTTTTTTTTACAAGTAAGTATATTTAACGGGTATATATTAAGTATTTGATTTATTTTATTATAAAGAAAGGCACCGAGAAAAGATTGGAAGATTGGATTTATCTTATAGATATTTGATACTTGTCTCTGTCTTAAACGTCATGTTTTATGAAATGTACATAGGTTTTAACTTTCAGTTAAATTTTATTCGTAGACAGTGATACGGGCACTTAGACTTTTTGCTAGTGGAGGGAAAGAGACTTAACATATATGTATGTATGTATATATTCCAGGCTGGCTTCATCCGGCACACAGTGAACAAGATAACGTTCTCCGAGCAATGCTACTACGTGGCGGGCGAGCTGTGCGCGGATATGGCGGCGTTGAGGCTGAGGGGCGCCGACACTGACAGTCTCAGTGACACCTTGCAGCCACTGCCTAACCCTAAGTAAGTTAGACAGTAGAGTTAGGCCGTGGCCCCAGTAGGCAAACTGTTAGCGGCCGACTGAGTGAGCCGCAAATTTGTGGCGAACTGAAAGAGTTAGCTGCAAACTCAAATCAATGAAATCACCGGTTTTGGTGGGAGTCGGCCGCTGTCTGAGATAGTCAGCGCGCGTAACGCTGCAAACTGCGTACAGTGAGCGAAAACTAGCTGACTGTGGACACTCCATTTCAAATATATGGAAGGGCGTACTAAATCGATACGCCGCAAACTAGTCAGCCGCTAACAGTTTGCCTACTGGGGCCACGGCCTTAAAGCTTCATTAAAAAAAAGATAGCTAGTTTAAAAAACTAAAACACGCTTTAGCTCGCACTTAACATGTTCCATCATCAGATCAGTTCGAAAGTACCATATTATTGTATTGTCATCAGAACTCAGAGCGTGTGCAAAATTTCATCCTATTCGGAGACTGGGAAATGGGTCAAATTAAGATTCCAAGATTTGTTTACATACATAGTTACTCACAAGTGAAGCTAATATAAAGCGTGTAAGAATATAGCAGTATTTCTACCACGTTTGCATTGCATACTAGGGCTCAGGTGATTTTTAGTGACAGAAAGTAATCGTGGTAGCTCACTCTTTCATGGAATCGGTACTTATGCAGTAGTTGACGCGGAACAAATGACGATATAAAAATAACGGTACGGCAACGTTGCGTTTCTAAAGAGCGCGACGTTGCCAGCTCGCGCGTGGCATTTCCCGCGGAGACGCGACGTTGCCAGCTCGCGCGAGGTTTTTTGTTTGTTTGGAGAGCGTCAATTTTTTTCTAGTTGAATCCTCTGGATATATATTGTCAAAGATTAACATAGTAGTAATTACAACTTTCAACTTGTTGACTAACATGTCGAGTAACATGTCGCGCGCCAATGGTAATTATTGTAAAAGGGTCATGCAGACATAAAAAACAAAAAATGTCTCTCCTGTTCCCGAAAGTTAAAGACATTGGAAGCTAATTTCTCAACTAAATGCATATCCGCATAATCTGTGCCCGATGTAGTTTTGGCCTGTATAAACATTTTGAGGATTGGCTGCTCCAGTATCCTTAATCATCAGGAACAGGAAAGACAATTTTGAACCTAATTCTGTGTATGACTCAAAAGTACTAAACTCATTATTATTTTATACATAATAAATACCTATTTAATGTTTTCCAGCATAATGGGCCCTGGTTACATGCCGTATGCTGGCTCGTACGGGTACCAGCCCATTCCGTTCAAGTACACCTCGTGCCTCACCAGCGAACACACAATATACGGGTACGTAACACACACACACACACACACACAACTAACACATACAAAATACTGTCACACCGCCTATACTTAGCTAATTACATCGTATTTAATATTGCAGTTATAACAGAGAGGAGAGCGTGCTGTCCGGTAGCGGGGGTTCGAGTGCCGGCTCCGATCATCTCACGGCGAAGGAGCATACAGGTACACTAGCTATCATCATACTAAATATTGTTAATGTCAATGTTCGTGTCTATGGATGTATGCGAGTATGCTGTTAGAGCGGTTACGGAAAATCTACCGAACAGATTTTTATAAAACTTGGCAGTATTGTAGCTTACACTACACACCAGAATAACGCATAGGCCAGTGTAGGCGAACCAATGGCACGCGACACAATATTTTGGGCACGTCGCAGAATTAGGTATTTTAAGACGATCGAATATTTTTAGAGATGAATAACATTAAAAACTCGGTTAGAAACCGTTTGACAGATGAATCTAGTTCAGCATGCATTTTGCTAAGTAACATCTTACAACCCTAACATAAATTATTTGTCATCTAACCTGCAGCAACAACACTCACACTAATTTTACTGAAATTTAATATAAACATACCAAAATGTACCTCTTTTGCTTACTTTATTTAATAAAGAGTTTTGATAGTATTTATAATTATTATTTTCCAAATAATCAGAAAGTCAAAATTATTTGATGGCACGCGAATGACCCCATTAAACTTTTTTTTTAGAAAAAATGGCACGTTGATGCATAAAGGTTCGCCTACCCTGGCATAGGCTATGTTATTTTAAGTGTAAATTTTCTAAGATATCACGATAGTTGTGCACAAAGTACTGAGGATGTTTGTTACTCTTTCACGCAAAAACTACTGAACAGATTTTAGAGAAATTTTACAATATTATAGATTGCATATCAGTATCTATAAAAAAATTTGGCTGCAGGTCGCGAGAACGAAGCGAAGTCAGCGTCGAGCGGTTCGGGCACGAGCGTGGTGTGCGACAGGGACAGGGAGCAGCCGCGGCGCTCTCACTCGCACTCCAGCGGCGAGGACCGCCCTGTACTCTTCCTATAACGGTGAGTTCATGCTGCAACTAACGCTGATTAACTAAATGCTCCATTAGGGTCCTACTTATACAGGGTGACTTTAAATTTGTGAACGATAGAAAAGGATATGCATGTACTCGTGATAACAAACAACTTTTACTATGGGACCAAGGTCGAAATCACTAAAAAATTTTTGGACTCCCCATACAAAATGCGTCAGCTGAAAGTACGGGGGACCAATTTTTTTTGTATGATTTTGAACTTGGCTCTATAGTAAAAGTTGTTTGTTATCACGAGGACATGCATATCCTTTTCTATTATTCACTAATTAAAAGTCACCCTGTATTTTTTAAAATATGATTTAGGTTTAAAATGTAGTTAAAAAAAATATATTTTTCTTTCTTTCCAGCACCCACTTCTGAGCCCGTAAACAATACTGCCAAATATAATCTAACTATATCATAAAATATAATTAAGTATTAAGGAATACGGTAGCTAAATATTGTATTTATATAATTATTATATACGTTTAAAAAGGGGGTTTTGTACTGAAACATACATACATATCTGACACGGCTCTCTCCCATCGGGGTAGGCAGAGACCACTTCCTTTTTCCTACGATACAAACACACCTTTTTCGCTTCATCCACATTCATCAGTCGCCTCATTCATATACAGTAAAGGGCGATAAAGAACGCACATTAATCTTTGTAAAGCAATCGTCTAATTCCGACTTCGTATAGCGATATCTGTGTCGCACACACCATGACGTTTGTTTTGTCAGTCGCGGTTCTAATGCAAGAGAGTGCTACAATAAAGTAAATTCTAAATTAATTAACTAAGAACGATTAATATAAAGTAAGCGGTGGTAGCCCAGTTGGTAGAACGCTTGCCTCGAACTCCGAGAGCGCGGGTTCGAATCCTGGTGCGGGCACGTACCTCTGAGTTTATTTCTCATGTACGGATCAATTTATTCGATTACCACTTGCTAACGGTGAAGGAAAACATCGTGAGGAAACCTGCATACACTAGAGAAGAAATTCGAAGGTGAATGTGAAATCCGCCAACCCGCACTTGGCCAGCGTGGTGGATTACGGCCTAATCACTCTCTGTATGAGAGTAGGCTCGTGCCCCTCGGTGGGGACATATATGGGCTGGTAAAGAAGAAGAAGATTAATATAATAATAGATGTACATGGAAATTAGCATTCGTTTGTATTCGGAAATACGATGATTGCCGATGTGCATTCTTTATCGCCCTTTACTGTAACAATAAAATAATTAATTTAAAAAATCCGCCAAGTGCGAGTCGGACTCACGCGCGATGGGTTCCGCAACAAAAAAGGCACAAACATAATATTTTGTGTACGGGAGCCCCCCTGATTATTATTATTATTCTACTTTTAATGCTTGTTGTTATAGCGGCAACGGTAATACATCATTTGTGAAAACTTCAACGCTCTAGCTATAACGGTTCATGAGATACAGCCTGGTGACAGACGGACGAGTCTCTGCAATAGGGTCCCGTTTTCACCCTTTAGGTATGGAACCCTAAAAACATGTGTTCAGTACAAAACTACCTTATTAACAAATTTTTCCTCTAGCATCCCATATTTGATAAGTAATTATTTATAATGACGATTTTAATCAGTCATAATTGATTGGAATGCGTTTATTTGATGGCGAACATTACGCAGTGCGTGGAAGTATTGTTATTTATGGCCGTGGCCCCAGTAGGCAAACTGTTAGCGGCTGACTAGTTTGCGGTGTATCGACTTAGTACGCCCTTCCATATATTTGAAATGGAGTGTCCACAGTCAGCTAGTTTTCGCTCACTGTACGCAGTTTGCAGCGTTACGCGCGCTGACTATCTCAGACAGCGGCCGACTCCCACCAAAACCGGTGATTTCATTGATTTGAGTTTGCAGCTAACTCTTTCAGTTCGCAACAAATTTGCGGCTCACTCAGTCGGCCGGTAACAGTTTGCCTACTGGGGCCACGGCCTAAGGGCCAGCGCAGAGCATTTTTGATTGTCATATTATTATCGACATTGTTCTCATTAGAATAAAATTCAAAAAAACACAACATTCGCTTGTAGTCGCTTCGATGCTCATTCGTAAAATGATTTTGAATATTATTCTAATGTGAATAATGTCGATAATAATATGACAATCAAAAATGCTCTGCGGTGCGCTCCGTCAGGTGTGCGCCGGCCCTTACACGATAAAAGCCTGTATATTGAATCCATCACGTTTCATCTTTTGGGATTGACACGGTTTCATAGCATACTGTGTTAGTATAAAGTAAAGTATAAAGCGGGGTTTAAACATAAGTAGTTCTAGAACTAATTCAAGTTTAAACCATGTACATGACATGGAACTTATTTAGTTCTAGAACTATCTAAACTTAGTTCTAGAACTAATTCAAGTTTGAGCCGTGTACATGACATGGAACTTAATTAGTTCTAGGACTGTATTAAACTTAGTTCTAGAACAAATTCAGTTCCATGTCATGTTCATGAAATAGCTGAATTAAGTAGTTCTAGAACTATGTTTAACTTCGTTTTGCAAAAACGCAGAATTTAAAAAAAAAACTTGCCTAAGTATTGAAAATAAGATTTGACACCAAAATTATTTTAACAGTACACATTGTACTGACAGTATGATGCATCTGTATAGAGCTCGTTTCGAATATGCCAAACGTGACTTTGGTGTGACGCAAAATTTTAATCGATGCTCTGTTAAAAAAAAATCTATTTTCATTCATTCTGCTATGGAACCGTCAAAATTTGAATATAGAAATTTATTTAATTCCACAATTCATATCTTGTATACAGTTTGGATCTACGTAGTGATGAAACATTAAATTAGGTGCTTGCGTTTAAGAGGACTGTGTACTAATAAAACAAATATTTCTGTCGCTCTTTCCTTTCCTATCGCTCAAGCTGCTAGCTTAGCATGGCACACCGTGACAAGACGTTGTCATGCGTTTGTCACGCTTACGTCTCTGTCTATAGTTTTAAATGTGATAAGGACAGCATGCGTGAGATAATTGTCTCGGCACGCCGTGCTAAGCCCCATGAACTGTAATTTGCGAGAGAGAGAGAGAGAGAGGGAGAGAACGACGTTATCTTATACGTATGTGCATACGCATCGCACAAGAGTTCGGGGAGCACTCATCATTACATAACATAAATTATTATTTTATACGAAGTCTTGTAATTGAAAAAAACTTTAAATTATGGCGCCATTTTCATTTTTGTACGTGTTTAATTTTTCCGCCACAAAATGGTGTAAAAAATACGTACTGTCTGCCAAAAAGAGAAGCAATTAAATAGTGCAACACTGTTGTGTCGTCCCGTTCTTTCTCAGATTGATTTGCAAGGGACAAAGCTACAGTGTTGCCAATTTTTTTTCACAGACTGTAGATCTGCTTAATCGTTCTTTTTTTTAAAGTACACTACCCTCTTAAAAGGCAGAATAAAATTAATTGTTTATAGTATGGAAAAATACAGGTAAAAAAATCTTTACTTTTTTTAATTTTTTGACTTATATGATTATTTCTAAAGGTGTATAGACCTGGTTATGTGCCATTTTTTTTTACTGAAAACAAGGTGTTTCCTAATTATAGTACAAATACTTAATGATCATACTTATGATAGAAAACAACATTAATTATTATACTTACTTTTTTTTAGCCTATGTTGTCCCACTGCTGGGCAAAAGCCTCTACCATGCTTCCCACCAATACTTACTATTTAAATTAAAAAAAAAACCGGCCAAGTGGGAGTCGGAGACTGGCGCAGGAAGGGTTCCGTACCGCTCACTTTTGATATCGGCCAAAAAACACGTTTGTTGTGTGGGAGCCCCCATTAATTATTATTATTATTATTCTATTTTTAGCATTTGTTGTTATAGCGGCAATGGTAATACATCATCTGTGAAAATTTCAACGCTCTAGCTATAACGGTTCATGAGATACAGCCTGGTCACAGACAGCCAAGTAGCTCAGTAATCGGGTCCCGTTTTCACCCTTTGGGTACGAGGCCCTAAAAAAAGACTGTTAAAGGAGGAGCACATTTTTTTAGATTTGTACGTTAGTTTCATAGAAAAAGTTGTTTGTTATCATAAGTTGCATCACCTGTTTATTTGTACATAATTAGGAAAAAGCCAAAAAAAAATGTTTTTTCATTTTAATCAAAAAAAGTCACAATTCTATTTTCCATCTTTTTTATAATACATTTTTATCACAATTTATAATTTATATTTATCTATTAATTAAATATTTAATCGAAAAAATGCCAATTATTAACGTTTAGTTTTTATTAACGCCATTTTATTATTAAATTAATATGTACATTATCGGTAATTAAATAATAATATGTATATAAATAAATAGATTTAAGTACGTAATATGCAATAATTTGTATCGTAGAATGAGCTAGGTAATGGTTTTTTTTTTTAATCAGAAATGTTAACAGACTGGTGAAAAAAGTTTTTTTTTTTATGGCTTGACATGTAGGTAGATATTGGTTTTTTTTTTCAATAATGTCTTATAAAGGTTTCTCTCTGAGATACCTTATCAACAGATAAAAATATGCATTTAGATTTATTATCATGAAACTGTTTTTTTTTTTAATTTTGACATTTTTTTTAATTTTATTCCATTCATCAATAAGTTTCATTTATTACGTGATTATTAAAAAAAAAAGGAGTTAGACATAAGTGAGTAGAATCGAAGAAAAATATATCAATTAGAAAAAAAACTCTTTTGGTTGTAAAAAAAAATATATATTTAATACACAATACATACTCTATAAACGAAAAAAAATCATGTTTTTTTTTCTAAAAATGTATTTGATCAAGCATTTATTTAAGTTTAAAAAAAGTATAATTGTAAGATTATTTATTCGTGGTTATTCGATTAAAAAAAAACGACAATTAGGTCGCAATTGTATACGTAGAAATTATAAATTAACATTTAATAAATGTACAAGAAGGGTATTAAAATATGTATGTAATTATAATTACATATTAATTATGTAAAATATGATAAAAAAAGCCAATTTTTTATTCCATGATTTTTATGACGATTTTTTTCGCATTTTATGTCCGTTATTCTAATTTTAATGTGGTAACATTAACAACAATAGGTACTTCTGTGTTCAAAATGTATTTTTATTTTAGAACATAGTTGACAAAGAGTAAGCAGTAAAAAAGTGTGTTTTCTATGAAGTTCATGTGTTAAATGCATTTTTTATGAATTGGAATAGAAAACAAACTGTAATCTTATGCGTATAGAATCGTATTGTCACGTCGCCTTTTCCTTTTCTAGCTTCATTATTTAGAGCGAGAAGGAGCGATATCATTCTCCGCATCGTCGCTGTATTTAAAAAAAGAAGAAGAGGAAGAATGCGTTTTGTTGCGCTTAGAGTGCGTTTCATGAAATAGTTCCTATGCCGCCATGTTGGCAGCATTGTCAATTTATACTGCGAAACGTCATCAAGGGTAATGTGGCAGTACAAATTTTCAATGCTGCCAACATGGCGGCATAGGAACTATTTCATGAAATCCACTCTATTTAAAAAAAGAAGGCAACGGAACTATGCGTTTTGTTGCGCGTAGATTTGGTCCACTATTTTTTTTAAAAGTCAACTTTTAAAAGCCATACGCCACAACAGTCTTAATAATTTAAAATAATAATGTAAATAAATTATGTAATTGTGTATATTTTATTTTATACAATGTAATACTCAGATTGTATTGGTCGTTTAATTGTAATATTTATAAGGTAATTGGCCAAAATATTTGTGACGCATTTTTAGAAATGCTTTGCGCTGGTGTTCGGTGTTTTTATGATTTTAGCTCAAAATATTTTATCATAAATACTGAATATTATACTATCATAAAACTTGGATCATTTAGGCCCGATTTTTCAAGTCAGATAAAATTTAACTGACATAAACCTATGTCTATTTCATGAAATATGACTTTTTAGACAGGTATAAAATATCTGTCAGATAAATTTTATCTGTAAGTTTCATTCGTCAGTAAATATTTATAGCTTTGAGAGGCTCATGGGAGATTTTTTCTTGATAATCAATTTCTCCGCAGAAATTGGTAAAATTGTCATTATATAGAGTGACTTTAAATTATTAAGAAAAGGATATGCATGTACTCGTGATAACAAACAACTTTTACTATGGGACCGAGGTCGAAATCATTCAAAAATTTTTGAACTTACAAAATGCACCAGCTATTAGCCCCGTACCAGCGATAGTACGGGGGAACAATTTTTTTTTGATTTGGAACTTGGTCCCATAGTAAAAGTTGTTTGTTATCACGAGTACATGCATATCATTTTCTATCGTTGACAAATTTAAAGTCACCTTGTGTTATGAAGTTAGCTACAGACACCAGCGATATTTTTAATTATTGTATATTGCAACTACTATATCAACGTGAGCATTTTATTTAATACCGAACAAGACGTGTATGTTAATAAATTGTAATTTTTAATAAACAAATAGAATTTTGTAATTTAATCTTTGAAGTTTTATTTCTGCATTCTTTCTGTCCCTGTTACTGGCATGCATTAGACAGAGACGGAAAAAGACTACTGATTTCTAATAGCTACTGAAATAGATCTAAATCTATCTTAATCTAAAAACCTACTAAAATGTCTGCTAATGGACCGATGATCAGTTCTGCTAAGCTTGGTAATTAAATAAAAAAACAGGTTTAATAGAAAAAGAACTTTATTTATTTTTTACAAACCTTGGTTTAAAAAAAAAGAAAAATCAAACAAAATAAAATACCAAGGTATTGTTACACTCGAAAATATTCACAAATTATACATATTTTAAAAGTTACAACTTAAAAATCAGTTTTCCAAGATTTTTCTTTTAATTTCATATTTTTTAATAAAAACATTTTGGAAAACTGATCGTACTAATCCAGATGAGAAGAATTTTCTTTCAATTAAACCAATAAGTATTTAATAAATCATTATGTCGTTAATTATATATGTGTAAAAATCCAACATGGTGGTAAGTGCTTGTCAATAATTCTAATCAAAGATTATGATTTCTTTTCTTTTTTAATTTTGCTACCTGTAGGCAACTTTTCGGTTAAATATTTTTTTTTTCAAGATAAGAACCATATTAAATATTATGTTTTTTAAAGTATTTTCTCCACATATTCAACCTTTCACAATCAAATACAATTTTTTCATACAATATTTCTAATTTAAGTTAAAGACAAATCGGCCTAAAATGTCACATGCCATTTTTTTAAATGGAATTGAAAACATGGCGAGCGATTTTCGAAGCCTTTACGTACATAAATATAAATAAAATAATTGTGGTATATACAAATGGGAATGAATCTTTATTGAGAAAATAGGGATTTTTTTTCATCAAAATTAATTTTCCCTGTATTTCATATTTTAAATCAATAAAATATTGGCAGTTTTGTTTTTTAACAATTGAAAAAATAATAGCAAAACTGTTTTTTTTTTTTGATAAAAGTTTTTAAAGAAATGGTTTTTGATTAAATCATTAATTTACTTTGATATAAACAGCCAATATTCATTACAAAAAATCACTTATAAAGAAAAAAATACATTTTGAAAATATTACCAAATATTCCGTTTTGTCACATTTATTACAAAATTATGAGAAAAGTGACAGTTGATTTTTTTAAAGTTTTTACAAAACTGATACAATGCGTTTCAAATAACAATAGGTAAGTTTAAATATGGCGTCATACTAAGTCTATAGATGGTAATTTTATATTGTGAGTATAAGCAAGTTTTACAAACAATTGACGTCGTACTTTTTACCCGACTGCGTCAGAAGGACGGTTATGTTTTCCGAGAGAGAGAGTTATGTTTGAACGTATCTATAATTCTTTGGCACGCTCCACAGCTTAAACGGCTTGATGGATTTTAGCTTGAGAGGTGTCGTTAGATTCGTATTTAGAGTGTGAGTGACACTAGGTATATCAAAATTTAAAAAAAAAGCGTTTTCTAAACGCAGTCGGTTTTTTAAAGTTTAGGTTATTTCTCTTATTCTTATTTGAAACGCATAGTAATGCAGTTTTTATCACCGTTAAGTGCGACTGCACTTAATACATATTTAATTGAACATTTTTAATGTGAAAACAGCAATTATTGTTGTTTTCATTACAAAACTTGTAAAACCAGCTTTATAGCTTATTGAAATTGTTTCTATCATATTTTTAATTAATTTTACAAACATTTTCAGTTCAGCTGGTTATGAATTTTATAAGAAAAAATCATATGTTAACTTATGATTTTGCATTTGGTTACTGCAGCCAAACAATTTATGAACTCATATTAAATCTTTTTCAAATAAAGTGTGGAGACTAAAAAGTTTCATTATGTATACAGTCAGTATCAAAAGTTTCGATCGTTTCGATTCATTCAAAGTGCAGATGTAGTGACAGACGCTTGCAGTCTGTACCAGCGCGACTGTGTTGCCGACCGTACTCCCGTTAGGCGTGTGTGCGTATATTTAATTAGTAAAAATAATATTATTATTGTAACTTGTGTATATTGGGCTATGGAGGCTGAAAAGTGCATAAAGCTATGTTGTTAAAAAATGGTAGTTAAGTCTTCTGTAGTAAAAAAAAAACTGAAGAAAAAAAAAACATTTCATGTCCATGAAATGCAAAGAATCGATTAAAAAATTATGTCACTAAATATATTTTTTTGTACTTGGCAATCTGGCCAGAAGTTGCCGGGATAGGGAATAATGCGGGGTATGCGGGGACAAAATAAGCTATTTTTTAAAATTGTTTGGTAAGTAGGTATCTAAATATATTTTTTTCACTATTTTATTTATGTTGAAAAGATAACATTAAAAAACTGTTTTTTTTTTTAACAGAAGACAAAACCCCAAATTTAAAAACACAACTTTATGATCCTACAGCCTAAACTATTGTAGATTATGGAGGATTGGGGGTAAAAGGGCGGTGGTGTATGTGTAAATAACTCTTCTATGGCTAGGTGGGTGTGTGGCACGCGTTACGGGCAACAATTAAATAATATACGGCCAGCGTCAGTCTTGCAACAGTCTTGCGAATGTTTTTGTTTTTTGAACAGGCAGAATGGTTTAAAACTTTTTTTTCTAGTTCGTGTAGTACAGGCAAGGGTCAGAGACCGTACAGTCTAGTCTTAAACTTTAGTGACACTATAGACAGTTATTTAATCATAATTTTTATGATCTTGCCAAATAATGTAGGTAGCTAGTTTTTTGTGTTTAATATTATGGTTTTGGGTAACCAGAGAGGAATGTGAATTATTATATATTTTTTAAGAAATTTAATAAATTTGTGCTTTAAAACTGTCATATTAGTGTTAGTTTTAGATTCTGCCTGTCGTGTTTTTTTTTTTAATGGAATGTCAATTTCTTTGATGACCATACAGTATGGGTGGGTTCTGTATTGTTATCGATATAGAGAGATTGAGAGATAAAATCTGTTCTTACAAGATAAAGATAAATGACCACATTAAAATTCTTTTTTTCTGTTTTACAACCCACTTAGAATATAATCTGCAAAGAAATTAATTATCATCCTTTAAACCAAATGCAGAAGACATTTGTTTACCTTTTGGGCTGTGAATTAATGTCTTTTTAACTATTTTTATTTTAACTACTGTCCCACTAATTAACCGTTAGTGGGACAGAGACAAAACATCGCAGACTATAATGTTGTCGCGCTCGCACAGACTGCGTCGCGTCTCTTGGTGCGCGGGGCGCGGTATAAACCCGCGCGGGCCGGTACCGGGCCGGGGCCGGACGCGCGCGGGGACGGCTCAACGGACTTATACTAACTTAGGGCTATGGCCACAAGACTGCATTGTAATATTTGTAATGCTTATTAATTATTACAAATGCTTATTAATTGGGATATTATGTTAGTTAAGTTGATGTTAGAGAAAATTATTGCAAACATTTGCTGGAAATGGTATCTGCCTACCCCAATGGGAGAGGCATGACGGATATGTTTGCTAATAGATTGGTCAATATTGGCTGAAATTCTGTTGATTTTAAAAGTTCGCCAATACATTGGCCCATATTGGCTTTCCAATTCAGTTGCTTATTTGTAAGAATTTTGCAAATTCTAAGTTTTCATAATTTTTTTTCAAAATGTCTCATTTGCTTTTGGAATTTTCAAAACATGAAGAATATAGCTTTAGGCTTTACAAATAACTATGTTAGAAGAAATTTGAGTAGTTACAGTTACCTCGGAGAGTAATTTTATGATAAAATAACTACTACACAATGATAACAGCAATAAATTCAAAAAATTATGAATCTGTTAAATGTAGTTATATTTTCTGTGAATCCATTAATTGATACTTAGTACTACACTGCAAAATAAAAATATATGGTCGAATTGACAAACGCCCTCCTTTTTTTAGAAGTTGGTTAACAAAAAAAAAATGAAAATTTTGATGAAAATGTGACAGTAAACTCACTTTCACACAACTGTAACAACTCAAATTTCACCCCTCTATAGGCAACATTGGCAGTTTGGTTTAAGCTCCAAACGATAAAAAAAAAGAGATAACGATTTAAAAAACGCATAAAATATCATATAACAATAAATACAGTCTTGTGGCTGAATAACAATAACACTTACGACTAAGTAAAAAACTTGACCGAAATCTTGTTTTTTCATGTACACTTTCTTTTCATTCCTTTATCTTTTGTATTATTTGAAACCTGATCTATATCCTGCACCCCTTTTATAAGCACTAAGGGTGACCTAGACTCTCATGGGAACTTAAATATGTACTGAATTTTGAGCTTAATTTGATGAATGAATTACTAAGTTTAAAATGTGTACTCAATTCTTGATTTTTATAACTCGAAAGTGTACAAGAAAGAACAGAAAAAGTTCAAGATTATCACATGTAGAAAACTTATTTGGACCCTGCAGGTCTTTGCAAATATGACTGTAAAAACTGTCTATAAAAAACAGAGCGGTCGGCTACGCAACGAAATCCAGCGGCCGATTAAATCCTCCTTTCCTATTCATGTATTGTCTATACTTCCGTTTTAACACGACGTGAACTTCGCCCTCTACGTTATCTTCAACTTTCTTACCTTTCGTGGAGTCGAAGCCGCAGAACCCCATTACTTTCAGCATTTCCTGCTCCTCCGGTGATTTCCCCTCGAGATCTGCGGGCGTGATGATTGGACGCTCTCCGAACGTTTTCTTGGGCTTCGGCACGAAGGAGGACGACGGGCCTGGAGACATGGAGCGCGACCTCCGCCGACGAGGCGAGGGCGAACGACGGCGGTCGGGGGAGCGCCGCCGCCGGTCCAGCGAGCGGGACCGAGACCGCGTGCGGGGCCGCCGCCTCTCACGGTCCCTGTCCCGGTCTCTACGGTCTCGATGCCTGTCTCTATCATCTCGCCCGTCCCGCCGGCGAGGACTCGGCGACCGACCCATTTTTTTTCTGAAAGAAATCACATATTTCACTCAAAGAAAATATACGTATTTACTACCTAGGTACAAGTTATGAGAAAACTTACCACAGTTTCCAGTCGATAGTTTTAAAATTTTGCAAATAAAATAAAAATAAGAGTCACAAATACTCCTGCCTAGTCAACAGCCATTTTGGAAATGATTTTTTTCTGTCACTCTATGCTTCGTCAGACAGCGCTGTCAGATGCGTTTAGTTTCGATTGTAAACAGAATGAACATTGAATTAAATTTAAAATAAAATAAACAGATTTACTTGTAAAAATATTAATTCATGTTAAAAAATATACTTATTCAATTTTTTATAGATTTTGTAATTGTAATCATGAAAAGTAATAATTGTAAAACTTTGCCAAAATCAACAGGCTGGGGCTGGCGGTTGTCGAAAAAAAACTTTTTTTTAGAATAGCCTTTTGATTGCAAAAAAGTAAAAATTGTGTGACCAGACTAAAAAATTTTACAGTCTTGGATAAAAATGAGATCGAGAACATATTTAGTTATCTATTTATTCATCCAACCCCTAACCATATTGATATCATGCTTTGAAAATAAAATGATGATACCCGTGTATCTTTATTTTCAGAAAAGTATTTAAGTAGACAAATTATTTTCGCAACCGATGACAAACTTATTTGCAGAATTTAAGGAACTACACCTGGCAACTGCAATTTGTTTTGACAGTTAGAAAATGTCAAGACTCCCATGTGTTGCACTGTGCGTGTATATTATTTACATTATTTTAAAACAATAACTAAAAAATAATAAATAACATTACAAAATGTTGATCACTGAAGAGTCGGAACTAGATATATTCATCGCTAGTAAAATAGGATCTTTCAAACGTAAGTTTTTTCGCATAAACTTCAGTTTATGGTTATTTATTTGATAATCACATTTTCTTGTGAAAATATGCTTTATGATTATGTATTTACTTTTTAAATTACTGTAAATATGTATATACTGTCCCTATAAATCATCGATTTAAATCAATACATGATCTAAACCAAAATATCCAACCTTTTCTAGAAGCTAACCTTATGAACACACATTTCTTTGCAGACATAAAATATCATACAGATAAGACAAAAAACACGAAGAAATGTATAGAAAACCTCGTAGAAATCAAATCTCTACAGAAAGACGACTGTATAACATGTATGGAGTGGGGAAACGAAGAACAAACCGAAATATTGATAGGAAGAAGAAGTCAGCAAGTAAGTTGGGACCAATTCTGGTAACTGACGCTATTACTGAGGCTCCACATTATATTGTGAGTGATCAGAGTTACTCCCAATACATGAAGGACTAATGGATAAGACAACTATTTTGAAATACAATTAATATATTTATACAATTATATAGTGTAAACTGAAAAGATATTTAAAGGGCTCTAAACACATAAGACAACTTTTGGTATTGTTGAGAAATAGTTACCAAAATTGTTAAGTACCTACCCATACATTTTATTTGAACTCATTTATCAAATATCAAAATCAAAGGCATCAAAGACAATTAATTTCCAAGATTCTTTATTCTCATCATGACAATAAGGTTACTTCTAATCTAATCTTACCATTTGTGTCCCACTGCTGGGCAAAAGCCTCTCCTCACCCACCATGACAGTGAAAGTCACTTATATATGAGAAAAAAAATTGGTAATGATTAATAAAAAAAAATACAGTAAAAAAAAACATTAATTTGTCGAACTCAAAACTTCAGATCCAACTTTACAACACTCTCCAAGGCTTCACAAAGTCCTACACGGCAGACTTCGGAGCTGGTGACGTGGTGGGCCTTGGTCGGTGCAAGAGGAAGCTCATCGCTGCTGTGAGCAGCGGCGTCGTGAAGGTTTGGAGCAAGAAAGAGGAGCAGATCATTGACACTGGGGGGAAGTTAGATCGGATGTGTGTGTGTCAGGAGGAGCCAATGTTGTTTGCTACGGGTATGTGAATATTTTTCTTTTTTTTGTTAGCTATTAATCAGTTGTTTATTTCTCATGTACGGATCAATTTTTTCAATTACCACTTGCTAACAGTGAAGGAAAACATCGTGAAGAAACCTGCATACACCAGAGAAGAAATTTGAAGGTGTATGGGAAATCCGCCAACCTGCACTTGGCCAGTGTGGTGGATTATGGCCTAATCACTCTCTGTATGAGAGTAGGCTCGTGCCCCTCGGTGGGGACATATATGGGCTGATAAAGAAGAAGAAAAGAAGAAACTATTAATCTTTCACATCCCAGAAACAAAGAACAATAGAAAATCTATTGTGTCTGGGTTTATAATGGGTCAGTGGGATGTGAGAAGTTAAGAATATGCATCCTACTAATATTATAAATGTCAATGTTTGTGTCGATCGAAAGATGGATGTTTGTTACTCTTTCACGCAGAAACTACTTAACAGATTTTGATGGAACTTGGTAATATTGTAGCTTATACATCAAAATAACACATAGCCTATATTATTTTAAGGTAGCATGTGTTTTTTTTTTTTTCGAGGTATGCCTATAAATGCGTTTATAAGAATTTTAAAACTTTATTTAAAAAAGAGCAACCCTACAGAGTTTCTTGCTAGATTCTTCTCTGGGAAAAAATGCTACCTTACAAATCTAGCGTTATCTAAACACGCTTTAAAAATTAAATTCTAGCTATTTCAACTTTTATTTACAGGCGGCGAAGAAAACGACTTAAAAATATGGCGCATAGGCGAGCAACAACCAACGTTCGCGGCCAAGAACTTGGCCAACGATTGGCTCCAACTACGTCGACCAGTGTGGGTGGGCGGGGCCACGTTCCTGCGCGGGGAGGGGGGGAATGTCGTCGCTGTTTGCTCGCGACATGGATATGTTAGGTGAGCTGGGTTCATTTATTTTGAGATTATAGATTTTAGTTAGACTAAGGTGTATGTGAAATCCGCAAACCCGCACGTGGCCAGCGTGGTGGATTACGGCCTAATCACTCTCTGTATGAGAGTAGGCTCGTGCCCCTCGGTGGGGGACATAATATATGTATATGGGCTAACAACAACAAGCGCCAAAACACACGGTGAAACGCAAATGCAATGCAACTGAAACTGCTAGTCACTTTTGAGTTGCATCGCAGTTTCTGCTATAGAGAGCTAGCTATAGCTATAGAAAACCACACACGACGCAACTGAAACGAAACGTTTCAAACTAGTTGCGTCGTGTGTGTTTTTCTAAGGAATTCTATAGCAGAAACTTCGATGCAACTCAAAGTAACTAGCAGTTTCAGTTGCGTTTCATCGTGTTCTGGGTCTAAGTACTTTATAATGAGCTAATGGGTAGACGATTGATGTATGTATTTATTTATTTAATTTAAAAAAAATTGTATAATTTTAAAAATTGAACACGTGTTTTTTCTTTTATCTCTTAAACTAAAAATGGCAACGATACACTAAATTAAAGTTCCTCGTGACGTCATGCTTTAGTACAATTTCTACTCAAAAGTGAGGTCAAAAGCCCCCACTACGTAACTTTGATGCTCTATATCTTTGTATTTATTTATGTATTTGAGAAAGCGAAAAATATGTGTCCAAAATTATTGAATAGAGTAACAGACTGAGTGCCCGTTTCAACACCTACAGATAAAATTATCTGCTAGATAAACCTATGTCTACTTCATAAAATATGACGTTTTATACAGAGATAGGCAATGAGTAAGGAATATAAGGAGTGGCCCCATTTTTTTCATTTACAAATGAGTTTATGACAGCGTGCCAAGGTTGGCGCAAGTTTTTCATAGTTTTCTTGGTAGATGACCTGTCAAACGATAAGAAATCCATACAAAAAGGTAGCCATTTTGCGCCAGACCAGGCACGCAGATCCAGACGGTATGGCAACTCCTTATATACTCTATACTCAAAGGAGACAGGTATAAAATATCTGTTTGATAAATTTTATCTAGAGATTGTGTAACAGGCCTTAAACATAATTGATTTATCTTTTGTTTACTATGCAGGCTATACGACACTCGTGCGCAGCGTCGCCCGGTATGCAACGTGGAGTTCCCCAACATGGCCGCCACTTGCATCGCCAACAGCTTCCATGAACGGTAGGTCCTAAACTAGTTAAAATAGGCCAAGTCAAGCAAGAGTACCCTCAAACGACGTGCCTGTATGAGGAGACTGTTGAATGTGGATGAAGTGAAGGAAGTGTATTTGTATCGTAGCAAGTGGAGAGTAGTGGTATCTGTCTACCTCGATGGGAAAAAGGCATGACAGATATTTTGTGATTGTAGGTATGTAGGTAGGTCAAAATTACTGATTAATACAAAACAACTTTTACTATAGGACCTATCTATATCTATAGCAGCCCATATATATCCCCACCGAGGGGCACGAGCCTACTTTCATACAGAGAGTGATTAGGCCGTAATCCACCACGCTGGCCAAGTGCGGGTTGGCGGATTTCACATACACCTTCGAATTTCTTCTCTGGTGTATGCAGGTTTCCTCACGATGTTTTCCTTCACCGTTAGCAAGTGGTAATCGAATAAATTGATCCGTACATGAGAAATAAACTCAGAGGTACGTGCCCGCACCAGGATTCGAACCCGCGCTCTCGGAGTTCGAGGCAAGCGTTCTACCAACTGGGCTACCACCACTTACCTACTTACCTGTTTTAAAAAAATCAAATCTCTTTACCTTTTCCAAATATCTACTCTATCTATCTCTCTCTCTCTCTCTCTATCTACTTTCCTTTTCACTATCAAAACTTATTGTAAGTATACCTAAATAATTATTATTTTTCCATTCCAGCCAAGTTTTAGTAGGCTTCGGCCGCGGTCAGCTCCACCAAGTGGATCTACGTCGAGGGAAACCTGACAAAGGATACAAAGGAGCGGCGGGGGCTATCACTAGTGTAGTCGCGGTGCGAAGGGGCAGCGGTGTCGTAGTCAGTACCAGCTTGGATCGGAATGTCAGGGTACATCACTATGACAGCAAAGAGTTGGTTTATAAGGTATGCTTGTTTATATAGGGTGACTTTAAATTAGTGAACGATAGAAAAGGGTATGCATGTACTAGTGATAACAAACAACTTTTACTATGGGACCAAGGTAGAAACCGTTCAAAAATTTTTGAACTCCCCATACAAAATGCATCAGCTGATAGTATGGGGGAACAATTTTTTTAAAATTATTTCGACCTTGGTCCCATAGTAAAAGTTGTTTGTTATGACGAGTACATGCATATTCTTTTCTATCGTTCACTAATTTAAAGTCACCCTATATGTTTAGAAAATGTTAAAATATTAATTGTATTATATGTTTCTGTGTTTATGCCTGAGTGATTTGTAAAACTTACATTGAAAAGAGCAACCCAACAGAGTTTCTTGCTAGGTTCTTCTCTGGGGAAAACTGCACTCTTCCGAATCTAGCATTAACTTTAAAAAATAAAAATGACCCGTCCTGAGTGCTGTCAAAACCTACAGGATTAAATGAATTTTCATTTCATTTTAATTTCATTTCATTTCAATGTTATTTATTAATCTTGGACAGACAAAGTCATACTAGTCGGCTAGTTTTGGCATTCGAGTATTTATCTACTCGAAAAAAAACTCGAATATTCGAATCAGTTAGGCCCACTTGCGCAGCCCAGAGTAAACGCAATAAGCCCGGAGTTAGCTGCTAACACAGAGTTAAATCGAGATAAATCAATACAAATTATTTATTTAACCCTGTGTTAGCAGCTAACTCCGGGTTTATTTGGCTGCGCAGGTGGGCCTTAATCGGCCAAGTATTCGAGTACTCGGGATACTCCCCTCTTTCATTTGCGGTGCCCTATAACAGGGCCCATAATCCTTTTCAATATAATTAGCTGTACGCTGTTATATTATATTATGTAAAGTTTTATGGAGCAATAAACCATTGAGTATTGAGTTTAAGTACTCGAATATCTTCATATATTTCGAGTACTTTTTTGAATGAAGTCTGTTGGGAAGCTCACTTTACTATGTAGTTGATAAAATCAACTTTAACTATTTTATCAATCAGTTTTTTAATCATTCAAAAATTATCGATAGAGTTTTATAAAAAAATACTAAGGCACGATACAAGTAAAAAAAAAATGGATTAATTATGTAATTGTATGTATAAAAAAAACATTAAAAAAAGGGGTTTGAATATAATGTCCTACCTAAACTTGTGTATGTACCTTTTTCGACAAAAATGGCGGCAGTCTATGAAACCCCCCTATCTTTTATTTTGTTACTGCGCTGCCCTGTATACATGCTAAAGGGGGTACTGGAGGGGGGGATAGTATTGGGAGTTGACATAGATTGCTTCAAAAACTCTTATTTTCAAAACACTCTAAATTCCCACCATATTTATACCTAAAACAATAAAAATTACAGGCTGATCATCTAGGGGGGAGGGAGGGGGGTCGCTAAAATAAGCCAAGATCCTTCATTTAACTTCTAGTATCAATTTCCAATACAATATGTGCCATTTAGTAACACCAAAACACAGTTTTTCATGTTCCAATGCTGGCGCCACTAGTCTATCTTTGACAGACTATATCACGGAAACGTGAAGCTTTATCGAAAATTTTTCATCTATACTTTCGATTTGTATTGACCTGAACTATCGATTAGTGAAGGTTTCATCGACTGCTGCCACTTTTGGAAAATTAAAAAAAAAGTTGTAGGTAGGACACTCTGCATACTAAAATCTTCAAACCCATTTACTATTTTTTTAGAAGTAAGATGATTTTAATGTACTAAATAAATACAATAATATCTATGTATATCTGCCCCCAGCAATACCTAACATCGAAGCTGACACAAGTCCTAGTCCAAAGCTGTAACAGTACTCCGCTGCAACGACCTGACGTGGCAGTGAAGGATGAAGTGGAAGTGAAGGAAGAGAACGATATGGACGACCTGTTTGATACTATGGAGACGGTCGGGTAGGTACATGGGAATCTTGGGCAATGATATTGACTATGCACAAATTAAATACTCAAAGTCAGATAATCTTGATTTCGTAAACAAATATATAGGGTGACTTCAAATTAGTGAGCGATAGAAAAGGAGGTGCATGTACTGATCATAACAAACAACTTTCCCGAAGAAACTTTTTTTTTCAGACCTTTTTTCGTTGTTAATAATAATCTTACGCTAAATTCGCAACATAATAGTTTTTCCCATAGGAGAATCTAGCAAGAAAGTGTGTTGAGTTGCTCTTTTCAATTTCAAATTAAGTTTCACATTTCTGTTGGCTTCTTCTAGCTAGCTAAAGTATGATTATTTATTTTCAGTACCTAATCATAAGGCATGGTTTTAAACGTGTTTTAAAATATTTTTCAGCGAAAAACCGAAGAGAAAGATGAAAGACAAAGAAATAAATGCTAAGAAAATGAAACCATCGTCCGAAGGTAGTACGATCAATTTGACTCAAGATGACATAGAGTTGACTCAGGTAGACTCGGAGCCGTCTCAGTCAGACTCGGAGCCGACTCAGAGGGACCCAGAAGATGCCATCAAGAAGTTACTCAGAAGCACAGAGAAGCAGAAGAAGAAAATGGAAAAGAGAAAGAAGGAGAAGAAAGCTAAAAGTGTTTTCCATAATGCGTAGTAATAAAATAGTTTCGTTTATTTTTTGATTTTTATTTCGTATAATAGTAGAAAAAACTAAAAATAAATAAAATAAGGGAATGGTTTTTTAGAAAAAACTCCCGAAATGCGACAAAACACAAAGAAACTGATGGTAAATGTTGAAACAGTCGACTAACAAAAATTTGATTAAATTGCTTTACCAATATGTAGGATACCTAGGTACAATTTAAGTTTAACATCCACACCACTTATAAACTTACAAACACTTCTATTTTGTCTTAAAAAGATAAAGTTTTGAAACACAATTAAATACGCTACTTCGAGATTATTTATCAAAATACTTTTGACCACAAACTTTACTTCGTTTCAGTAGGTATTTTATCAAAAACATATTCTACTACTCATAAAAGTATGAAACAGGAATAGATGTTATTGCGTGGTTATTTCTCATTGATTTCATCAAAACTGAACAATTTTGTTCCCGGTTTTATCCCAATTCACGGTATTTCATAAAAATATTTTATGAGTACAACGCCATCTATTGCTTTGTTATTGAACTACTTAAGCTTAATGTTTTCTATGAAGTTCTTAAAATCGATACTAGATGTCACTGTAGTTTTAGTAGTACTTTAAATAGCCACAAGATGGCGCTTATTTCTGATGAATTATTTAACACCATCTATGGTCGAGTAGCAAACTAGATCAACAGCGCCATCTATTGATGAGTAGCGGTACCTCTTTGTATTAATATTACTTACAGCGCCAACAGATGGCGCTGTACAAATATTTTTCTAAAATGCATTCGTAGCATTCAATTCCAGTGATAAATAGACGAAGGCCAATTACTTGAACAAATTACAAGCAAGTAGGTATAATAAAGACTATTTTCTTATTCTTGTACTATTGTTAATTATCATCCCATAAACTAAATAAATTCATTTCAACGGTTGAAGTGGTTGAACGAACTTCTTTGATATTCTTTTTTACGCCTTTGGCACCCGAACGCATACGTATGCGGAAGCCACAGATTTAGTTGTTGTAGCGAAATATCAGCAGAACAGGGAGATGTGCTTTGAAGCCGATAGTAAGTACCCTACCGATCCCAGATTGTCTAAAATAGGCCTAAATTAATTGCTGATGATCATCATAGATAATTGTTCATTGCTATTTAAAATCCATTTAGTACGTCACGATGCCGCACTAAAAAACTCTGCTAGCGATAGGCGGTTGTCTGCCATTGCCTCTCAGTAAACTGGCGATTAAACCGTATCTATTCTAATCATTATTTAAAAACTAAATAAATAAAAGCCTTTTTTGTAATTAATACTAAATTTATTAACGTCAATTATGAAATATCACTAGCTCGGTGCTTTGAATGCAATGTACACACGTGGCCTCGCCTTCCGCGCGGGAACTTTCTTCTTCGCTTTGGCAAATACATGCAACTGAAACAAAAGATAAAACATTACACTATTTGGTTATTTCAATATAATAATGGTATTTAATTAATGCAAATACCTTTTTTAGGATAGAACTAGGAATTTGGATTTGAAAGGAGAGAGGCCCTTGCCCAGCAGTGGGGTACTGATGGCTAGATAAGATAAGAGAGAAATGATAAAGCTAGTACCTGTCACTGCTTGGCTCGTCGCGCGGGTTCGGTGGCGGTGGGTGGTGGCGGCGGCCCCTTCTTGGCTAACTCCTCCACGTACAGCGAGATGATCGCCTCGCGCTCCTCCGGGATGTGATCCAGCGCGGTGTATCTGATACAACGGACGAGACATTCGTTAAATAAATAATAAAAAAAGACACAATAAAATAAAAGATTATGGAGATTTAGAAAATATTAAAAATCTTCTCTTGAATCTACTTATATATCAAAGAATGACCCAACAACCTATTTCTTCACGTTCCTTTAGAGATAGTGTCGTCTTATTAATATTTTGATAGATCGTTGTGATCGGAACATAGCTGACTTTTTCTGCAATGTATATAGATTTCTTTAATGAAGTTTTTTAGTACGTTTATCCTACTTTTTCATCCTTATCAGCGTTTTTAACTTCCCTATGTCGTAAAGTTTCATAGTAACTACGTATACGCTCATGTTTCGACCTACCTGGCGTCGTGTTTGAGCGCGTCGTGCAAGGTCTGCATGTGGGCGCTGTTCTCCTGCACGCTGCCGAAGCTCTTGTGCGTGATGCTGCGCGTCTCCAGCAGTAACTGCCGCAACGCCGTCTTGGCCGCGCTCTGCTTGTCGCGCTGGTAGTCGCGGAACTCGCGCTCCATCTGGAACGTGCAATTTATTGTACCTCTGCAGTCTACACTTTTAATTGTGAGCTTTTAATATTCTAGATTTTGATGTTATAATCGTTTGATATTTTGAGCGTCGACATTAAAGCAGGTATTTTAGATTTCGATCTTGTAATATACAATATATGAATGTGGATGAAGGCATGAAGCGAAAGAAGTGTGTTTGTATCGTAGCAAGTGGAGGGAAGCGGTCTCTGTCTACCTCGATGGGAGAGAGGCGTGACGTGGGCGTGACAGATGTGTATGGATGGTATTACATTATCATTTATTTTTGATAATTTAAATGAACATATATTGGATCCCAGATAATTGATTATGACTAAATGGTTTATATGTAGTACTATATTACATTATCCAATATCATTGACTGTACAGATTTATGCTCCAAAGGTTGTCTGGAAGAGATCACTTTTAGTGATAAGGCCGCCTTTGCGCACAATGTTTTAGTTTTAAATTTTATTTGTATTTCTTTGTGTGCAATAAAGTATTTCTATCTATCAATCTATTTATGATCCAAGATATTATGATATAGTATAGTGTGTGCTGTGCTGTTATTATAAAAATCTCGTTTAAATATCTAGTATACCTGCGTAGCACTAGAGTAGGCCGGCGCGGTGGGTTCCTGTTTGAGTTTGTTCCGTACATCGCGCCACGTGGCGGTGCACGACACGCCCAGCTCCGTCAGCAGCGCGCGCAGCTTGTCGCGGCGTTTAGATGACAGCGTAGATGTGTGCTGGGAGAATAGACGCTCCTGGAAGCAACAAAGGCGTTACAATCAAGAGGATAATGCCAAACGAATGTTATATCCTATATTTGAATGCTGTAAGACGTAAGTGAACTGACTAGATGTGTAAGCCTGCAAATTACTATTTTTTCCTTTTACAGTATCTGTCGCAAATGAAACATCTTTATCTTTGTATGACATATTTTAAATGGACTCCTCTCAGTTTCTCTTCCTTTTTTTATTTTATTTAGTTTTTCTTTCTTTTCGTTTTTAATATTAACGATCTACTGTAAATCAGTGCAATGCCTTATTTTACATTTAATTTTAAGCTGGGATTAAACGATTACTTAATAAATTGATAGTTTATTTCATAGATTGTAGAACCATATTTTCGAAAAGAGCGGAACTTTTAAGTTTTGCTCGTGTCGAATCGAAAAAGAACTTGATTTGCGTAATTGGCCCTTTTTTCAGCCTATTTCGTCCCACTGCTGGGCAAAAGCCTCTCCCATGCTTTAACCAAGTTTTTTTACTGCCATGAAACAATACAGAATTATTCATAAATAATATTTACCTTATCATCCTTAGTGAGTAATTCAGCGAGACTGTACCGATGATCCTTCTTTAACTTTTTCTTCGCCTCCCGCCAGACGAGGTCGGGGTCTCGAACTAGGTCCGCTAGCAGAGCGTTGAAGTGCTGCCAACAACAATATTAATTAAAGCTGGTACAATCTACGTAATGTTAGTTTAAAGATTTAATTTTGACGTATTTTTTATAGACTGTTTCGTCCCACTGTTGGGCAAACAGAATCAATAAAATGGTTCTGCGAAATATCCACCGCTGTAGACGGAGCTTAAATTATTAATGGAGAGCCCGACGTCACGACGACGTGCTGCCGACTCGTCAGGGTTCCGGCTTGACGGAGACGCGACCAATCGCGTGAAAGTAATCGCTATTAATTTGTCATCGTAGTGGAACCAACATCAAAGCGGTAATTGTACGTGAGTTATTTTTGTATAGTATTGTGAGTCGTAGATTGGTGGTGAGTGTGGGTACCTGCACGGCCTCGTCCCGCTTGTGGTACTCGCGCTCCTTGTCGCGGTCCCGCAGCGACGTGGCGAGCGCCCGCTGCACCTCCCGCTCGCGCTCCTTGATGGACGCCGCCGCGCGCGCCGCTCGAGCCTCCTCCTCCGTCGTCCCTCCCACCTCCGTCTCCTCCGGCGACGCTTCCACCTGCTCCTCCTCAGATTCCTGAGATAAACGATTATATCTATCACCAAACTGTATAAACCGATTGAATATGTACTTATCTGAAAATTGAGGCGATGAAATTTTTATTTAAAAAGTTCCGATCACAATAAAAATGCCTCTAAAATTACTTCCACTATACTGCAAACTTTATACTCGTAACGTAGATACAAAACTACAAACAAGAAACGATGAACCTACAACCAAAGTAGAACATTGCTGCACCTGTTTTAAAATTCGTTCTGAGAACAGTTGGAACGCATTTGGGGACATAAAACTCCGATTCACTTTCGTGTTTTACAATGCTACCGTACTTTGAAGACTACACGAATGTGAGCGCCATCTTTCAAAGAGCGGTTATGCACTACATCCAATTCTTATCAGATCTGAGATGTTTAGTATAGAGATTGTTCTTGGATCCATTAATAAATATTTAGGATCGAATGTAGTGCGTAACAGCTCTAACGCATCCACTCATCTATGTAGTACGTCAGGAGCAGAAGCAATATTGATTGAGTCGGTCTAGTAATATTTAACTAACTTACTAACCCTCTAGAGACGACATATCAAACAGTTCCCCTCAAATAACTTCTTCTTACTAAATTACTATTAAATAAAACACAAACAAACCATACACAATTATAGTATAATATGTATTATATTCACAATCGTGGTTCACTACACAATTACGTCTATTTTATTTACAGACTTACATACTGCGTGTACTTACATTCATAGTAGTATGACATTTACACCCAGAAACACACGGTGAAACGCAACTGCAACGAAACGTTTCAAACTAGTTGCAAAGAAGTCTATAGCAGAAACTTCGATGCAACTCAAAAGTAACTAGAAGTTTCAGTTGCGTTTCATCGTGTGTTCTGGGGCTTAGTGGTCTACTTATACATGAGCGGTACTCAAGCAACATAAAATAACATAAAGGGCATACTTCCCGAGTCAGATACGAGTAAATCGCTGTCGTTGTCGAAACACCATGTGTTTCTTCAATTTACTTATTTTATCAGTGGTCTTGGCACAATCCTCTCTCTCGAAGACACTGCTAAGTATCCGACGATTCTGATTTTCGAGAGACTAATGCAATATTTAAAAAATCTTATAGCCTCCGTCTCAAAATAGTAGGAATTCAAATGTCAAAAGACAAGCGTCACTGATTACCAATCAAGTATGAATAGACCTCTCGACTGTAGTATTAAATTATGAATTAAATAATAGTTACGCCTTTTTTATCCTTTTAATTGAAGGACGGGTCTTTGTCCAGCATTGGGACACAATTTTTTAAATATGTTTTTAAAAAAATGTTAAATAATCTTGCGAGTATCGTAAAAAAAGTACAATGTTACAGTATAAAACTTCCTTAATAGGCAATCATGATTTATAATATAAAAACAAACGAACTATAAAATAAAACTTAAAAAATATTAACAAGCTATTTATAATACAAACAATTAAATGCTTGACAAAATTACTTTTTTAATGTCATAAATAAAATCAGTTTGTAGATTCAAATATGATCCTGAGCATACTGGATGCTTGACGTGACGTGGATGCGTAAACGTAATGTCATATCATAATACTCTATGAGTCATACACAGAATTAGGTTCAAAATTGTCTTTCCTGTTTCTGATAATTAAGGATACTGGAGCATCGTGATCCTCAAAATGTTTATACAGGCCAAAACTACATCGGGCACACACTATGCGGATATGCATTAAGTTGAGAAATTAGCTCCTACATTTTTTGTTTTTTGTCTGTATGACCCCTATACTTACTTTCTGAGACAAGAGGTTCAATTTTGTGTGTTTTTCTATTTGAGACCGGCCAAACCCGATTTCAGGACAAACTAGTTTGTCCTAGGCTAAGCTAGTTCTTCCTTAACTCAATCCCCCTTTGTCCATAGACGAAACGTCAAAAAATTACAAAGAATGACGTTAGTCCTAGGACTATCTTTAAAACTCGTTTTGTGATAACGGGGGGATAGGATTAACTAGTTTAGCCTAATCCAAACTAATTTCTCCTAAGCCCGATAGGATAACTAGTTTAGGCTAGGACAAACTAGTTTGTCCTAATACAAATATGCGCACTTTAGGATAAACCAGGATAAAATCCATCACGCCATTCATTACACATTACGCTACGCATCCGATCTGCTTTTGAGACAATTTACATCGTAATTTATTTTCACCTTCTTCAACGACAACTCATACAATGTACATAATGTGGCACCGCCTAAGTACGCTACCTTTTTCAAATATTTTAATAAAATACTTTGACACCTCATTTTTAATAAATTTACATTAAAGAATGCATCCATAAACGCGGAAAATCGGAGCAATTTTTTTTTAATGTTCTTTTCGAGACAGAATGTCATGACATGCGTGTTGTGTCATTGACATTGTCATGTCATGTCATGGTGGATGAGGAGAGAGGCCTTTGCTCAGCAGTGGGACACAAAAGACTACAATAAATTAGATTACTTTTTTTATAAAGTCTAAATAACAAAACCCCATCATTATCGGTTCAGCATTTGGAACTTGAAGAGTTAACAGAATACGCTGCGAAATTCCGCGTCTGTGCAAACGCACCTTTATTCACGCTCAAACAAAAATACAAATTGTCAAATCCAATATACTTCACGATAACAATATTAAATTACAAAATGTAAAACTAAAACTATCAATTAAGATCTTAAAATTATATTAATTTATAATTAATATAATACATTTTTTGACTATATGTACAATTCCAATCAATACTACTTAGTTGATATATTTATTTATACATTACTAGAATATATTTTTAAACCATGTCCTTTATGTAGATAAATTATATTAGGAATAAAACTGTTTTAGGTCAAAATATTTTATTTTGTAATTCAGTTGATTTTGAAATGTTATAAAACCGCAGTGATAATACTCAAACGACATTTACTATGGCACCATACGTATAAATACGCCAAAAATATTTCGTCTTTTATTTTCCTCGGTAGGTCCCATAGTAAAAGTAGTTAAAACAACTGAATGTAGTAGATAAAAAGGTTTAAAAAATAAATGTCAACAGTAGAGACAGTTGCATTGTATTAAAAACTGGTATATTCTTACAGCGAATACATTCAAAACAAATGCACTGACATGTTAAAAGCTAGTTTCATTCATCATTGACTTGTTAAGTCGGGACTTCATCCGAGTACGGAGAATAAGAAAAGGAGATAAAGAGCGCACATCGGCAATCATCGCATTCCCGAATACAAACGAATGCTAATTTCGATTTACATCAATTTATTATATTAATCATTCATCAGAATCTGAATATAAAAACTAAGTACTTTATTGTAGCACTCTCTCGCATTTGAACCGCGACTGACAAAACAAACGTCAAGGAGGCTTAGCATACGTGCCGCGACAATTATCTCACGTCATGCTGTCCTTATCACATTTAAAACTATGGACAGAGACGTAAGCGTGATAAACCCATGACAACGTCTTGTCATGGAGTGTATGATGGTGTGTGCAACACAGATATCGCTATACGAAGTCGAAATTAGCTGATTGCTTCTTTCCAAAGATCGATGTGCATTCTCTATCGCCCTTTACTATATATCTATTAAGATTTTACAATTCCAACTTTGTATACAGGGTGTAACAGAGAGGGTGTATAAAGCCGAAACACAGCGATAGGCCTCATGAAACTGAACAACTTTCCCCAAGGAACATGGGTCGAAAAAAAAAAAAAAAAAACTCGAAAAAATTTTTTGGGTCGCCATTACTTAGTCGATCAGCTGATCGGACATTTTGTATGGGGAGGCGAAATTTTTTTTTCGGGTTTCGACTCATGGTCCCTGGGGAAAGTTGTTCAGTTTCATGACGACTATCGGTGTGTTTTGGCTTCATACCCCCATTCAGTTACAACCTGTATATCATTGTATTAGAGGGGACGATTTCCTTCCAAGTAGTGTACTTACGCTGGGTACTCATTAAAGTAACCAAAAAACATAGTGTGCACGTGGCGCTAATGGTTCGGTACACACTATAATTTTTTTTTTGGTTACAATGCATGCAATGGTTACAGTTACACCTCCCTAATGAGTACCCGGCTTTATAAAACACATTGGATGCTTGTCACATGACGTTTTGTAATATTAGGCCGTGGCCCCAGTAGGCAAACTGTTAGCGGCCGACCGAGTCAGCCGCAAATTTGTGGCGAACTGAAAGAGTTAGCTGCAAACTCAAATCAATGAAATCACCGGTTTTGGTGGGAGTCGGCCGCTGTCTGAGATAGTCAGCGCGCGTAACGCTGCAAACTGCGTACAGTGAGCGAAAACTAGCTGACTGTGGACACTCCATTTCAAATATATGGAAGGGCGTACTAAGTCGATACGCCGCAAACTAGTCAGCCGCTAACAGTTTGCCTACTGGGGCCACGGCATGAATCGTTATAAACGATGTCAAAAACGTGACGTCACTCACGCTTTTCCGCCAGTTTCAAATATTACAAGTATACAACACTTTTACTAAGTGCCTTCACTGGAATTGAAATCATAGTCCAGGCGTATTATGTAAAAGTTTAATTAACTATATCGCGTGACCAGATTCGGACTATTGTAGTATTATCTTGTTGTACAATGCAGCGCGGCGCGCGGTAGCCGGTGGCTTATAATTACGTGGCGCATTTTGAGGGTACTACTTGCTTAAAACGTTCATATTACTTTTTATTCTCCTTATTTTTGCCATTTTCAACTTTTCTTTTTAAACTGTACTACTTCATTTCGTTAAGATATTTTTTTTCGTATCAAATTTTGAATTTTCAAATATTTTGGGCCCGTTTCACCAGTCACAGATAAAATTTAACTGATAGATAAAAACTACCTATGTCTATTTCATTAAACATGAAGTTTTAGACAGTGACAGGTAGTGCTTAACTGTCAGTTAATCTTTTTAATCGGTAAGTAGTGGAACTGGCCTTTAGTTACATTAATTTTTCACATCTCAGATCTTCTTTTTTAAATTCTAACACAAGCAATTTACGTATCAATGATACCTAACGATGGATTTTTCCAAAAATTTCGATTATTTTATTGTAAATTTAACGTAAGGCAATATCATCATATAAAAGCCTACCCGTTAAGTTGTTAACAATCTATTAACGCCAATTAAAGTACATTCACAACCATAGTTTTGTGAAATCAATTTAAATTCAACCGTGGACTTGTAAATGGAACTTATCCATTTCATACTAAGAAGCCCGTTTCACTTCTTACGGATAAAATTTACCTGACAGATAAACCTATAACACATGACCTGTTAAACAGTGACAGGTATAAAATATCTGTCAGTTAAATGTTCCTACGTGATGAAACGAGTCTTAACACTTAGATTTTGAACGTCAATACAATACTTCCTATAATCCCATAATGGACGGTTATAATAGCCTCAGAATATATTAAAAATAATATCAATTTTATTGTGAAAGATTAAATAAAATAAAGATTCTCACCTCGCTAATCCAAACAAAATTGCAATAATGAACGATTCAAGAGACTTCGCTACCAAAAGACTAAAACGCCTAGAGAAACAGGTAAAGTATAAAAGTTTAATCCCGAATGAAACACTGTGAAACGCAACTGCAATGCAACTGAAACTGCTAGTACCACACACGACGCAACTGAAACGAAACGTTTCAAGCTAGTTGCGTGGTGTGTTGTTTTCTAAGGAAGTCTATAGCAGAAACTTGGATGCAACTCAAAAGTTTCATTTGCGTTTTACCGTGTGTTTTGGCGCCTAGTCTTTTAATTTACAATATTTTCAGTGTAAGCCATTGTTTAGCAGAATACCAAATGCGTCAAAAATGCCATTGACACTCTGCCGACATACAACTAAAATACAACTAAAAAGAATATAAAGTAAATTAGCAGACTTAGGCCCCTAATAACCAGTACCAGCTTGATTCTTTATGTCCCTACCCTAAGTTCCATTTTACAAATCCACCCAGCAATCACACTGTCACGTTCACCTACCCTCAAAACCACAAGCGTCCACTACATCGTACTAAAGTCACTAACGTCAGCGTCCGAAAAACACGTAAAGCAAACACTAATCTTTCTCGCTCTTCTTTTTCTTTCTCTTGTCCGTCTTCTTCTCCACTTTCTCAATCTTCTTCTCCGGCTCGGGGCTCTTGAACTCTTCTTTTCTCTTCTTTGGCGGTGATTTTATTGGGGATTTCTTTTCTGTCTCCTTCTTTGAGGCGCGGAGTTGCTTTGGTGATAACACTTCTACGTCAGTTGATGATGAGTCTTTGTCGTCAGATTCACTCGTCTTCTGTTCTAGTTTTCTTTGTTTCTCCTTCTCTTTTTCTTTCCGTTTAGCTTTCTCTTCTTCCGGTATACCGAGTATCTCCGCCCACTGGTCCGGCGGTGGCGTTGGTTGTTTCGGGTCGTCGTCGTCCTTCTGCAAAGAGACGTACATTTCCTTATATTTCTTATTTCAGGTTTTTAATAAGACCAAGCATAAATCTAAAATAAAAAAAGCGATTGAGTGAACCTGCATCGGACACAGACGGCCTTAAAGAATCTAAATGCGTTAGTTAAAATACATTGCATTGTATATAGTAAATATTTGAGGTTAGCAAGTTAGCAGAGAACGTTCGGTGCGTGCGGCGCGGGGAGCGGCGGGCCGCGCCGTCTGAAGGTAACAAGGTCGTATGTACCAAAGGTTCCCTAAGGCCGGTGTCATATTCTGCGGGCTAAGGGCGTTTTCAATGTTAAGACCTAATTAAAGCTACCTTTTTACACGTATTCACATAGTCATCAACACTAAAAACGCCCTTACTAATGTATTTTGTTCGGAAAAATACTTTTTTTGATACAAGACTTTTTTTAAGACCAATTGATATAGATATATCATCTAATTTAAATTTTTCAAAAAATTTCAGTCTTTTAAAGTCTTGTATAGCGCTGTGACATATCTTTGACTGATTTCTTATGGGACGGCCGTTTTAACGTATTTGTTCAAGCGATCAGTACAAATGTAAGGCCAACAGAGAGACTAGTGTCACCGCACTATGGCTAGCATCAATAATCAAAGCGCTATAGAAATCTCAATCATGTTCTATTATATTAGTATCGAAGTTCTAAAATAAGTAAAACGTTAGATACCTACGAGTAAAGTAACAGTTCTAAGTCAAAGGTGTTTGCTCAAATAAATATATTCGATTAAACGAAAAAAAAAGGAACTTCACTCACATTTGTACGAAAATCTCTATAAAAGTGTATTTTACATAAAGGGGGGGGAGGGGTAATGATAAGTAATACTCCTACTTATTATAATCTAACCTATTTAAGCACCATCGATATTGTCTATATCTATATTCCTTTCTGTCGTTAAGCGAAAGAGATACAGACACTAGACAGACGCCATGTTGACTAGCTAGACATATTAAAATGGCGGCGTTGCTACAAAATGGCTGCGGTGCTAATATTGTAATACTGTTTGAGAGTTCTAGAGCGCTACATAGTGACGCTAACCGTATATTCCCGTCCGATGCGAGTTCACATACAAAAGCCATTTAAAAAACTTTGGCCTCTACTCATCCAAGGCGGCTCCTCTTGCTCGCATCCCCATAAAACCGCGCTGCAAAAACACTCCTATGTTCATTGTAGATGGTTGTTTTTTGTATGAAATCTCCCGCGGGCTACACCCCCGCAGATTATGACAATCGGCATAACAATCCCATTGTTTTATTTTAACCACACACACACACGTTTCGTACAATGCTCTTATTTTATTGCTTCCTTCCGAGAAGAAGTGAGACAGCATTGAGAATAGAACTTGGTGTGAAAAATAGTGCACCTCAAAAAGGAGCTCAGATAAATATAGAAATCAACCATAGCTATACACGTTGTAGATTGTAATACATTAAAATAAAATAAAAGCACTGCACAACAAAATTTTAAGTTCTGTACCAAATATTTTTTGAATTTTTATTTGCTTAGTTGGTATAAAAACCCTGAAAATCTTTCAATTTTCTAATTTTGATTTTATCGGAAAAATTATGGTTTACAAATATAAATACGACTAAAACAATAAAAGTATCGCACAGACAGTCCAACATGGCTGTAATACACGTCAAGAAAAGGAAAATCGAAGTCCTGCAGCTTCCATATCCATCACATCAGTACCAGTTGATCAGCAAACCTTGCTAGAAAGGAGCAGCAAATACCTACTACCATCGACATTGGCATTGCCTCCAAAATTTTTTTCTCATTGACGTATTAATATGGACTCATTTAAAAGGCAGCTTTTCCTGTCATGCGTGTTTTGATCCGCATGACTGCACGCTACTGGCTACACGCACGCCGTCCGCATAACAGTAAAAACATGATATGTTTGTATGAAATGATAAGTTGCGGACGGCACTCGTGCGAATCAAATCCGCATGCGGATCAAAACTCGCATGACAGGAGAAAGGCTCTAATGTTGACGAAATATGGCACCTTTTCAGCGCTCATTTTAGCATACCGACAGCCTCAGAGACAAAAGTGCGACCTACCAAAAACTTTTTCATGATAAACTTTTTGCTGTGCAAGTCCTTAGAAAAGTGTTATTGAAAAATTCAATGTTAAAATCTCGTTGCAGGTCGGGTCATTAACCGTGAGAGCGGTGCAGCAATTGTTTCTCATTCGCAACACTATCTCACTCTCTGTCTCGTACAGATCTTCCGAAATGATTTATGGCCCCGACTGCAGCAAAATTTTGAGACTACATAATCCCAAAATTCCTGGCAGCGTGATCCTTACAAGCTAAATACTGAAAAATCATTCATATCATTTAAAAAACCCACTTATACGCTAAGTGTCCGAAGCAGTTTCATATAAAGGTGCAAAACTACTTACGTCTCCTTTCTTTTTCTTCTCCTTGCCGTCTTTGTCTTTCTCCTTCTCCTTGTCTCTGTCTTTGTCTTTCTTCTCTTTCTTACTGCTTCGGTCGCGTTCTGGAAAACATTGTTTTTTATAAGATGGGATTTTTGATGGATTTGTAATTTCTTTAAGAAAAAGTTTCGTTGTGTTTTCGACCAGAGCAACATTTTATATGCTAAGCGTAGTGATTATGCAATTTATTCTGACATTTAGAGACAACAGGATCGTTAGGGGCTATAATGGGAGTTTTGTATGTTTTTCCTTATCTCTCAGATTAAAATAAGAAGTACATCCTCGGACACATTAACCTAGACTGATTAGACTTTGAACTGTTAGAAGACGTTCACGGTGAAACGTTTGAGAGTGTGCGATTTATTTTGGTTATTTCTTCTCAGTCCCGCACCGGGCACCGAGCTATAACTTTGTCCCACGCTAACGATTCTGTGCAGATACTGTAGCCTAGTTATATTGGGTGAATAAGTTGATGTGTCTGAGAGTGTACAAGTATGTGACGTATCAAAATCCCTCACCCTTCTCCTTCGCATCTTTCTCTTTCTTACTCTTCCCCTTGATCATCTTGCAGTACTCCCTGAAGTGATCTTCCCTCGCGGCCCCGCCCTCGACCGCCTTGTATCTTGCATCCCCCTCTATCTTCTTCTTGACGTCGACCCACCGCGCGTGTCGGTCTATGCTCTTCTCTTTCAACAGAGCTATGAACTCGTTCTTGGCCTAGAAGGAGATGTGATTGGTTATTACTGGTATAAACTGGCGCGTAGTGGGCGGTGCCTGTCGTTCGTGGCTCGTGGAGGTTTTGGGTTGCAACAAACTTTTAAGTTAGTATATCTTAAATTGTTCAATGCATTTAGCTTGGCACTTACTACTTCAGGGCACTAGAGAACTATGTCGAGAATCAAAACGAAATACATACATATCTGTCTGTCTGTAAATATGTACATTAAAGTATGTAAAAAATGGAACATAAAGCGGAATAAATATTTCTATCATAGCTATCATCTATCATTGAATGGCAATAGGAAACAAAATCATAAATGGAACAAACTAAGAGTTGAAATAATAAACAGGGATAACAAATAAAGATTTTGGTGTACCCCAGGGACGTGTTGTAGGACCAATTATATTCTTAATACACATTAAATGTTTATTCCAAATAAGAAAATCTAATAAAGTTATCAAGAGCCATGTCATTTCTGTTACGAACATTTTTATGGGTCTTTGGTCTGAAATAAATTATTTGAATTCGGAAAACCAAAATTAAAGTGCCAAACCTTTGTATTAAAATTTTAAATAAAAACTTCTTTACTACACCATCCATTGCACCACAAACAACAAACATATAACCTAATCGCACAGACTGTACGCAATGTACTCCGCATCTGAAAGAATGTTACATTAGACGCTGAAAATTAAGAAAATTGTATTAAAACCTGTGGAGGGAAACATGTATTAGTTCCTGAAATAAATGTTCCATTAGTTTTGTTTAGATGCGTGGAAGTAAACGTATGTAATTAATTAAAATATATATATATATCTACTTTAATTATGGCATATAACCTCATATAACATTAAAAAAAAAATTTGGTCTGCTTGCTTATGCCAGTACATTATGTTTTCGTCGTGTCAACTTATAGACGTCCACTGCTGGATAAAAACCTCGTTTGTGTTTGGACAGCCTCAAGTTTTCCACTGTTAGCAATAATCCTTTCATACAATATGAATAGTCGTATTATGAAAGTCAAATAGTAACCGCTTTTGTGAATTCGAAAAGACGTTTTGTTTTTCAAGAATATAAAAACAGAATAAATGTAAACTTTATCATACATACATATCCGTCACGCCTGTTCCCCATCAGGGTAGGCAGAGACCACTTCACACTTATATCGTGGACATTTTTATAAAATCTTTCATATTTTACGGTAGGTACACTGCTGGACCAATCCTACTAACTACTTGAACAAATTATCAACATTACCAACAAATGAATGTCTTTTTGTACAAATCTTTAACAATTCTATAAAATGTATACTACATGCGAGGGCGTGCGTACTTTAACTGCAAGAACCAAAACAAATAATACATTTACTTCCCTTTATCTATCTCCTACTTGACTCTAATTCATATTTCACACGTTTAAACTAACCTTATGGGTATTATTTGTAAAAAATAATTGAAATTATTGACTTTAATATTTCAAAATTGTTAAAACATCCCACTACCGGCATGGCTTGTCTTTACAGAAAGTATTTCCACCTCTGTCCATGAAAAAATAAAAAAGCGAATTATATTTCAAATATAAAATTCAAATATCAATACTATAATAGTTACTATTTTTAGCCCATGTCGTCCCACTGCTGGGCAAAAGCCTCTCCCAAGCCTCTCCACAGATTTCTGTCCGTGTTGGTAATACTAGAATCAAATTTAAAAATAAACGAATACTATAATCACTTTCTTATTTAGGTATTCGTTAATCAAAATGCTCATTTAAATCCCACAGCTGGGCACTTTTTATAAATTATATATTTCATATAATATTTGGTTTCTGTCTGTCTAATTTATTCTAACGAACCATCTTCCACTGCTAAACAAAGATGTTACTGACCACTGCTGGGAAACGCTCATCCAGACCACATTCCACTGTTGGGCAAAACTTAAAACGACATTAGCCTTATCATAAAAGTGTATATACATGATTTTTTTTAATAATTACTCTTGGAAAAGAACTTAAATGTTACATACTAGGAGCATGCGTTTTCATCATCATATTTAAAGACTGCATATAGTTTGTTAAAATACTCGACTTTATGGTGTCATGAATGATTGGTAACAAAATAATTACAAAAGTATTGTTTACATCACTCTGGGCAAAGGCCTCAAGACTAAGCTGTACCTATTTGCAAATGTTCTTAGACAGAGGTGTTAAAGTCACCCATAAAATTAATTCAAAATTACCTATATTTGTATTTATGTATTACATCATTTTACTATCAAACATTAATGTCTTTGTCTCATTTTATATTCCTTTTCAAATTATTCCAATTAACAATACTCTTTCTGTTCATATAATTCAGTTTTTTTCTACTTAATAAAAATGTCCGTGAAGATTTTTACATAATTAAAATAAGTTTTAAGTTATAAAAACTTTTCAGAATCGGTTCAGTGGTTTTTGTAACAGTGTTTTATTTTTATTTGTCACAATTCTGATAGGTAATCAATCATAAAGAATGCTAAAGCTTGATAAATTGTGACAGATAAAACGAAAAATGCATTCGAAAAAAAAATCTACGCGTACGATTTTTTCCGAAAATATTATAAAACAAAATAATCCTGAAAAAGAAATTGATTAGTTGTAAAAACTTTCGTCTAAACTTTCTTATTTACATTTCTCTTTACTACAATTTTCTTTTAAACTTTTGTTGTGGCAACCCTTCACCAATTGAGTTGTCTTCTTAAGCTGGCAACATTGCCGTTACATTAACGTTCGAGGCATGCAATACTGAAGCTTGGGGGGTTGTTTATATAATATAAGTTTATATAATAAGTATCGTTTGTCTTGTATCGTAGAGTTAGGGAGTATCTTGATCTGCTTAAAATATATCTAACCTTATAGTTTCTCCGCCTCGGGGTGACCATTTGACGATTTAATATACTACTTCATTCATATTAATTCCCGGCGCTGGAAATATTTGTGTCTATTAATTCTTATTATCTGGGTACAATATTGAAATTTATGTAACCATTCCGATACATTGGAAGAAGTATGGGATATTTATATCTGAACTCAATCAAAACTAGTATATTGAAGCAAGATTGTTTTGGATTTCTTTAAGATATATAAGTACAAACGCAGTAGCGTCAAAGGCTTCTCATGGATTTTCTTATTGCCATAGCAAGTTAAGGGGAGAACAGACTAGACAGCCAATGTACTAAATGGTCACTGTCACGTTTACTCGTGTGACGGAGAACTAGTGAGCGTGACACACGCGAGTAAAGGTAGAAACAGACTGATCCCACGTACGCAACGTACACGATCTGTTCCATAGAAATATTATAATTAGAAACGCACGCAACGTGGGTATAAATGTGTTTCTAGTCATATTACTCCTATGGAGCAGACGCCATAAAGCATTGCGTACGTAAGTTCAGTCTGTCTCTAGCGCATTAACCACGTAGCATTTCAAACCTACCATCGTGAAAAGAACATTTGTTCAAAAGTGACGCCGCGCGAGTAGCCTACTGCGGCTAGAGTAGAGTGCGTATAGCGCCTGTAGCGACTAGAGTAGGTCGTCAAATGTCCCCCCCCCCACCCCCCGCTACCCGCCGGTGCGCCGCTCCCCGCCGCGCCGCCGCTACGGAACGCCGCCATTATTTCACTTTCTCACTAAATCCATGACCCGCTGACTTCTCGTGATCAAATCCCTTCTTTTATTTAAAAAAAAAAGTGATATTTGACATTTCCGAAATATCACTTTGACGGTTTACACTGTCATTTGTTTTTGGTAATATTTTCTTTTCACTTGAGCAATCGATCGAATAACTTTTTTGTAAATGTTAATGTTTGTAATTTGGTTTGATCATGGAAGTCAGTGGGCGTTTATAAAAGAGAAAAACAGTCATAAAGTGGTAAAAATATCAATTTCATGGGAAAATGTCTTCTTCGTCTAAGATTATTTCAAAATTGTTTGTTTCTGACCTTGTTGTCGTCTTTGAATTAAAAAAGTACACTTAAAAAAATACTAAATATAATTAACGTGAATACAAAAAGATGACATCAAAATCAAAAACCGAAAAAGATCTCAAATATTCATTGTCATATTCAAAAAACGTTAAAAATCTATAATCAACAACAATAAAATACATTTACAAAAATCGCAATCGCTTTGCATCACTTTCGCCAGCGTTTATACACAATGTATCGACGGGGAATCGAACCCCACGGTCACGGCACAGGAATCGAACCTGTATTTGTCAACCCACTGCTGAGCTATGAAAAATCCTTTAAACGTTTCTGCGTATCTCTGAAACTAGAATAATTATTGCATTTTATTTAAAAGTCATTCTCGTAACTTTTCTGAACTAACGAATTTTTTAACTGTCACTGCTGAGTTTTTAATTAACCATTAATAATATTAATATTCATTCAGCTGCAAGATATCCTTATTTCGTATTTACTACAATTTAATTATTCCAAGACTGCAAATTCGTCTTATTTATTAACACGAGACGATTTAATATTCAGCATTCATAATGTTCGCGTATTAAATACATTTGGAAGCAGTTTGTTAATGCTCCTATTATGTTTAGTTCTTACAAATTTAATTCACTGTTAGTTTAAATTAAAATATAAATATACTGCTAGCTAAGCTCGATCGATTAAAACAAGCGTGGGAATCGAACCCACTACCCTACCTGACAATTCTTGTGTTTAGGACAATCTAATAAGCCTTTAGCAAATTCTAATGTTGTTGATGCTATAAGCTCAGCAGTATTTTATTTATAAAACTTGTCCCTATCTTATCTTAAATTCATATTACATTGTTCTATGTAGACGTAATTCTTGTACCTTTTCACAGTACATAGACGTACTTATCAAACATTTTGAAACGGATTTTTCAATGTCGCCAGAAATAAGTCGGCCACAGGTACGTAGCAGTCATTAAATCGATTCAGTAGTTAAGGGGCATGAACTTTCGATAACTTTGATTACTTTACACGTCTGCTATCATACAGGTCAAGTTATAAAAAACGTCCGTGTGTTATAATGTCGCGACCATCGTGTCCCGTGGCCCCGCCCACAACGCCCCGCCCCTTACTCACCAGCTCTCTCTTCTTCTCCTTGTCCTCCTTCTCCTTCTTGCGCACCTCAGCGATGTACTCGTTGAAGTACGTCTCTCTGTCGCGCGGCTTCTCGATGCCCTTGAACCGCTCGTCGCGTCCGTGCTTTGAGGAGAACTCTGTGTATGATGATCTGGAATAAAATTATGAGTTAGTTTGGCCAATTCTTTTAAGTACCTTGAGAGATGCTATCGATCAGCTTTATTGAAGCCCACTGCTTGCCCGAAGCCACCATATTGAACAATATAAAGACTGCTTGTATGTTGTCCGTTGTTAGGGCTCCTTGTTGAGATATTTCTCATGCTGTCTTGAGAGAACGACAAAAAAGTTTTTCAGACTGTAAATTCAGCCACCCAGACACTTAAGGCACAGATGCTTATCAGCCCTTTTAACGTCCCCACTACTGGGACATGTTTACTGAGTTTACCGCGAAGCAGCAGTAGGGGAGAAGCATGTATTCCCTTCAATGAAACTCTGTAATATTGTAATGTATGATAGGTACATACTTGGAATGCAGCTTGGCGTCGTCCATGAGCGCCCGGAAGGCGGCCTTCTTCTGCTGCAGCCGGTTCTTCTTCTCCTTGCGCTCCTCCTCGGCGCGCTCGCGCACGTACTTGTCGAACACCTGCACCAAACACATACACTATATTCTACTCTATTTCCTATATCATTTCATTAAAGTGCTATAAGGATCTCTAGGTTCATAAATGTTACGTTGACAGATTTCTAATCCATGACACGCCTGGGGTGTAGGCGTGTTACGAGTAGAATTTAAAGCCTAAACATCGAGTTTATTGTAAAATTGAGTCTAATACTTGATTTCCACGACACTCAGTGTGCACGGTTACGTCACGCTGTAGTGTGTCAGCGTATAGTATACCTGCTTGCGCTCCTTGGAGGTGAGCAGCAGGTAGCGCGGGTCGAAGACGATCTTGTGCAGCTCCTTCTCCCAGGTGGAGAAGGCGGACACCTTGCAGTCGTGCAGCATGTCCTTGAAGGCGCGCGTGCGCTGCTCCAGCGGCACCAGCGCCCGCTCCCTGGCCGCGCGCACCTCGGCCTCCATCGCCGCCTCCGCGCCCACCTCGATCTTGGCGCCGGCCGCCGGCTTCTCTGCAACCACAGCGCGGTTACTCGACGTCGCCTCCAGCACTACTGCAGTAGCGGGGTGGTGATACGTACTGTCGTTGCGCGTGCGCTTGGCGGGCTCGGGCTCGGAGTCGTCGCTGGAGTCGGAGGCGCCGCGCTTCAGCTCGCCGTTGCCGCGCGCCGTTGTCGCCGCCGTCGCCGCCGCCTCCTTGCGCTGCAAGTATACAGGTCGGGGTAATTACAGTTTCACTAAACAATTTTTCATTATTTTTTTTTCGCAATTCAAAAACCTAATTTCTTCGACTAACTGGTCGTGAAATCTAAGAAAACTAATGTTCAACGCATGTACCTGCAACTGCGTAAGCGCAGCGGGCGGATGCGAGACGGCCTTGTCGACGTCGGCGCGTCCGAGCAGCTGCGGCGGCCGCTCCCATACCGACGATTGCGCAGTCGGATTGTAGAAGAACACGCGCCCGTCGAACGTCCACACCACGCACCTGAGATACAGGTTACATTAGCATACAAGTAATACTAATTGTAAAGAATATTGTATCCTAGTTTTATTTTCATTTCATTTCATAGGAGGCTCAGGACTGAGAATCGTGGAGAAGGAGAAGCCTTTGCACAACAGTGGGACACTGATGGCTAGATAAGATAAGACATCAGTCCACTTACAATTCACATGCACTAAGTCGCTGGTAAAAGATAGTCTTATCAAGTCGTTAGTTTCCCACTGCTGGGCAAAGCCTCTCTCTTTCCTCTTCACGATTTTCTATCCCAAGCCGTCTCTTGTTAAAAGTTTATACAATTCACTCACCACGGTGTCCCGGAAATAGGAATACTTGTTTTCGGCCGACACTTATCCTGTTTGGCCTTCTCTTTCTCCGCCTTTTCGTTCTCGGCCTTCTCCTTGTCGGCCTTCTCGCGCTCCTGTCTCTCTCTCTCCTGCCGCTCCCGCATCTCCCTGTCCCTGTCCGCCTGCGCGCGCCGCTCCGCCTCCTGCCGCCGCGCTTCCGCTTCCGCTTGAGCCGCGGCCGCTGCTTCCGCGTGCGCTTCTACGTCTATTACTGGGATTTATATAACACATTAGTATAATTTAAGGCATTTATTATATAAAAATAAATATAATAAATGTTAATGTTTGTACCGATGGATGGATGTTTGTTACTTCATCACGTAAAAACTACTGAACAGATTTTGATGAAACTTGGCAATATTGTAGCTTGCACATCAGAATAACACATAGGTTATATTATTTTGAGATATCATGATTATTTTCCAAGATATGACGATAAATGCGTAAGAAGTCGCGGGCAGCCTCTAGTATAAAAATAAATATGAATGTATTTATATAAAACAAAAGAAAGTTTACCTTCAACTTTGCCGTCGTCAATTTCAATTATTTTGTCTCCCTTTTCGTTTGCAATTTTAGCTTTTAACTCTGTAATAAAAAACAATTTCATTGGTAACTCAGAAATACAAATTATTCATATTTTTTTAGTCAGACTTGTTTAAAGACTAAGATGCTAAGGTTTGGTTAGTTTAGGGAATTAATTGTATGAAATTTTATGGAGCATTGTTGTCTATCGATATAATTGCTTTTCAAAGTTATCGACAGTTAGACAGCACTACTTCGAGCTACTAGTATTGAATAGAGCAGTGTTTACCGTCGAGGTCCCGCAGCGGCTTGGGTTTCTCCCACACACTCTCCTGGCGCGCCGCGTGGTAGTAGTAGGGGCGGCCGTCCGGCGCGCGGTGCGTGCTCCACTCCGCCGCCAGCGACACCAGCTCCTGCGGGATCACCTGCGCACGCGCATATTCACATCAAACGTCGTACTACAGTCGTCGATTATAAACATACTTGAATTAACAAAATTATACTTTAGGGTACCAGAGATTGAGGTTGCCGTCGTATGATATCCCCACCTCCTTGATATTGTTGAGTAGTGGATATCAAACACATCCATACATAATAACGTAGCATAGTACATCTCTGATAAAAAGGCACTCTACAAATCTAGCTAAAATGTTCTCATACTTCATTAAGTAATTATAATAATAATAGACGTGGTATACTAACAGTCTTCTCCTTGACAGGCTGCGTCTGCGGCGGCTGCTCGCTGCACGGGGACGCCCCGCCCCCAGGCACACCCCCAGACACGCCCAGCTGCGTCGCCGCACCTGACACATACACACGGTTATCGAACATTGTTACACTGATGATTTTACAAGCAAAATGGGTTTACTAAATATGTATAAATCAACATCAATTAAGTACATAACATAACTATTATGTATCATGACATTAAAGAAACTGGTATAGAACTACATCTAAGTATATTTCTTAATTTCATTAAGGAAGCAACAAGTTCTGGCGCACTTCTCAGCCTATAGCTACCCACTGCCGAGCATAAGCCTGTCCGATTTCTCTCCAGCGCGACCGGTTCACTGCCACCGGCATCCAACGAGACTCCGCGATTTTCGCAAGCGCACAGCAGAACCGAACGGTGAGCAAGAAGAATGGCCTTCGTGCAGCAGTGAGACACGACGGGCAGACTGTACGTGTAAAGAAGCCGCGTGGCACTGACCGGCATTAGGAGTGGCGGCGTTGGCGAGGTGGGGCGGCGGCTGCGCCCCGAGCGGCGGCGGCCAGCCCCCCCACGCGCCCCAGCCGCCCGGGCAGCCCGCGCCGCCCGGACCGCCCGGTCCACCCGGACCGCCCGGTCCGCCCGGTCCACCCGGACCGCCGGGACCGCCCGCTCCTGGATATCCTCCGAACGCTGCACCGCCGAAACCGCCGCGAGCCGGTGATCCGTGCCCGGGGAAGTTCATCGCACCTATTCGACGTGTTACATATTTATTGATTTATGATACCTAATACCACATTTCTTCTGTCTTTCTATTTCTCCTTCGTATTCATACACTTTTTATAATTTTGACTTATGATTCGTAAAAATTGATAAGATTTTATTATTCTTGTACATAGCATTTGTTTTGCCGAGTTACTAGCGTCAAATTCAAATGTCGCGTGACTTAACATCACGTTTTAAACTCATTCCTCGATATAATGTTTATTTCATGTCTAATATATTTTTTATTGTCTGAAACACTGATTAAATATAATTTCATGATACTGACGCCTATATCGAGTAGCTTATTGTTTTCTTTCGAAGGACTTCAGAATGAAAGCCCAGGGAAACCACACGAGGCAGATGAAAGATGGGCAATACGTCGGTCTGAAGTGAATGCAATTGGCGAGGGATAAGTCGTTGGCGATAAGACGGCTTTAGTGGCCTATGTCCGAAGATGGACGATACAAGGTTGGGACGATGATATTGTTTTTTTTTTTAATTAGAATAAATGAGTTAATATTACCGTTAGCCTGTGAAGTGGGCGCGGTCTCCCCGGGCGGCATCTCGTCGTTGTCTTCCGGACTCTCGTTCTCTGATTGTTTGTCTTTGCCACCTGTTTAAAAAAACATTGGCTTAACACAATATCTATAATAATAATCTATAATAAAGGGTAAGAGGATTTGGACACAAAGCATAGCTTTTTTATTTCAATCCTTTCTAATAATTTTTAATATTTCTAATAGTAATATCAAAGTTTGTGCCCATGCATGAGAGGATGATTACATTTTTGTTATACTTACACATAAAATCACAGAATCTATTTTAATAAAGCTATACAATTTATGTTACATTCATTACATAAATTTGTAACTTAAAATTCTTCTTACCATCTTTAACCCAAGGCGGCGGCTGCGTCATGAAGGGCGGTAGACCACCAGCGCCGGAGGTCTGCGGCGCCACGCCCGGCGGCATCATCCCGCCCATCGGCATACCGTTGGGCATCATGCCCATCGGCGGCCCGCCCATCGGACCACCCATCGGCCCGTTCATGCCCATCGTTTGGGGACCACCCATACCTGGCATTTGACCTGAAAATACAAGTAATGATGTTTAAAAAAATATTTTCTTTCAGCTTTTACTTCTGTAATTTTAAACAACATTTTTCAATCACTCGTTCCATCTCCAACTGTATAAATTCTACTAGCATACATTCTCAATGAATTATATTCTAAAAGGTCATCAAACCTATGACGCATCCAGCAGCAAAGTGACACTTCTTTCTCGAAACATGACATGCCTTGTTACTTGCAAGTTTCAATTTGTTTTACATTTGGAGCAAATTTATAAGTAATGAATGGGTCATACAGACATAGAAAACAAAAAATTACTCCTGTTCCCGAAAGTTAAGGACACTGGGAGCTAATTTCTCAACTTAATGCATATCCGCATAATGTGTGCCCAATGTAGTTTTGCCCTATATAAACATTTTGAGGATTAGATGCTCCAGTATCCTTAATCATTAGGACAATTTTGAACCTAATTCTGTGTATGACTCGAATTTAACTGACCTGCAGCAGCCATAGCCTCCATCTCAGCCTGCGTGATGACCTTACAAGTGGGGGACTCCTGCGGGCGCGTCCACGTCGTCTCGCGTGTCCTAGCGTGGTAGTAGTAAGACTTGCCCTCCTCCGACTTTGTCTCCACCCATAGTTCTGGGCCGGGCTGCAATAAAAATAATGGCGGTAGGATCATGCAAAAACCACCGGCTAGATTTCATAACTTAATAAACATACATAAATAGCTTGCACATTATAATAATATTAAGTTATTTATTACATACATATTATGTCTTCCAAGTATAGAACATTTGTAAAGTCACAAAACCTATGTTATTCAGCTTGCTAAAATGCAAAGTGGTTAACATAAACATTACATTCAATGTATACCTCAACACATAGACAGTTAAAAGGCTATTTGAACAGTTGTCTTTCTTAATAAGATTAAGAACTATTGTTTTACTTATTTAATATACATTTGTGTACAATAAGCACCTACTTTCAAGAGATGAGTATTATGTTGACCAGCCAGTTTGGAAGGGTTTAGTCATTTATGATAGTTATCAAATAATAACTTTCAATATGAATGATTACATTAGATTCAACTTACCATATTAGGTGGCATTCCTGGGGGACCTCCAAAAGGTGGCTGTCCCATCATATTTGGTGGTGGGCCCATTGGACCCCCAGGCGGCATCATACCAGGTGGGGGCCCAAATGGCGGTGGACCTCCCATCATACCAGGTGGAGGAGGACCCATTGGACCCCAGTTGTTATCAAAATTGGGTCCATTGTTGGGACCGAAACGCGGACCACCTCTGCCACGGAAGTATCCTCTGCCTCTCATTGGTGGACCACCTGGCCCGTAGCCCCGACCACGGAAACGCATGGGTGGCCCACCCCAGCCTGGAGGAGGTCCTCTGCCTCGGCCACTGGAAGAACAAATAACATATTTTCAAGATATCCATTTATTAATCTTCTCCATTCACGGAAAGGAAAAATATGACAAATGTTGTAAATTATATGGCGGCAAACTATTCCACTGAGGAACATAACAAAAATGGAGCTTTTCATTAAGCTGACATTTATATGAATCTCTTGGCACTTGCTGCTATCTTGCTCTATTAGTATTAAAGTGTGGCAAATAAAGAAAAATACAAACATTCAAGTTTCTAAAATCTTGGGATTGTATAGATGTAGATACAGCACAGCAGAATTGTAAGAATATACATGCACAGACATTTTAACGCCACGCAAAAGTTAACATGTTTTGGTAAGTAGGCTAATAGACTTTTTGACCTATAACTGTGATTACAAATTAAATAGACACGAAAGTATTACAAGTATCATCTTTCTTAAACGTTTTTACTAAAAATTAAAGCAGCATCTAATAAAAAAGCTTTCTTTATAAAGGCCATGTGTCGGTCGGCTTAAGGACTTCCACTGCTGGACAAGGATCTTCACAACGACCGGTCTTGTGCTGCTTACATCCAATGGCAAATACAACAAATATAGGGCATACATTATCATTATTATAGGGTTGAGTTCATTATATTTTTTTGTACAAAATAGAAATATTTAAAGTGCAAACTGCAGAGCTTAAAGTAATAATATACAAAATAATGTATTTTAAATCATTGGTAGCACATTTTATGTGAGTAGTAGGTAGATATGTACCTATGTACTTCCTTGATAGCGACACAGGCGGCGTTTCATAAGTACACATTCTGAAAAAATCATGACATACAAGCTGGAACTCTTACCGAAAGTTGCCTCGGCCTCTGTTCCCGCCTCTGAAGTTATTACCGCCTTCTTCATCATCGTACCCTTCGTCATATACCGCGTTATCACCGAAATCCTTGGGAGCTTCGCCACCACTCTCATTGCCGTCACTGGTCCTAGTCACTTCGCTCAGTTCCTGCGTTTCCATTCCATATTCTTCTTCCATTTTGTATCAGTTCAATAGTGTCTTCTTCATACTAAATAGTATGTTTTATTTATGAAAGAAATATTGATATATCCTAGATATATCGGTTTCTCAAATTCCGCACCGTAATTTTATCGCGGAAAAACAAATGGCGTTTTCAAATTGCAAAATGGCTGACAAGACTGGCTTGGTTAGCTAGTGTTGTACTTAGTTTGCTACTATTTTGTTACAATCGATCGTTTATAAAAATGGGGTAAAAACAAAACAAGGTAAATTCTGCTAAAACCTAAATAAAATATACTTGTTTTGGCTTATGCAGGCTTATGCATAATGGAAATATTTTTATTTTTAGAAAATAGATGACCAAAGTTATCGTGTGATCTTCGATTAGTGTTGCCGCTCGATAGGCCAATATCGATAGCCTATCGATAGCCTATCGATAGGTCGAAAACATGTACCCTATCGATAGCACAATCGATAGTGATATTTTTTTCAATAGTATTGCATTCAGTAAGCAGGCATAATGGGTGGTAGAATATAATGACATGACCATATTTAACCAAAACCTCTTTTCTAGTACTATCTTTATTATATTATGTATATTAATAAAATTAAAGTTTATTTATAATTATAATATCTTATTTATTACTAAATTTTTCATTTTATATTTTACTGCCTGTATAATAATGATATCCTGTTTTATTTTTGATAATTTACCTAGCAACACCGCCCAGAAGGAAAGATGGCCGCGGCGCTGTATGTATGCATTTCACGAAAGATATTTTTGGAACTAAATTTGACAGGTCTATTTTCCCTATTATCACTATCGATGCAAAACTATCGATACTATCGATAGTATCGATTGTATATTCAATATTGGAGAGCAATACTATCGATAGTATCGATACTATCGATAGTTTATTGTTCGGCAGCGATCGAAACTATCGATACTATCGATAGTATTGCTGTTAACCGATACTATTGCAGCGCAAGAGCAATCGATACTATCGATACTATCGATACTATCGATAGTATCGATAGTATCGATTGTGCTATCGATAGGGTACATGTTTTTGACGTTTAACAATCGATTGTAAAACTATCGATTTTTCGGCAACACTATCTTCGATCAGGGTAAATCAAAACATTATTCAGAAGGAAAGCCTCAAATTAGATAGAACGTTCAGAAAATATGAAGAATCTGTAGAAATGTAAAAATGTATGAATGGAATTGACAATGCTGTCATATATTTTTTTATTTGTTTAACATAATTGTTCGATTATTTTTTTCAACTATAAATTGAAAAACGTGGAAAACCAACTAGCTCTATATACGATATTTGAGAATTCTTCCATTTTTCAACTAAAAAAAAAAAGAATTCATTTTTTTTTTCTATTTCTATTTTGAAAATCATTCACATTATATTTAAAACGAAAGGTGCACCAAATCGTTTAAACAAAACTTAAATAGTACCATAGACTAGAGATTAACCAGCAGACGGAAAAGGAAATAGATAAAAGTTCATTCATTCATTCATTGTGATTACTGATTTTTATTCCACCTACCTACCTACCTATCTACCTGCTATAAAAATAATTCATATAATTAACCGCAGCCGAAAAATACTTTTCAATGTTATAAGACCACTGTACAATTGCCAAGTATACTATTTATCTGGACTGGACTGTTCGCTGGTCTTGGCTGGACAATATTGCCGGTAAAACAGACAACAAAGACTTGCTTGCCGACAGCTGGCCGCCGCCCTCATCCATCAGTCGCCAGTCGCCACGCCTTCGATTTGCAAGATGCTCGTTAATCAAGTTGCACCAGCCAGTGTTGCTTTGCTGTTCAGCCAGCGCCGCGACGACAAAGATCTCCAAGAAGTCTCTACAATGCAATGCAGAGGTAATGACGGGGTTAATTTAATTAATTACCTATATTATATGCCTATATGCAAATTTCAGTGTTCCAATAGGCGCGCGGTTGTCATAATCGTTGATCGCAGCGTCTGACGTATGCGATCAGTCAGTTCACTTCATACTTTAACTTAACTTATTATTTATCTTCATAGATGTTGTATGGAGTTACCTGTTCACATGCGTGTGACACTGCGAGCAACGCATAAAACAACTGCGCGCCTGAGGGAGGCCAAGCCAACTATAAACATCCTACAGCTAATGATGATGATTGAAAAATAATGTACCTACCTACCTATTGTTCCTTTTGTTCATAATTTAATTTTCTTTATAGGCTGGAATGGAATGGAAGAACTTGCTGAGAGAGGACGGAATTTCATTGGAGTCCAAGCTAAGCTGAGATGAACCACAATATTTTGTTAGTGTGGTAAATTGTTCTACGGGCAAGGTACTTGTGGTTTGCCGATCATTTAGTGTACCAAATGGCGACCTCCAAGATACAAGTGGCACCGGACAACTGGGACCTACCTAATTGTGTCACAGGAAATAAGAGATGGTCTGATCTACTGGTTGTCTCAAATACAAGCTTGGGCTGGCTCCTAACGGCTGCTGAACAACACCTACTAACTATGCATATAAAAACAAATGGCACTACACCGACCCCATTGAAGAATTCTGTCGAAAATATTTTGAGTTAGACTCGATTGGAATAGAAGAGCCCTGTCAACAGAGAAGTGGACCCAAAGAATACTAAATGAAAAAAGTCGCTGCCTCCCGGATGGACGCTACAAGACGGCGCTACTATGGAAGGATGCAGCCGCCGTCATCCTCCCCCCCCCCCATCTCATACATCCCACCCGTCTCCCACCCCACACCAGAGTACCATCATATTCAATTAAATCAGTTTAAGTGGTAACAAAAAGCCCTTTTCAATTTCAACTATTAGATTCCCATTGCCACAATAATTAAAAAAATAAAATAAAAAAAAACTTTTTTATTTATTTTATTTTATTAATTAATTATTATTATTATTTTAGTATTACCACAATGTTATATGTTAAGATTGTTAAGTATGTAAGCTGTATTACTAGATAATATTTATTTTTTATGCTAAGTACCTACCTACCTACCTATCAGCTTTTTGGCTAGATAATATGTATTATTTTTAGTTTTGTTTTGTGAGAGAGTGTGCACGTAAATAAAAGACATCTATAAATTGTTTGTGTTTTGTTTTTTTGTAGTGAATCCTGATTATTTAATAAATAAATACACAACTATAGTATAACATACCTTTATAGTAGCTGTTAACTACCTACTAGGTACCTACCTATAAGTTTAATAGGTATATCCACAAAAACTGTTAGGTTAGGTTAGTACTATAGGTACTTTAAAACTTCAGTTGTAGCACAGATAAGTGTTGTAGTACTCGAAATGTGTGATAACTTTATATTCGGGTAAGATCAGAAAATAAAAAAGCAAAATCACATTTATAAATAAGTAAATGTGATTTTGCTTTTTTCATATAAATAGAACACTGCATATTAAAAAAATCGGTAGATTAGGAAGTAGACAAGATGACAAGAGGAGAAGGCTCGTTTTCCATACACCACCTTAATGTGTTCTCCACATTCACCGACAATCCTATCATTGATAAGGAAGTAGGTATGTAAAATGTAATAATTTTAATTATATTCCTAATAAAAATCTCCCATTTCTTAGCTTGGCTTAAAACTTTTGTAAGCCAGTTCTTAAACAATTTTTAAAAATATATTACAGGCTTTTCCTGGGTAGCCAGTTAAAACGTCAGTATGGACTTGAGCGACTTTTGAAGAGCGATATCTGTTGACTTCCGTTAGTTAAACTTCAGTATTAGGCCAAAATCTTTAGTTCCATTCCCCTACACCTTTTTAATGATTCCCTATCAAAGATCTTTAATAGTTTTATTTATTTTCTATGACGATGATAGGTACCATTTTTATATCGCCTTTTTTTCTTGGTTTGAGTGATGGATGATAAACTGGCAACTTTCATTGCGCTAGGCTTGACAACACTGTCGTAGTCATTTTTTTTTCTTCTAAATTCGAATCAACCTCCAACTTTTTCGTCAATTTTGTTTCTTATTTTATTCCATTTTTAATCAGAGATTTAAACAATACGTAGGTTCACCTAATTAAATTAGTGTTTTGTTTATTATTTAGTTCATGAAGTACTAATATAATTTCTTTTTTAACTCGCTAATTGGATAATTTTATATGTGGGTAAGTACACAAATATTTCATTCGAAGTGATTTCTATCCGTAAATGTTGCAATACATTTTGAAAGAATAAAGCCCCTTGATATGTGGAATAGTTATAAGGTTTCTGCTTCGTGCCTACCATTATTCACCATCGTCGTTGTAACATGATCGGTCCCATTTGTCATAATTTCTTCACTCGCTAAAGTTTTAACATGACAGGACTAGGAGGTACCTAGGTACAATTATGATGGCTTTGAATGCTCAATTTAGAAGATTGCTGTCTGTACTCGTGTTAATTTACAATTGCTTAGTTAAAGTAGACATATACTATCCGCCAGAACTTATAGTAATACAAAAAATATAGATCTAAAGTTCATGACAGGTACTTTCAGGTAGTTTTAGGGAAAACATTTTTTTTTTTCTTATTAGGGAGTTTACTTTGACTATGTCTAAAAGGATTAATTAACCTAGGGGGGGTAATGTAGCCCCAGTGTATTGAAAACCAAGCCTCAGTGAAACATCTCAACATTTTCAACAACTTTTTACATTTATTATTGTAGGTACTTACCTACATATAACTTTTTATCATGCCTTTTCTGCCAGTTGTTTTGAAAAAGGAACTCATGCTCAATAAACCTTTTTCTCTTCATTACAGATCAGATCACATCAGCTCAGATCAGATCAGATCTGCTCGTGACTCTGAGGTTGTTCACATATAATGGATGTAAACAATAACAACCAGCCAGGATACTACCCTCAGTTGTACAATCATTTGAATAATACTCATCTTGGGAAAGGCTGGAGGAGTGGTGCTTGCTCTGGCAACACCTACATGAAGACTATCCTTATGGACACATCCAATAACCCGGGCCACAATAATGGCAATATGGATAACAGTAATGTTGCCAGCACTAAAGACAAACTAGCCTCACAATACTGCAGAGATAAATACTTACAAAGAGCAAGAAGATCCATTCTTAGAAGAGACCTGAAAAATGCTAAGCTATTTCTAAAAAAAGCTCATAGCTATGACCCAAATTATGATATAGATTACGTTTTAAAAAGGATTGAAGCAATCGAACCAACTATAAATGCAAATAAGTATGTAAAACAAGCTGAGAATGATATCAAACAGGAAAAGTACAAAAAAGCTTTAAAGAATCTAATTAAAGCTACTTCTTTAGACTCTAACATAAATATAAGCTGTTTGTATCATACAGCTACTGAAGCAGTTCTTAAAGAAGAAGTGAAATTAGCAACAGATGAAGCTAAAGAATATATAGCGAGGAAAGAATATGAGAAAGCAGAGAAATGTATTAATAATGTGGAAGAAAATGAATTAGATGTATGTTATAGTAAAGAGCTACGTAAGAAGTTGGAAGAGGCTAAGAGAGCAGGTGAAAATTCTACAAATGAAGAAAAGAAGAAAGTGGTTCAAATGTACATAGAAGAGAGAGATGTGTGTATAGACGCAGCAAAGCAAGCAATAGCTGACAAAACATTTGATAAAGCAAAAAGTTTTCTCAAAATAGTTCAAATGCTAGATCCTCTATTTGATATCACAGACATGCTCAAAGTTGTAGAAGATGCTATAAAAAAGAAGACAGAGATAGACAACCTTTTAAAAACAACTGTAAACGCAATAGCCGCTGAAGACTACCAAACGGCCATAGACAATATTAACAAAGTGAAATCCATAGACAATACAGTTATCACGAGTGACTTGTATGAAAATGTAATCAAGGGTATTAAACAGCAAGTGGTGACAATATGGATACAACTAACTGAAAAGTTGATAAGTGGAAAACAGTTTGTAGAAGCTGAGCAATGTATCAATGAAATGGAAGAGAAATATCTTCACAAACATAGCGCGATGGAACTACGGAAGAAATTGGAAGTAGCTAGAAAAGCAACTACACCCGTCATACCTACTTATGTAGAAAGAAAAAGATATATAACAGCGGTCAGTAATTGTATAGCTAAAGGACAATTTAGTAAAGCTGAAATGTTCCTGAGTAAGGTACAAGTGATTGATCCGAAGTGGAACGTTTCCAATCTACAAAAACGCATTGATGTTGGCAGGAATCTGAAAAAGAAGACAGATAAATATATGAAAAAAGCCAAAGATGCGATCAGTAATAGAAATTATCAATTAGCTTTAGATAATCTATATGAGATAAAATGTATAGATCACCAAGTTAATACAAGTAAGTTGTATCGGATCGCTCAAGAAGGACTTCGGCTTACAACTTCTGGCGCACAGTTCTACAAGTAATACAGAATTAAAGATGTATTCTTATTTTTATAGGTATCACTAAGGTATATTCAGACTTAGATATATTTTTTAATAATGACAATTTTGACTTGATAAGTTTTAATATGTTTTGAACGTATCATCATGCCTAAATACATTTATACATTCAAAAATAGGTCTCTGATAAAATGTAGGTACATAAATCAACTGATGTTACTTATTTGGCTATGAGTCTTAGAGAACATCATGTGTGTAAGCCTTGCGGCGCAGATATGATATTTAAGTTCTTATAAGGACAGTTAGTTAATAAAGTAAAATCTGTTGATTATTTTATTTTAATATTATTTAGGCAAGAATGACATCTTTAAAAGACAATTTAACATCATAGTCTGGAGTATGTTTGCAAGAAATTACTTTGTATCTTTAAAGTTTTATGATTCACTTTAATTAAACTGTGACCATCAAGATGTGAGTTTGATACCTAGATCTGTTCAATGATAGTTTGATTACTTTTTGAGGTAAAGTGCGTCAGGCTATCGCTTACAGTAGAACTGTAAGTTAAGTAGGTATCATCCTGAAATGTCTCATTTTTATTTTAAAATCATGTACCTACGTATTGATTGTTGTAATATTTTTCTCGCATGTTATTTTGTTATAATGTTCATGACTTGATTTGATTATTAAGTTCCTATATGAAAAAGGCAATTATACTTATATGTCATATTTTTAAGATATTTAAAAATATAAACAAACGTCAACAAATTAATTTTTGTTTTATTTCTTTTGTCCTAGTAGGTATATATTATTATAAGTAATAGAACATGACTAACATTTAGCAGGCTTTGAAATTATTTCGATCGAAGTTTCAGAAAAGAAATAAACAAAAAGACTCGTTTTAGCTAACGTGGGTGCCATGCCACTTTATCACACGAACGCAGTTCAATATAAATTTTACATCATACAAAAATCTAAATTGATTCTTGATTGATTCTGTAGGTGTAAATTCTTCTACTACAACCTAAGACTATAACAAAAACAAAACCCCAACAGAAAAATCTTTTAAAATTTGAACAGCGCCATCTATTAGAATGATAAATAATATAAAATGAATAGATACAGTTACGGGTAACAGATGGCGCTGTACAAAATATAGTACTCTATTTGTTCAATAGATGGCGTTGTAGTTTATAATACTGCTACTCGACAATAGATGGCACTGTTCAAAATGTAGTACTCAATCTGTTCAATAGATGGCGCTGTGTCCATGTAGTTCTTCTACTCGGCTATAGATGGCGCTGTACGAAAAGTAGTAATTAATTTGCTCAATAGATGGCGGTGTACAGTATGATTCTGCTTCTTGATAACAGATGGCGCTGTAAACTTTTTTCGACAAAATAGTAATTAAGTAATTTGTAATTCCGTTTAAGTTAATTTAAGTTTGTGACGAAAGTTTCCCACTATCATAGAGAGACAATTGCTATTTTTAACTTTAGTTTTTGAATCCTCTTTGTTTAATTTAAACAATTTTCAGTACTTTTACTCTTCCCTTTCTAAAACTAACTTCCATGGATAGATAGGTACTCAATTACTTCTTCATTTGCACCATTGGATTGGACAGCTTACATTGTATAAGATTAAGGACCCGATAGGAAGAATGCAATGTTTTTCTCATTTTTTTAAAGTTGACAAAGAAGTGTTAAATGAATTTCTTTATGAAATAAAGTTTTTTTAGTTAGTATTTTCGTCCCACTGTTGGGCAAAAGCCTCTCCCATGCTTCTCCAAAGACTTTTATTAAAGATTATTTATTTATTTTTACTTACTAGCAACCGCCCGCGACCTCGTTCGCATTTATTTTCATATCTTGGAAAAGAAATACCTACACAGAATTTTATTAAAATTACTCATTTTTTTTTTTTTTTTATTAAAAGTTGTGTATTTATGGTAGGTACCTACAATTTTCATAAAAAAAAATCAGTTTCTTATAATTATAGTAGTTTTGTATTGTGAAATAGTAACAAACATACATACAAACTTTAGTATTTTTTATATTAGATTAGTACTTGCAATGGGTTTGCAACTTGCAACCAAATATTGGCAATGACTTACTATTCAATTTTACTTTGCCCAACAGTGGGAATGGACGGTTTGGTTATGTAAAGTAAATAAATATATTATGTATGTAGATACCAACTTAGCCCACATTCGCTTGTAAAATTCAATTTGTTCGTACAAATCTAAATAAATAGTAACTAGCTTTTGCCCACCAGTGGGCATAATAAGTTACTGGGATCTGTTTGATTACTTTAACCGTTATTTTAACAATTTCTTGCCCAACAGTGGGATTCTTTACTTTGTTTCTGCTTCACTGTTGTTGCTTTCCCAACATTGGGCAGTGGGATTGTACTCTATACTCTTTAATGTGTAAATTATTACACATTGGACATGAATAAGACTTGCCCAGCAATGGGAACTTCTCAAATCTTTGAAATTTACAAATTTTACTATGCCCACGCATTTATTTTTGATGGAATCATTTGCCCAGTAGTGGGATATAGTTTAAACATGTAAATTATAGTTATATCTTTTAGAAATATTCTTGCCCAACATTGGGATTCTAATCAATCAAAGTTACTATCTATTTTTTTACATTATTCTGTGAAATATTTAAGCCCAATTGTGGGATTAGGTTGTTTTAGTAAAGTTTAACAATAATTAAGTTAGTTTAAAATCTTCAAAACTACGTGCCCAGCAGTGGGATCTCTTTAAATGTAATTATTTATGTCTTTTAGTTGACTTTTTCTAGCCCAGCAGTGGGGAAGCTGTAAGTTTAGTTTATTTTCTTATCCCTATCAATATTATAAATAAATACTAGTATGTTTATGTGGAGTTCCCCACCAGTGGGAATAGTGGGATAACTAGCTAGCACATCTTATAAGCCCAGTTTTTTCTCTTTCCCAATAGTGGGCAATTCGCTCTTGTACTTTCTTATTATTGTAAAGATATAGATATTTGTTTGCCCAACAGTGGGATCTGATTGTTTTATGTTTAATTAGCTGTTGCAATTGCAAGTTTTTTTTTTGTTTATGTATAAGTAGGTACCTACCTAGGCCTTTAGCCCAACAGTGGGGTTTGGTATGGGTGTGGCCTTGTTTTTTTTTTACGTTGATTAACCCAGCAGTGGGATTAGTAGTAACTAGTAAGCAAGTAAGTATCGGTGTTTCTTTATTTTTATTTTTTTTAAACTTTCATTAAGTATTTAAATCGATAGTGGGCATCGTCCCAACAGTGGGATTACAATTTAACTCTTCAGTATAAAAAGATTATTCAAATAGTTAACTTTCCAAGTCATGCCCAACAGTGGGATTACTTACTTTCATACATTTTTCATTTTTTTTTTTTTCATCTACTTCCAAAATCTTCCCCGACTTCCCCCACCGACCTCCGCTTCCAGAGCTCTGCCGTTATGGCGCTGCAGGAGGCTAGCGAAGCTTACCTGGTCGGTCTCTTCGAAGACACCAACCTGTGCGCTATCCACGCCAAGCGCGTCACCATCATGCCAAAGGACATCCAGCTCGCCCGCAGAATTCGCGGAGAGCGCGCCTAAGCAGCTGCTATCTCTTAACACACCTCCGCGTGTGTGTGTACGTACAATACATAACACTCCGAAGGACAAACGGCCCTTTTCAGGGCCACAAATCATTCGATAACTACATTGGTACAATGTTTCATTGATCTTAAACAAGTCGAGTTCAATTAAGAAACGAATTTAAAAAAAAAAAAGTAAATACCTATAAACATACCAACCTGAGTATAGTGTAGTATAGTATAGTACGTACGTATGTAAAGAGACTGTATTCTATTTAGTGCATACTTCTTCCCCCTCCTCCCCCCGCACACTGAATGCATACATACATATATGTTTAACAAAAATGTTACACGTGGTCTATGTCAGTTTGTATGTACGAGCTAATTTCATGAATAACTTTTAAACGACGCAACCGATTTAGAAGCGGATTTCGGCAATCGATAGAATGATTCTAGAGGAAGGTTTGTTATACAAAACAATTACATATTAGTTAAATTAGGAAAAGAAGAAATTTTTTTTTTTTTTTTTTTTAATCTATTTTTTCGTATATATCCTATATTCTTTATAAGTTTGGCGTAAAAAATAAATAATTATTACAATTTTGTAAAATTGTAAACTGCACGCACGCGGAAGTCGCGGTAGATAACTAGTATGTATTTGAGCGATTGTCAATTGTCTAGTCTCGATGAAGGGCTATTCGAAAAGTTATGGAATTACAATTTTTTTTTTTTTTTTTTTTTTCTTTTAAAATATTGAAAATTAATACCTACGAAATCTTACGACATTTTATATTATTATTATTATTATTATTATTTGTTGGTACATCTACAAAGATCTCGGGTCCAAAGGGACCCGGTCATTTGGGAGGCGTGCATGGGGCCAAAGCCAACATGTAGAGGCCCTTTTTAGTACCATTTATTATAAAATGTGAGATGGCATGCACCTACCGGGGTCTATCCCCCAAAACACTATGTAAATGCATTAGAGGAAAGTCCCCGATAGCTGCAGAACTATTGCCGGGAAAGGATGAACGATGGTCTGGGCTATGGGGATGGGATTTAGTGGACTGGATAACCGGGCTATTGGGGTGAGATAACGGACGTCTGCATGTTAAATATCTCACAACTTTAAATCTAGCAGACGGTGACTTGCCACTCTTATTAAATGGGCCACCCAAAGGACCGCACGCACGGTGCGACAAGCAGCAACATTGCCTAAAGTGGCTAAGGGTGCGGAGAGGTGAGACTGCGGGGCGTTAGACGTCGGTGGTACACCTAGTAGAACCCCCGGCGTTATGACATTTTACACTTCCACCCTGGAGCATAGGTTCCGCTCTTGCGCTGTTCACTCGAGGCCGGCCAATGAAGGCAAGCCAAGAGGCGAGGGCTAAGATGGTAAAGTGCCCTCTGAACTCGGGTCCGTGGTGACGCCAATCACCAACAGCTTCGCCACAAAGCTGCCCTGCGGGCTTATTATTATTATTATTATTGACGAAAACAAAACTAAGCTAGTTCCGCAACGAGCAGCGCCACGTACCTCCCTCTCCGCTTACCTCATACCGCCCCGCGAACGAACGATAACTATATAAATAAGCGTTTCCCCCGGTACGACGGGCTACATTCGTTCGTCGTCGTCCGTCGTGCGTACACTAGCGCGTGTTTCTTTCTTTTTAATTTCTACTCACTCCATTCAAGCAAAATGACCGGTCGCGGTAAAGGTGGAAAGGGATTGGGAAAAGGAGGAGCGAAGCGTCACAGGAAAGTACTCCGTGATAACATCCAGGGTATCACCAAGCCCGCCATCCGTCGTCTCGCTCGCAGAGGTGGCGTCAAGCGTATCTCCGGTCTGATCTACGAGGAGACCCGCGGCGTCCTCAAGGTGTTCCTCGAGAACGTGATCCGCGACGCGGTCACTTACACCGAGCACGCCAAGAGGAAGACCGTCACCGCCATGGACGTGGTCTACGCTCTGAAACGCCAGGGACGTACCCTCTACGGTTTCGGTGGTTAAGTCGTGTGTCGACACTCGCGTATGTGTCCACAGACTCATACCGACCGACCGACCACCAACCAACCAACACAAAAAGGCCCTTTTCAGGGCCGCATATGTTTCTGATATACCTACTATTATTGAAATCAAGTTTCATGATTGACTAAGTCGATTAGGCTGAATGACTAATGAGAAATTAAAAAAAAAAAAAAAAAAAAAAAAATTATAAAAACTATAGCACACGCACACACCTACTTTATGAAACTTATAACTTAACTGTTAGAATAGAAAGAGAATCTGCTTGAAACTAAATAATAAATAAGATAAGATAAGTACCTACTAAATTAAAATAAATCCACTCTGAATGCTTTGCTTTGCTTACTGGTTAGGTTACTTAGGTAGGTACAACATAGTACATACGGAATGTAAACCTCCCTACTTTTTTTTTTTAATTAATATTATTTTCTTATACAATAACCACTACCTATCATATTTTAATAAAACTGATAGTGCTACATAACATAACTAAGTTACTTACACCAACTACATAATATCAAACGGGTACTATCTACTGACTAACTCGCCTATAGAGGAGAGAGAGACGGTTCTCGCTCTCGGCGTGTGCAGATCACCTAGTCGCTTAGTACCTACCTACCTACCTACCTACCTACCTCTTTGTTTATTTATATATTATATGTTTCGTTTACAAAGGTATATAGTAAAACTAAAGTACCTAATGTAAATAACGCGAAACCGACAGACACGTTTTTCAACATTGAAGTATCGTGTGTTGGTTGTTGGTTGTGGTGTGGTGGTACGTTCGTTCTTCGCTCGCTACGCCGCCGCCGCGGCCGGAGGACGCTGGACGCTGGGGATTTGCTTCTTGCTATTATCCTTCGACTCGTCTACGCACCGATGCCTGATATTACACGCATTCCGCTATTTAATAAACCCGCAGCCGAGCCCTGGATACGCTGACGCGACTCTCTCGCCTCGCGCCCGAGCCGCGCTCTGCTGTTTTACGACGCCCAACATTTACCCCCGAGGAATGCGACCGTGCGCCGATTTCCAGAGGGGAGTGCTTCTCCCACGCGAGCTCGGGATCCTCCTAGTTCGCCCCGAGACCACGACGCGAGAAAACTCGCCGTCTAATCGAGAAAAATCACAAATCAACCGGGCACCCGCCTACCGCCTGCCCGCACGCACAAATGAATCTGCCCGAAACGCCACCAAACTAACCACCGACACCGACGACGCGTACCGCATACGATACGTACATTCGTTGGCTCTTACAAAACCTAAAAACCTACCTTAAACCACGGTCAATTAACGAATAATTCATCTTTTATTCGATGCATGTTAGTGAAAACGTTCAACTGTTCCTACGTAAAACGCTCTCCCGACTGCAGGGCTCTCCTTACAGTATTGCTCCGGGTATAGTAAACAGTGGCGCCACCTGCGCATGTTATCTATCTATCGTTTTCGTACGCTCGCTCGCTCGCTCGCTTCGCTAGCTAGCTATTCTAAGCTCGCAGTCGCAGCTCGTCGCAAGTTAACTAACAGTAGTGTTTTGTGTTGTTGTTTGTTAAGTAAATCAATCAATCAATCGCAAGCAATGGCTGATACAGCGGTCGCATCCGAGACACCCGCACCGGCGACGCCGGCGAAGAAGCCGAAGGCGTCCGCCGCTGGCGCTAAGAAACCCAAGGCGAAGCCCACTCATCCCAAGACCAGTGAGATGGTGAACAACGCCATCAAGGAGTTGAAGGAACGCAGCGGATCCAGCCTCCAGGCCATCAAGAAGTACATCGCCGCCCAGTACAAGGTCGACGCTGAGAAATTGGCGCCGTTCATAAAGAAGTACTTGAAGGGCGCCGTCGAATCGGGCGCGTTGATCCAGACCAAGGGCAAGGGTGCGTCGGGTTCGTTCAAGTTGGAATCCAAATCGTCCGCCGGCGGCAAGAAACCCGCCGCCGCGGCCAAACCTAAAGCTGCGGCCGCCGCTAAGCCCAAGAAGGCCCCCGCAGCCGCCGCCAAAGGTAAGAAAGCCGCCGCGTCCGCTTCGTCGCCGGTTAAGGCGAAACCCTCTGCCGCTAAGGACAAGAAGGCCGCCGCCGCCAAGAAGAAGCCTGCAGCTAAGAAAGCCGCCGCTGCACCGGCCAAGGCCAAGAGCGCTGCGCCCAAGGCGAAGAAGAGCGCCAAGCCGCCGACCAAGAAGCCGAAAGCGCCCAAACCCAAGAAAGCGGCCGCCACACCCAAGTCGAAGCCCGCCGCTAAGAAGGCAGCGAAAAAGTAATCTCCCAATCGGTGTTACTCTTACGCTAACTAATGCAACAACTGCATTGTCGATGCGCCGCCGTTCGCGTCTATGTCTATGTCTACGACGACGACGATGACGATGACACGGCAGGCAGGCAGACGGACAGTGTCGGTCGTTTGTGCGCTAGAAACGCACACCCAAACAGCCCTTTTCAGGGCTAACATATCGTTCATTTATTTAAAAAAAAATGAGTTTCATAATGATTAATCACGTCGATCGAGTGTACCATGTACCTACCTACCTACATACATACATACATACATACATACATTACATTCAAACTGTTGTATCATTCAACGCAACAAAGTAGCATTCGTAAATCGTAATAATAAAAAAAAAATTATAGTAAGTAAAAGAAACGTCGAGCGAGAGTCAGTTCGTTCAGTAGTTCGTTTCGTTCGTACAAACAAAACAAACCGTACTAAATATCGTTTAGCAATTTGCATTTGCTATCTCGCTCACTCGTTTTACTCGCCGATCGTATAGCTATATCGGTTCTTGCGCTCGCATACATATTCTGTACCCCTGCCCAGCGAATTTTTATTATATATAACCTACCTGACGATACGCAGCGTGTCGTGTCGTTGTTCTCGTATTTCGTAACTTTTAAATTTTAACCTCTGACAATGTCTGGACGTGGCAAGGGCGGTAAAGTTAAGGGAAAGGCAAAGTCCCGTTCCAACAGGGCCGGTCTCCAGTTCCCCGTCGGTCGTATCCATCGTCTCCTGCGTAAAGGCAACTACGCTGAGCGCGTTGGTGCCGGCGCTCCGGTGTACCTCGCCGCCGTCATGGAGTACTTGGCCGCTGAAGTTCTCGAGTTGGCCGGTAACGCCGCCCGTGACAACAAGAAGACCAGAATCATCCCTAGACATCTCCAACTGGCGATCAGGAACGACGAGGAGTTGAACAAGCTCCTCTCTGGCGTCACCATCGCACAGGGTGGTGTGCTCCCCAACATCCAGGCCGTGCTCCTGCCCAAGAAGACCGAGAAGAAGGCTTAAGCGCGCACCATATCGCCGAAAGATATCAAAGCGATGCGTGTGTAAGTCAACACTCTGCACTGCACTGCACTGCACGACCGGCTTACTGGCTAAGCTTAAAAGGCCCTTTTCAGGGCCACAAAATAATTCATGATTTAAATTTAAGAAAGTCTAGTTTCTAATGGTTAAAAATACGTCATGTTTACCTAACTAAATCTACGAATTGATTAAGTACCTAAAAAGAGTTAAGAAGGACACCTTCACTTATAAATTGTTTATATTATACATACATATTCGTACCAACCAACGTACGTACTTACATACCTACCTTACCTACATTAATTTAGGCTTACATAAATTTAGTAGGTGAAGATTAAAAAAAAAATAAAAAAAAAAAACAACTGATACCAGAGCGAACGCGACGCGTGTATTTTAGAGCGAGAGAGCGAATAACTGTTCACTCGACGATAGGTGCGCTAGTTCCGCTCCGGCGTGTCGACAAAAACATGAACCACCGATTATTCCGACACCACTTTCGATCGAGCTATCTTCGTTCGAACGAAACGTTAATTAATACATTCTCTTATTCGCCATGCCGCCCAAGACTAGTGGAAAAGCCGCCAAGAAATCTGGCAAAGCCCAGAAGAACATCTCCAAGTCCGACAAGAAAAAGAAGAAGCACAAGAGGAAGGAGAGCTACGCCATTTACATCTACAAGGTGCTCAAGCAGGTCCACCCCGACACCGGTATCTCCAGTAAGGCTATGTCGATCATGAACTCTTTCGTGAACGACATATTCGAGCGCATCGCCGCCGAAGCCTCCCGCCTCGCTCACTACAACAAGCGCTCCACCATCACCTCAAGGGAGGTGCAGACCTCCGTGAGGCTGTTGCTGCCCGGTGAACTCGCCAAGCACGCCGTCTCTGAGGGTACCAAGGCTGTCACCAAGTACACCAGCTCCAAGTGAAGCGTTTCATGCAAACGTTTTCTCTTTGTCTATACAGACGACAAAAGGCCCTTTTCAGGGCCACAAAATGATTCTATGCCTAAACGGCCCACAACGTTTCAGCGGTTAAAATCGTTCGATCGTTCGTCTTTTTTTTTTTTTTTTTTTGGCGAGATACGTCGCTCTTATACTTGTATGTATGTATGTATGTACTACGTACGTACGTAGGTAGGTAGGTACATGCTATGAATGATACGATTCTGTCATATAGAAAGAAGATCAAAGATAGTAACGCGCTGCTACTTGTTAGTTATTATAGAAAAAAATAATAATAATATAATATAATAATATAATATGCTTAAACACGTCTATGGATCGGTATTAGATTCTGTCTGTCTGTTGATAAGTAAGTACCTATGCAAATGCTACAAGTATAACATTAACTAACATCGTGAGGAAACATGCTTACTCTTGATGAGTAATTATAACATAAAAGTGTATGCATGCCCACTAGTGGGCTTAATGCCCAACTCAGCGGATTTGAGACTATTTTAGCTATCCGAACTATATCAAAGTTATAACAATAATTAAATTCGAACGACGACACATATAACTTACATTTTTTTTTTTTTTTTTTTTTAATTACCTACCTGATTACTATTACCTACTAGAGGTAGGTAGGTACTTAATTCTCATAACGACGTTATTAATTAATTAAAATTCGTAATACTGCAGCAAAGCAACAAACAAACAACCGGCCAGCCAGCCGAACTGTGAATCTAACTAAACTGAACGAACGAGCGCAGATGGCGCTCGTGCGCAGCGCTGGCTTTACCTCCCCGCCCGCTACCGCTAACTGCGCGCTCGCCTATAAGTATATTTGTGGGGCGCCGCGAATTTTTTAAATCACTCTCTTGCCGACCGCGCGCGCGTATAGTTCGTTCGTTCGTTCGTATCTCGCTCGTCAACCTAAACTAATTTTTCTATCTATCTATCTATCTATCCCAGAGATGGCTCGTACCAAGCAGACCGCTCGTAAATCCACCGGTGGTAAGGCACCCCGCAAACAGCTCGCCACTAAGGCCGCTCGCAAGAGCGCGCCCGCCACCGGCGGCGTGAAGAAGCCCCATCGTTATAGGCCCGGTACCGTCGCTCTCCGTGAGATCCGTCGCTACCAGAAAAGTACCGAGCTTCTGATCCGCAAGCTGCCCTTCCAGCGTCTGGTCCGTGAAATAGCGCAGGACTTCAAGACCGACCTCCGCTTCCAGAGCTCTGCCGTTATGGCGCTGCAGGAGGCTAGCGAAGCTTACCTGGTCGGTCTCTTCGAAGACACCAACCTGTGCGCTATCCACGCCAAGCGCGTCACCATCATGCCAAAGGACATCCAGCTCGCCCGCAGAATTCGCGGAGAGCGCGCCTAAGCAGCTGCTATCTCTTAACACACCTCCGCGTGTGTGTGTACGTACAATACATAACACTCCGAAGGACAAACGGCCCTTTTCAGGGCCACAAATCATTCGATAACTACATTGGTACAATGTTTCATTGATCTTAAACAAGTCGAGTTCAATTAAGAAACGAATTTAAAAAAAAAAAAGTAAATACCTATAAACATACCAACCTGAGTATAGTGTAGTATAGTATAGTACGTACGTATGTAAAGAGACTGTATTCTATTTAGTGCATACTTCTTCCCCCTCCTCCCCCCGCACACTGAATGCATACATACATATATGTTTAACAAAAATGTTACACGTGGTCTATGTCAGTTTGTATGTACGAGCTAATTTCATGAATAACTTTTAAACGACGCAACCGATTTAGAAGCGGATTTCGGCAATCGATAGAATGATTCTAGAGGAAGGTTTGTTATACAAAACAATTACATATTAGTTAAATTAGGAAAAGAAGAAATTTTTTTTTTTTTTTTTTTTAATCTATTTTTTCGTATATATCCTATATTCTTTATAAGTTTGGCGTAAAAAATAAATAATTATTACAATTTTGTAAAATTGTAAACTGCACGCACGCGGAAGTCGCGGTAGATAACTAGTATGTATTTGAGCGATTGTCAATTGTCTAGTCTCGATGAAGGGCTATTCGAAAAGTTATGGAATTACAATTTTTTTTTTTTTTTTTTTTTTCTTTTAAAATATTGAAAATTAATACCTACGAAATCTTACGACATTTTATATTATTATTATTATTATTATTATTATTATTATTGACGAAAACAAAACTAAGCTAGTTCCGCAACGAGCAGCGCCACGTACCTCCCTCTCCGCTTACCTCATACCGCCCCGCGAACGAACGATAACTATATAAATAAGCGTTTCCCCCGGTACGACGGGCTACATTCGTTCGTCGTCGTCCGTCGTGCGTACACTAGCGCGTGTTTCTTTCTTTTTAATTTCTACTCACTCCATTCAAGCAAAATGACCGGTCGCGGTAAAGGTGGAAAGGGATTGGGAAAAGGAGGAGCGAAGCGTCACAGGAAAGTACTCCGTGATAACATCCAGGGTATCACCAAGCCCGCCATCCGTCGTCTCGCTCGCAGAGGTGGCGTCAAGCGTATCTCCGGTCTGATCTACGAGGAGACCCGCGGCGTCCTCAAGGTGTTCCTCGAGAACGTGATCCGCGACGCGGTCACTTACACCGAGCACGCCAAGAGGAAGACCGTCACCGCCATGGACGTGGTCTACGCTCTGAAACGCCAGGGACGTACCCTCTACGGTTTCGGTGGTTAAGTCGTGTGTCGACACTCGCGTATGTGTCCACAGACTCATACCGACCGACCGACCACCAACCAACCAACACAAAAAGGCCCTTTTCAGGGCCGCATATGTTTCTGATATACCTACTATTATTGAAATCAAGTTTCATGATTGACTAAGTCGATTAGGCTGAATGACTAATGAGAAATTAAAAAAAAAAAAAAAAAAAAAAAAATTATAAAAACTATAGCACACGCACACACCTACTTTATGAAACTTATAACTTAACTGTTAGAATAGAAAGAGAATCTGCTTGAAACTAAATAATAAATAAGATAAGATAAGTACCTACTAAATTAAAATAAATCCACTCTGAATGCTTTGCTTTGCTTACTGGTTAGGTTACTTAGGTAGGTACAACATAGTACATACGGAATGTAAACCTCCCTACTTTTTTTTTTTAATTAATATTATTTTCTTATACAATAACCACTACCTATCATATTTTAATAAAACTGATAGTGCTACATAACATAACTAAGTTACTTACACCAACTACATAATATCAAACGGGTACTATCTACTGACTAACTCGCCTATAGAGGAGAGAGAGACGGTTCTCGCTCTCGGCGTGTGCAGATCACCTAGTCGCTTAGTACCTACCTACCTACCTACCTACCTACCTCTTTGTTTATTTATATATTATATGTTTCGTTTACAAAGGTATATAGTAAAACTAAAGTACCTAATGTAAATAACGCGAAACCGACAGACACGTTTTTCAACATTGAAGTATCGTGTGTTGGTTGTTGGTTGTGGTGTGGTGGTACGTTCGTTCTTCGCTCGCTACGCCGCCGCCGCGGCCGGAGGACGCTGGACGCTGGGGATTTGCTTCTTGCTATTATCCTTCGACTCGTCTACGCACCGATGCCTGATATTACACGCATTCCGCTATTTAATAAACCCGCAGCCGAGCCCTGGATACGCTGACGCGACTCTCTCGCCTCGCGCCCGAGCCGCGCTCTGCTGTTTTACGACGCCCAACATTTACCCCCGAGGAATGCGACCGTGCGCCGATTTCCAGAGGGGAGTGCTTCTCCCACGCGAGCTCGGGATCCTCCTAGTTCGCCCCGAGACCACGACGCGAGAAAACTCGCCGTCTAATCGAGAAAAATCACAAATCAACCGGGCACCCGCCTACCGCCTGCCCGCACGCACAAATGAATCTGCCCGAAACGCCACCAAACTAACCACCGACACCGACGACGCGTACCGCATACGATACGTACATTCGTTGGCTCTTACAAAACCTAAAAACCTACCTTAAACCACGGTCAATTAACGAATAATTCATCTTTTATTCGATGCATGTTAGTGAAAACGTTCAACTGTTCCTACGTAAAACGCTCTCCCGACTGCAGGGCTCTCCTTACAGTATTGCTCCGGGTATAGTAAACAGTGGCGCCACCTGCGCATGTTATCTATCTATCGTTTTCGTACGCTCGCTCGCTCGCTCGCTTCGCTAGCTAGCTATTCTAAGCTCGCAGTCGCAGCTCGTCGCAAGTTAACTAACAGTAGTGTTTTGTGTTGTTGTTTGTTAAGTAAATCAATCAATCAATCGCAAGCAATGGCTGATACAGCGGTCGCATCCGAGACACCCGCACCGGCGACGCCGGCGAAGAAGCCGAAGGCGTCCGCCGCTGGCGCTAAGAAACCCAAGGCGAAGCCCACTCATCCCAAGACCAGTGAGATGGTGAACAACGCCATCAAGGAGTTGAAGGAACGCAGCGGATCCAGCCTCCAGGCCATCAAGAAGTACATCGCCGCCCAGTACAAGGTCGACGCTGAGAAATTGGCGCCGTTCATAAAGAAGTACTTGAAGGGCGCCGTCGAATCGGGCGCGTTGATCCAGACCAAGGGCAAGGGTGCGTCGGGTTCGTTCAAGTTGGAATCCAAATCGTCCGCCGGCGGCAAGAAACCCGCCGCCGCGGCCAAACCTAAAGCTGCGGCCGCCGCTAAGCCCAAGAAGGCCCCCGCAGCCGCCGCCAAAGGTAAGAAAGCCGCCGCGTCCGCTTCGTCGCCGGTTAAGGCGAAACCCTCTGCCGCTAAGGACAAGAAGGCCGCCGCCGCCAAGAAGAAGCCTGCAGCTAAGAAAGCCGCCGCTGCACCGGCCAAGGCCAAGAGCGCTGCGCCCAAGGCGAAGAAGAGCGCCAAGCCGCCGACCAAGAAGCCGAAAGCGCCCAAACCCAAGAAAGCGGCCGCCACACCCAAGTCGAAGCCCGCCGCTAAGAAGGCAGCGAAAAAGTAATCTCCCAATCGGTGTTACTCTTACGCTAACTAATGCAACAACTGCATTGTCGATGCGCCGCCGTTCGCGTCTATGTCTATGTCTACGACGACGACGATGACGATGACACGGCAGGCAGGCAGACGGACAGTGTCGGTCGTTTGTGCGCTAGAAACGCACACCCAAACAGCCCTTTTCAGGGCTAACATATCGTTCATTTATTTAAAAAAAAATGAGTTTCATAATGATTAATCACGTCGATCGAGTGTACCATGTACCTACCTACCTACATACATACATACATACATACATACATTACATTCAAACTGTTGTATCATTCAACGCAACAAAGTAGCATTCGTAAATCGTAATAATAAAAAAAAAATTATAGTAAGTAAAAGAAACGTCGAGCGAGAGTCAGTTCGTTCAGTAGTTCGTTTCGTTCGTACAAACAAAACAAACCGTACTAAATATCGTTTAGCAATTTGCATTTGCTATCTCGCTCACTCGTTTTACTCGCCGATCGTATAGCTATATCGGTTCTTGCGCTCGCATACATATTCTGTACCCCTGCCCAGCGAATTTTTATTATATATAACCTACCTGACGATACGCAGCGTGTCGTGTCGTTGTTCTCGTATTTCGTAACTTTTAAATTTTAACCTCTGACAATGTCTGGACGTGGCAAGGGCGGTAAAGTTAAGGGAAAGGCAAAGTCCCGTTCCAACAGGGCCGGTCTCCAGTTCCCCGTCGGTCGTATCCATCGTCTCCTGCGTAAAGGCAACTACGCTGAGCGCGTTGGTGCCGGCGCTCCGGTGTACCTCGCCGCCGTCATGGAGTACTTGGCCGCTGAAGTTCTCGAGTTGGCCGGTAACGCCGCCCGTGACAACAAGAAGACCAGAATCATCCCTAGACATCTCCAACTGGCGATCAGGAACGACGAGGAGTTGAACAAGCTCCTCTCTGGCGTCACCATCGCACAGGGTGGTGTGCTCCCCAACATCCAGGCCGTGCTCCTGCCCAAGAAGACCGAGAAGAAGGCTTAAGCGCGCACCATATCGCCGAAAGATATCAAAGCGATGCGTGTGTAAGTCAACACTCTGCACTGCACTGCACTGCACGACCGGCTTACTGGCTAAGCTTAAAAGGCCCTTTTCAGGGCCACAAAATAATTCATGATTTAAATTTAAGAAAGTCTAGTTTCTAATGGTTAAAAATACGTCATGTTTACCTAACTAAATCTACGAATTGATTAAGTACCTAAAAAGAGTTAAGAAGGACACCTTCACTTATAAATTGTTTATATTATACATACATATTCGTACCAACCAACGTACGTACTTACATACCTACCTTACCTACATTAATTTAGGCTTACATAAATTTAGTAGGTGAAGATTAAAAAAAAAATAAAAAAAAAAAACAACTGATACCAGAGCGAACGCGACGCGTGTATTTTAGAGCGAGAGAGCGAATAACTGTTCACTCGACGATAGGTGCGCTAGTTCCGCTCCGGCGTGTCGACAAAAACATGAACCACCGATTATTCCGACACCACTTTCGATCGAGCTATCTTCGTTCGAACGAAACGTTAATTAATACATTCTCTTATTCGCCATGCCGCCCAAGACTAGTGGAAAAGCCGCCAAGAAATCTGGCAAAGCCCAGAAGAACATCTCCAAGTCCGACAAGAAAAAGAAGAAGCACAAGAGGAAGGAGAGCTACGCCATTTACATCTACAAGGTGCTCAAGCAGGTCCACCCCGACACCGGTATCTCCAGTAAGGCTATGTCGATCATGAACTCTTTCGTGAACGACATATTCGAGCGCATCGCCGCCGAAGCCTCCCGCCTCGCTCACTACAACAAGCGCTCCACCATCACCTCAAGGGAGGTGCAGACCTCCGTGAGGCTGTTGCTGCCCGGTGAACTCGCCAAGCACGCCGTCTCTGAGGGTACCAAGGCTGTCACCAAGTACACCAGCTCCAAGTGAAGCGTTTCATGCAAACGTTTTCTCTTTGTCTATACAGACGACAAAAGGCCCTTTTCAGGGCCACAAAATGATTCTATGCCTAAACGGCCCACAACGTTTCAGCGGTTAAAATCGTTCGATCGTTCGTCTTTTTTTTTTTTTTTTTTTGGCGAGATACGTCGCTCTTATACTTGTATGTATGTATGTATGTACTACGTACGTACGTAGGTAGGTAGGTACATGCTATGAATGATACGATTCTGTCATATAGAAAGAAGATCAAAGATAGTAACGCGCTGCTACTTGTTAGTTATTATAGAAAAAAATAATAATAATATAATATAATAATATAATATGCTTAAACACGTCTATGGATCGGTATTAGATTCTGTCTGTCTGTTGATAAGTAAGTACCTATGCAAATGCTACAAGTATAACATTAACTAACATCGTGAGGAAACATGCTTACTCTTGATGAGTAATTATAACATAAAAGTGTATGCATGCCCACTAGTGGGCTTAATGCCCAACTCAGCGGATTTGAGACTATTTTAGCTATCCGAACTATATCAAAGTTATAACAATAATTAAATTCGAACGACGACACATATAACTTACATTTTTTTTTTTTTTTTTTTTTAATTACCTACCTGATTACTATTACCTACTAGAGGTAGGTAGGTACTTAATTCTCATAACGACGTTATTAATTAATTAAAATTCGTAATACTGCAGCAAAGCAACAAACAAACAACCGGCCAGCCAGCCGAACTGTGAATCTAACTAAACTGAACGAACGAGCGCAGATGGCGCTCGTGCGCAGCGCTGGCTTTACCTCCCCGCCCGCTACCGCTAACTGCGCGCTCGCCTATAAGTATATTTGTGGGGCGCCGCGAATTTTTTAAATCACTCTCTTGCCGACCGCGCGCGCGTATAGTTCGTTCGTTCGTTCGTATCTCGCTCGTCAACCTAAACTAATTTTTCTATCTATCTATCTATCTATCCCAGAGATGGCTCGTACCAAGCAGACCGCTCGTAAATCCACCGGTGGTAAGGCACCCCGCAAACAGCTCGCCACTAAGGCCGCTCGCAAGAGCGCGCCCGCCACCGGCGGCGTGAAGAAGCCCCATCGTTATAGGCCCGGTACCGTCGCTCTCCGTGAGATCCGTCGCTACCAGAAAAGTACCGAGCTTCTGATCCGCAAGCTGCCCTTCCAGCGTCTGGTCCGTGAAATAGCGCAGGACTTCAAGACCGACCTCCGCTTCCAGAGCTCTGCCGTTATGGCGCTGCAGGAGGCTAGCGAAGCTTACCTGGTCGGTCTCTTCGAAGACACCAACCTGTGCGCTATCCACGCCAAGCGCGTCACCATCATGCCAAAGGACATCCAGCTCGCCCGCAGAATTCGCGGAGAGCGCGCCTAAGCAGCTGCTATCTCTTAACACACCTCCGCGTGTGTGTGTACGTACAATACATAACACTCCGAAGGACAAACGGCCCTTTTCAGGGCCACAAATCATTCGATAACTACATTGGTACAATGTTTCATTGATCTTAAACAAGTCGAGTTCAATTAAGAAACGAATTTAAAAAAAAAAAAGTAAATACCTATAAACATACCAACCTGAGTATAGTGTAGTATAGTATAGTACGTACGTATGTAAAGAGACTGTATTCTATTTAGTGCATACTTCTTCCCCCTCCTCCCCCCGCACACTGAATGCATACATACATATATGTTTAACAAAAATGTTACACGTGGTCTATGTCAGTTTGTATGTACGAGCTAATTTCATGAATAACTTTTAAACGACGCAACCGATTTAGAAGCGGATTTCGGCAATCGATAGAATGATTCTAGAGGAAGGTTTGTTATACAAAACAATTACATATTAGTTAAATTAGGAAAAGAAGAAATTTTTTTTTTTTTTTTTTTTAATCTATTTTTTCGTATATATCCTATATTCTTTATAAGTTTGGCGTAAAAAATAAATAATTATTACAATTTTGTAAAATTGTAAACTGCACGCACGCGGAAGTCGCGGTAGATAACTAGTATGTATTTGAGCGATTGTCAATTGTCTAGTCTCGATGAAGGGCTATTCGAAAAGTTATGGAATTACAATTTTTTTTTTTTTTTTTTTTTTCTTTTAAAATATTGAAAATTAATACCTACGAAATCTTACGACATTTTATATTATTATTATTATTATTATTATTATTATTATTGACGAAAACAAAACTAAGCTAGTTCCGCAACGAGCAGCGCCACGTACCTCCCTCTCCGCTTACCTCATACCGCCCCGCGAACGAACGATAACTATATAAATAAGCGTTTCCCCCGGTACGACGGGCTACATTCGTTCGTCGTCGTCCGTCGTGCGTACACTAGCGCGTGTTTCTTTCTTTTTAATTTCTACTCACTCCATTCAAGCAAAATGACCGGTCGCGGTAAAGGTGGAAAGGGATTGGGAAAAGGAGGAGCGAAGCGTCACAGGAAAGTACTCCGTGATAACATCCAGGGTATCACCAAGCCCGCCATCCGTCGTCTCGCTCGCAGAGGTGGCGTCAAGCGTATCTCCGGTCTGATCTACGAGGAGACCCGCGGCGTCCTCAAGGTGTTCCTCGAGAACGTGATCCGCGACGCGGTCACTTACACCGAGCACGCCAAGAGGAAGACCGTCACCGCCATGGACGTGGTCTACGCTCTGAAACGCCAGGGACGTACCCTCTACGGTTTCGGTGGTTAAGTCGTGTGTCGACACTCGCGTATGTGTCCACAGACTCATACCGACCGACCGACCACCAACCAACCAACACAAAAAGGCCCTTTTCAGGGCCGCATATGTTTCTGATATACCTACTATTATTGAAATCAAGTTTCATGATTGACTAAGTCGATTAGGCTGAATGACTAATGAGAAATTAAAAAAAAAAAAAAAAAAAAAAAAATTATAAAAACTATAGCACACGCACACACCTACTTTATGAAACTTATAACTTAACTGTTAGAATAGAAAGAGAATCTGCTTGAAACTAAATAATAAATAAGATAAGATAAGTACCTACTAAATTAAAATAAATCCACTCTGAATGCTTTGCTTTGCTTACTGGTTAGGTTACTTAGGTAGGTACAACATAGTACATACGGAATGTAAACCTCCCTACTTTTTTTTTTTAATTAATATTATTTTCTTATACAATAACCACTACCTATCATATTTTAATAAAACTGATAGTGCTACATAACATAACTAAGTTACTTACACCAACTACATAATATCAAACGGGTACTATCTACTGACTAACTCGCCTATAGAGGAGAGAGAGACGGTTCTCGCTCTCGGCGTGTGCAGATCACCTAGTCGCTTAGTACCTACCTACCTACCTACCTACCTACCTCTTTGTTTATTTATATATTATATGTTTCGTTTACAAAGGTATATAGTAAAACTAAAGTACCTAATGTAAATAACGCGAAACCGACAGACACGTTTTTCAACATTGAAGTATCGTGTGTTGGTTGTTGGTTGTGGTGTGGTGGTACGTTCGTTCTTCGCTCGCTACGCCGCCGCCGCGGCCGGAGGACGCTGGACGCTGGGGATTTGCTTCTTGCTATTATCCTTCGACTCGTCTACGCACCGATGCCTGATATTACACGCATTCCGCTATTTAATAAACCCGCAGCCGAGCCCTGGATACGCTGACGCGACTCTCTCGCCTCGCGCCCGAGCCGCGCTCTGCTGTTTTACGACGCCCAACATTTACCCCCGAGGAATGCGACCGTGCGCCGATTTCCAGAGGGGAGTGCTTCTCCCACGCGAGCTCGGGATCCTCCTAGTTCGCCCCGAGACCACGACGCGAGAAAACTCGCCGTCTAATCGAGAAAAATCACAAATCAACCGGGCACCCGCCTACCGCCTGCCCGCACGCACAAATGAATCTGCCCGAAACGCCACCAAACTAACCACCGACACCGACGACGCGTACCGCATACGATACGTACATTCGTTGGCTCTTACAAAACCTAAAAACCTACCTTAAACCACGGTCAATTAACGAATAATTCATCTTTTATTCGATGCATGTTAGTGAAAACGTTCAACTGTTCCTACGTAAAACGCTCTCCCGACTGCAGGGCTCTCCTTACAGTATTGCTCCGGGTATAGTAAACAGTGGCGCCACCTGCGCATGTTATCTATCTATCGTTTTCGTACGCTCGCTCGCTCGCTCGCTTCGCTAGCTAGCTATTCTAAGCTCGCAGTCGCAGCTCGTCGCAAGTTAACTAACAGTAGTGTTTTGTGTTGTTGTTTGTTAAGTAAATCAATCAATCAATCGCAAGCAATGGCTGATACAGCGGTCGCATCCGAGACACCCGCACCGGCGACGCCGGCGAAGAAGCCGAAGGCGTCCGCCGCTGGCGCTAAGAAACCCAAGGCGAAGCCCACTCATCCCAAGACCAGTGAGATGGTGAACAACGCCATCAAGGAGTTGAAGGAACGCAGCGGATCCAGCCTCCAGGCCATCAAGAAGTACATCGCCGCCCAGTACAAGGTCGACGCTGAGAAATTGGCGCCGTTCATAAAGAAGTACTTGAAGGGCGCCGTCGAATCGGGCGCGTTGATCCAGACCAAGGGCAAGGGTGCGTCGGGTTCGTTCAAGTTGGAATCCAAATCGTCCGCCGGCGGCAAGAAACCCGCCGCCGCGGCCAAACCTAAAGCTGCGGCCGCCGCTAAGCCCAAGAAGGCCCCCGCAGCCGCCGCCAAAGGTAAGAAAGCCGCCGCGTCCGCTTCGTCGCCGGTTAAGGCGAAACCCTCTGCCGCTAAGGACAAGAAGGCCGCCGCCGCCAAGAAGAAGCCTGCAGCTAAGAAAGCCGCCGCTGCACCGGCCAAGGCCAAGAGCGCTGCGCCCAAGGCGAAGAAGAGCGCCAAGCCGCCGACCAAGAAGCCGAAAGCGCCCAAACCCAAGAAAGCGGCCGCCACACCCAAGTCGAAGCCCGCCGCTAAGAAGGCAGCGAAAAAGTAATCTCCCAATCGGTGTTACTCTTACGCTAACTAATGCAACAACTGCATTGTCGATGCGCCGCCGTTCGCGTCTATGTCTATGTCTACGACGACGACGATGACGATGACACGGCAGGCAGGCAGACGGACAGTGTCGGTCGTTTGTGCGCTAGAAACGCACACCCAAACAGCCCTTTTCAGGGCTAACATATCGTTCATTTATTTAAAAAAAAATGAGTTTCATAATGATTAATCACGTCGATCGAGTGTACCATGTACCTACCTACCTACATACATACATACATACATACATACATTACATTCAAACTGTTGTATCATTCAACGCAACAAAGTAGCATTCGTAAATCGTAATAATAAAAAAAAAATTATAGTAAGTAAAAGAAACGTCGAGCGAGAGTCAGTTCGTTCAGTAGTTCGTTTCGTTCGTACAAACAAAACAAACCGTACTAAATATCGTTTAGCAATTTGCATTTGCTATCTCGCTCACTCGTTTTACTCGCCGATCGTATAGCTATATCGGTTCTTGCGCTCGCATACATATTCTGTACCCCTGCCCAGCGAATTTTTATTATATATAACCTACCTGACGATACGCAGCGTGTCGTGTCGTTGTTCTCGTATTTCGTAACTTTTAAATTTTAACCTCTGACAATGTCTGGACGTGGCAAGGGCGGTAAAGTTAAGGGAAAGGCAAAGTCCCGTTCCAACAGGGCCGGTCTCCAGTTCCCCGTCGGTCGTATCCATCGTCTCCTGCGTAAAGGCAACTACGCTGAGCGCGTTGGTGCCGGCGCTCCGGTGTACCTCGCCGCCGTCATGGAGTACTTGGCCGCTGAAGTTCTCGAGTTGGCCGGTAACGCCGCCCGTGACAACAAGAAGACCAGAATCATCCCTAGACATCTCCAACTGGCGATCAGGAACGACGAGGAGTTGAACAAGCTCCTCTCTGGCGTCACCATCGCACAGGGTGGTGTGCTCCCCAACATCCAGGCCGTGCTCCTGCCCAAGAAGACCGAGAAGAAGGCTTAAGCGCGCACCATATCGCCGAAAGATATCAAAGCGATGCGTGTGTAAGTCAACACTCTGCACTGCACTGCACTGCACGACCGGCTTACTGGCTAAGCTTAAAAGGCCCTTTTCAGGGCCACAAAATAATTCATGATTTAAATTTAAGAAAGTCTAGTTTCTAATGGTTAAAAATACGTCATGTTTACCTAACTAAATCTACGAATTGATTAAGTACCTAAAAAGAGTTAAGAAGGACACCTTCACTTATAAATTGTTTATATTATACATACATATTCGTACCAACCAACGTACGTACTTACATACCTACCTTACCTACATTAATTTAGGCTTACATAAATTTAGTAGGTGAAGATTAAAAAAAAAATAAAAAAAAAAAACAACTGATACCAGAGCGAACGCGACGCGTGTATTTTAGAGCGAGAGAGCGAATAACTGTTCACTCGACGATAGGTGCGCTAGTTCCGCTCCGGCGTGTCGACAAAAACATGAACCACCGATTATTCCGACACCACTTTCGATCGAGCTATCTTCGTTCGAACGAAACGTTAATTAATACATTCTCTTATTCGCCATGCCGCCCAAGACTAGTGGAAAAGCCGCCAAGAAATCTGGCAAAGCCCAGAAGAACATCTCCAAGTCCGACAAGAAAAAGAAGAAGCACAAGAGGAAGGAGAGCTACGCCATTTACATCTACAAGGTGCTCAAGCAGGTCCACCCCGACACCGGTATCTCCAGTAAGGCTATGTCGATCATGAACTCTTTCGTGAACGACATATTCGAGCGCATCGCCGCCGAAGCCTCCCGCCTCGCTCACTACAACAAGCGCTCCACCATCACCTCAAGGGAGGTGCAGACCTCCGTGAGGCTGTTGCTGCCCGGTGAACTCGCCAAGCACGCCGTCTCTGAGGGTACCAAGGCTGTCACCAAGTACACCAGCTCCAAGTGAAGCGTTTCATGCAAACGTTTTCTCTTTGTCTATACAGACGACAAAAGGCCCTTTTCAGGGCCACAAAATGATTCTATGCCTAAACGGCCCACAACGTTTCAGCGGTTAAAATCGTTCGATCGTTCGTCTTTTTTTTTTTTTTTTTTTGGCGAGATACGTCGCTCTTATACTTGTATGTATGTATGTATGTACTACGTACGTACGTAGGTAGGTAGGTACATGCTATGAATGATACGATTCTGTCATATAGAAAGAAGATCAAAGATAGTAACGCGCTGCTACTTGTTAGTTATTATAGAAAAAAATAATAATAATATAATATAATAATATAATATGCTTAAACACGTCTATGGATCGGTATTAGATTCTGTCTGTCTGTTGATAAGTAAGTACCTATGCAAATGCTACAAGTATAACATTAACTAACATCGTGAGGAAACATGCTTACTCTTGATGAGTAATTATAACATAAAAGTGTATGCATGCCCACTAGTGGGCTTAATGCCCAACTCAGCGGATTTGAGACTATTTTAGCTATCCGAACTATATCAAAGTTATAACAATAATTAAATTCGAACGACGACACATATAACTTACATTTTTTTTTTTTTTTTTTTTTAATTACCTACCTGATTACTATTACCTACTAGAGGTAGGTAGGTACTTAATTCTCATAACGACGTTATTAATTAATTAAAATTCGTAATACTGCAGCAAAGCAACAAACAAACAACCGGCCAGCCAGCCGAACTGTGAATCTAACTAAACTGAACGAACGAGCGCAGATGGCGCTCGTGCGCAGCGCTGGCTTTACCTCCCCGCCCGCTACCGCTAACTGCGCGCTCGCCTATAAGTATATTTGTGGGGCGCCGCGAATTTTTTAAATCACTCTCTTGCCGACCGCGCGCGCGTATAGTTCGTTCGTTCGTTCGTATCTCGCTCGTCAACCTAAACTAATTTTTCTATCTATCTATCTATCTATCCCAGAGATGGCTCGTACCAAGCAGACCGCTCGTAAATCCACCGGTGGTAAGGCACCCCGCAAACAGCTCGCCACTAAGGCCGCTCGCAAGAGCGCGCCCGCCACCGGCGGCGTGAAGAAGCCCCATCGTTATAGGCCCGGTACCGTCGCTCTCCGTGAGATCCGTCGCTACCAGAAAAGTACCGAGCTTCTGATCCGCAAGCTGCCCTTCCAGCGTCTGGTCCGTGAAATAGCGCAGGACTTCAAGACCGACCTCCGCTTCCAGAGCTCTGCCGTTATGGCGCTGCAGGAGGCTAGCGAAGCTTACCTGGTCGGTCTCTTCGAAGACACCAACCTGTGCGCTATCCACGCCAAGCGCGTCACCATCATGCCAAAGGACATCCAGCTCGCCCGCAGAATTCGCGGAGAGCGCGCCTAAGCAGCTGCTATCTCTTAACACACCTCCGCGTGTGTGTGTACGTACAATACATAACACTCCGAAGGACAAACGGCCCTTTTCAGGGCCACAAATCATTCGATAACTACATTGGTACAATGTTTCATTGATCTTAAACAAGTCGAGTTCAATTAAGAAACGAATTTAAAAAAAAAAAAGTAAATACCTATAAACATACCAACCTGAGTATAGTGTAGTATAGTATAGTACGTACGTATGTAAAGAGACTGTATTCTATTTAGTGCATACTTCTTCCCCCTCCTCCCCCCGCACACTGAATGCATACATACATATATGTTTAACAAAAATGTTACACGTGGTCTATGTCAGTTTGTATGTACGAGCTAATTTCATGAATAACTTTTAAACGACGCAACCGATTTAGAAGCGGATTTCGGCAATCGATAGAATGATTCTAGAGGAAGGTTTGTTATACAAAACAATTACATATTAGTTAAATTAGGAAAAGAAGAAATTTTTTTTTTTTTTTTTTTTAATCTATTTTTTCGTATATATCCTATATTCTTTATAAGTTTGGCGTAAAAAATAAATAATTATTACAATTTTGTAAAATTGTAAACTGCACGCACGCGGAAGTCGCGGTAGATAACTAGTATGTATTTGAGCGATTGTCAATTGTCTAGTCTCGATGAAGGGCTATTCGAAAAGTTATGGAATTACAATTTTTTTTTTTTTTTTTTTTTTCTTTTAAAATATTGAAAATTAATACCTACGAAATCTTACGACATTTTATATTATTATTATTATTATTATTATTATTATTATTGACGAAAACAAAACTAAGCTAGTTCCGCAACGAGCAGCGCCACGTACCTCCCTCTCCGCTTACCTCATACCGCCCCGCGAACGAACGATAACTATATAAATAAGCGTTTCCCCCGGTACGACGGGCTTAGGACGCAATACTCGTTAGTGAGTGACTTTTGTGTTTGTTTGTGTCGTCACGGGGTCCCGATATGGAGCCCCGCAAGCCGAAACCCCCGGACCCCAAGCCTCGGTCCGGCACTTCGGTGCCGACCGGCGAGGCCGGGAACGCCGCCGCTGCACGCGCTGCTGCCCGGGCCGCCGCGGTATCCACCGCGCGGGCCTCCTCAGCAGCCCCGCCAGCCGCGCCAACCACACCTGCGCCGGCCACTGCACCAGCCGCCGCGTCAGCCGCCGCAACATCCGTTGCGAGCACCGCTGCGCCGCTTGCTGCACCAGTCGCCGCGCCACCCACTGCGCGTCCAGATGCGCCACCCAGTGCCGCGCGCTCGAGCGCACCGGTTGCTACGGCACCCGCCGTGCGCCCAGCAGCGCCAACAGCGCCGACACCCGCCGCGCGCTCCGCTGTGCCAGCCGCCGCGACATCAGTTGCGCGCATGGCTGCGCCAGCCGCCGCGCCAGCCGCCGCGCGCGCCGCCGCACGTACCGCTGCGCCAACCGCCGCAACACCCGCCGCGCGCACTGCCGCACGCGCTGCTGCACCGGCCGCCGCGGGACCCACTGCGTCAACCGCGGCTGAGGTCCTGCAGCTTGCTGCCGCGCGCACCGCCGGCACCGCACGCGCTGGGTCCAAGAGGGCCGCACCACAGACGCCAAGCGTCAACGTCTCCGTGACGCCGCCGGTGGGGGGGGAGTGGTTCACACCGCCCTCCACCCCCTTCGCCATGCCGACCGCCCCAGTTGTGGGCAGGCGACCGCGGTCGCCGTCGCCGGCGCCTACTGCGCCGCCGCAGACGCCCCCGCTGCCCGCCGCCGCCCCCACCCCCGCCACCGCCGCCGCCGCTGCCCCCACCCCCGCCGCTGCCGCCGCCCCCGCCGCCGCCGCCCCCAGTCCCCAACATCCGCTCGCCGCCGAGGGGTGGGCGTCCCAGATGACCGACCGCGCCCAATATGAGTTGGACGTGGCGGCCATTGCACACCTCTGCACCTCCCACCGCATAAGTGCGGGGATGCAGAGGTGGCTGGACGTCTACCTCAGGGCAGCCGAAGTGGACATGGGAATTGTTAGGGGGGAGGCTCTATCCGAGCAAGACCGTGACGCGCTCACGGTCTACCGGTTGCTGCGGGTACAAGCGGCCCAAAAGCGGCAGCTCACCCCGCCGACTCCACCGGAGGGGAAGCGGCCGCACAAGCCCCACCCAGCGGACCCCAGGCTGCGGTCGAGGTCGACGAGCGAGGGACGAATTGTGCGCCCCCGCCCGACCCCGATCCCGTTCCAGCTGGACCCGCCCACGCCGCCTCAGGGTGAGTCAAATTTTCAACCCGCCCCACCGGCCACGCCCAGCACGAGCCGCGCGCCGACCAGCCCGCCTGCCCAGCCTGCGCGCCCTCGCGCCCCAGGCCCAAGTCCGCCGCCGCAACCGCTCCCAGCCGCACAGGCCACCACGCGTCCCGCCGGCGCGGTGCCCCTGCCGCCGAGAGCCCTGCCCCCCCGCCGAGCGGGACCAGCCGCCCTCCCCCCTCCCCCTACCCCAGGGGGCCTCACCTTTGCCCAGGTCGCGGGGTCCTCCGCGACCAACGGGGCTGTCTCGGGGCGCGCCTCTCCACCCGGGCCGTCCAATCGGGTTCCCAGCGCTGGGAGTGGGCCGTCCAATCCGGGGAAAGCTACCTACCCACCAATCGTGGTGGAGGTACTCCCGGATTGGGTGACCCACTTCAGGGCGCTGACGGACCTGCTTGGACACAAGCCCAACGCGCGCCCCTATGGGAGGGGAATTAGGTTCCTGCCTTCCGGGGAGTCCGAGTACCGACAGGTCCAGGCGTACCTTTCCGATTTGGAGAGGAGCCTGGAACTGTCATGGTACTCCTACTCCCTGGAGGGTGAGAGAGGCCTGAAGGTCGCAATTCGCGGCCTTCCCCTCCAGACGGACCCCGACGACATCAAGGGGGCCCTCGCAAACCTGGGCTACTGTGCGGAGCACGTGAAACAGATTCGGGCACGTTCTGGCCGGCCCGGATGCCTGTTTTACGTGCTGCTCAAACGCGAGCCGCACGTGATTCCGGGGATATACAGCATCACCGAGTTGCTGTATATGCCCGGAGTCACCATTGAGGCCTGGAGGGGGAAGAAGGGGCCCTCTCAATGCCACCGCTGCCAGGGCTTTCGACACTCTTCGCGGGGGTGCCATCGCCCTCTTGCCTGTGTGCGCTGTGGGGGCGCACATACGGCGGCGGACTGCCCGCGCGACTTAAGCGCGCCGGCTAAGTGCGCCAATTGCCTGGGGCCGCACCCGGCCAACCACTCGTCCTGCCCGGTGCTACGGGCGGAGACGCGCAACCGCAAGGCGGGCACGGTCGCGCGTACCACGACGAAGACAGCGCCGCCAACCCGACGTGGGCCCACAACGAGGGCCTCGGTGGGGCGGGCTGAGGTGGGGGAGACGTCAGCGGCTTCGCTGATGGCGCCAGCCAACGGCCCGACCCAGCGCGGCACCACGCAGCCCACCGACACCGACAGTCGACCCGACGCAGGTCCCTCCGCCGGACGGAGAAGAAGGCGAGGAAGAGGCCGAGCTAGGGGCAACAGGCAGGTGAGTGAGCACCCCCCCGTAGTCACCGAGGGGGCTCAGCCAGCGCCACCAGCTGCGCAGGCACAGCACCAGCCGACCCAGAGCTCCGCACCGGCCACTTCCACGGAGCAGCTACTGCTGACCATCGCCTTGCTGATCCAAAATCATCTCGGCGACAACCCCTCCGCTGCCACACAGCCAACGAGCTCCAATGGCGCCCCCCGGTAGGTTGCGAGTCGCCTACTGGAATGCGCAGACGCTGTCGGGGAAACGTCTATTGCTCGCGCACTTCCTCCGCGAGCACAACATAGACGTGGCCCTGATATGCGAAACGCACCTGCGGGCGTCAACCCGGTTCAACATCTCGGGCTACTTGGCGTACAGGCAGGACGAGGTGTCCCCTGCGGGCGTAGCCTACAGGGGCCTGCTTGTTCTCGTACGCCGGAGAGTAGTCCACCAACCGGCACCCCCAGAGCAGCTGACGTCGATGACAGCACTGGGCATCGACGTCCACACGGAGGGAGGGGACCTGCGACTGTACGCGGCCTACAAACCTCCGAGCGCCGTACTCGAGGTGAGTGAACTTCGGGGCCTCATCAGGTCGTCCCGCTCGACCATCGTAGCGGGCGACTTGAACGCTAAGCATCCCAGCTGGTACTCGACCACCAGTAACGCCGCCGGGAGAGCCATACTGCAGGACGCTATAGACCACGACTACGATGTCACCGCCCCGAGCGAACCCACCCGGTATGACCCGATGGGTCGGGTCGATGACATTTTGGACATCGTGGTCTATGGGGGCCTGCCGGGTGTACCGCACCTCCAGGTGTGTATGGACCTCCCCAGTGACCACCGGCCGGTCATCTGTGACCTCGACACGAGGACCACTCTCGTGTCCCCACCGCGCCCGCGTTACAGTACCAACTGGGATGCTTACGCCGACACCCTGTCACAGGGAACCCCCACGAGGCCCATCTCGACTCCTGAGGACGTCGACTCAGCCGCAGGGGAGCTAACCGCCGCCATACGGGGAGCGCTGAAGTCCGCATCGTCCCTGAACCGTGCCCGGCAGAGGAGCGATCCGCTACCGGCTCGGCTGAGGACTTTGATAGCGGAGAAGCGCGACCTGCGTGTGCGGTGGCAGCATACCCGATGCCCAACCCTCAAGACCGCGCTTAACGCCTTGGTCGAGAGGGTGAAGGCAGAGCTGGTTGACTTCGCCAGAGAGTCGTGGGACCAGCACATCATGACCATAAGCGATGAGATTCCCTCGGTCCATCGCCTATGCCGTCAGCTCAGTAACGAAGTCACTCCCACAAGGCCGCTGCAGAACGAGAATGGCGAGCTCCGGTACAAGGCTGAAGATCGGGCGGAGATCTTCGCCAACCACCTGGAGCTGCAGTTCTCTCCAAATCCGGCTGAAGACCACCAACACGTGGCAGCAGTTGAGTCACACCTTCGTGAGTATTTCGCGCAACCGCTGGAGCCAACTGAGGACCCCATAGTCTTCTCACCTGGTCAGGTAAAGCGTGCCCTGCTGAAGTCGAAGCTTAGGAAAGCCCCGGGAGTGGACCAGATTACGAACGAGGCGTTGCGGCACCTGCCGCACCAAACCGTCTCGGCGGTCACTCGTTTGTATAACGGCATCCTCCGGACGGGTCACTTTCCTACTTCCTGGAAGCTGGGCCGCGTCATCATGCTACCGAAGCCAGGTAAGTCTCCCATGCGAGCAGAGGGTTATAGGCCTATAACTCTCTTGCCGACACTCTCGAAGGTCTTCGAACGACTCCTGCTGCAGCACCTGCTGCCGCACATCTCGCCGCGTCCCGAGCAGTTCGGGTTTCGGCCCGAACACTCCACGACACTGCAACTCACGCGGGTGCTCCACGAGCTCGCTGACCGCCTTAACAGGCGCGAAAGCGTAGCAGTGGTGATGCTGGACATGGAGAAGGCGTTCGACAGAGTATGGCACGAGGGTTTGCTGTACAAGCTGTCGACGACAACTGCTCCTCGACGTCTGGTAAGAGTCATAGCGTCTTTTCTCTCTGAACGGAAGGTCCAGGTCGCGGTGGAAGACGCCGTATCGACTCCCCGTCAGGTGAGAGCTGGCGTTCCGCAAGGAAGCTGTCTCTCGCCGGCTTGCTATTCCCGGTACACCGACGACATTCCAGTGGTAGGGCGCGCCACTCTGGCGCTTTTTGCCGACGACACCGCCTACTGGGCGGTGTCGTTGAACCCTATCCAGGCAGTCAAATATCTGCAACCCACGCTCGATGCTCTACCCAACTGGCTCTCCAAATGGAGGTTGTCGGTGAATGTCGGGAAGACACAGGCCATGATGGTGAGTCGTAGGCAAAGGATTCCCCCGCGATTGAAACTCTCCGGGCAAGAGATCCCGTGGTCGACCAGTGTCAAATACCTTGGCCTAGTAATAGACAAGGGATTGACGATGGTGGACCACGTGAAACAGACGCTTGCCAAAGCCAAGGTGGCTCGAGCTAAGCTGAGACCTATCTTCGCCTCGCGGCTCCCGCTGCGCACAAAGGTAGGTCTGTACAAAGCCTATGTCAGGTCGCGAATTACGTACGCAGCACCGGCATGGTACGGCTTGGTAGCCGAGTCCCATCGTCGCCGACTCCGAGCTCAGGAAAACCTGACGCTCCGCACGATTGTGAATGCCGGTCGCTATGTACGTAACGACACGATCCGACGAGACCTGCAGGTTGAGGGCTTGGATGACTTCGTGCGTCGTCTGGCCAGGGGCATGTACGAGCGGGCCGATCGCTCGGCGCATCCGCACCTGCGCGACATCGCACCGCTCCATGCTAGACCACCGGACGGCCGCCGAACTGCCAAAGCCCTCCCGCGGGAGCTCGCCACCATCGTCGAGGACGCCAGTGCTTCCCCCTCCCATACTCCCCAGCCGGGTCGAGGGGCGGGGGGAGCACCACCACGGGTCGACAACGCCCCTGCTTGAGTCCCCCGCCCGGGGTGATTCGCGGGGCGTCACCAGAGACGACACCACGAGGCCCCCCACTCGTACCCCCCTGCTTCGGCAGGGCGCGTGGTCGTGGGGTGCCTCCTCAGAGATGACACCACGGGGCCCCCCCACTCGTACCCCCCTGCTGCGGCAGGGCGCGTGGTCGTGGGGTGCCCCCTCGGAGATGACATCGCAGGGCCCCCCACTCGTACCCCCCTGCTTCGGCAGGGCGCGTGGTCGTGGGGTGCCCTCTCTGAGACGACAGCACTGAGGCCCCTCACTGTGCCCCCCTGCCTCGCGGCAGGGCGCGTGGCCTTGAGGTGCCTCCACCAGTGCCGGACCGTCTTCGCGGGATCGCCTCCTCCCTGCTTGATCGGTTCGCTGGGCTTCCCCTACGGGTTCCACCTGGCGGGCCAGATCGCGGAGTGAGGCAGAAGAGAGAAGACGGACCTTCGGATTGACGGGCCCACCAGACGTGGGCCGCGATAGCTGCCACCTAAGAGTGCACAGCACTGGAAAGGTCTCCCCTCGCGCCTTGCGGCGCGAGAGAAGAAAGTCTCGGTCGGTACGACGGGCTACATTCGTTCGTCGTCGTCCGTCGTGCGTACACTAGCGCGTGTTTCTTTCTTTTTAATTTCTACTCACTCCATTCAAGCAAAATGACCGGTCGCGGTAAAGGTGGAAAGGGATTGGGAAAAGGAGGAGCGAAGCGTCACAGGAAAGTACTCCGTGATAACATCCAGGGTATCACCAAGCCCGCCATCCGTCGTCTCGCTCGCAGAGGTGGCGTCAAGCGTATCTCCGGTCTGATCTACGAGGAGACCCGCGGCGTCCTCAAGGTGTTCCTCGAGAACGTGATCCGCGACGCGGTCACTTACACCGAGCACGCCAAGAGGAAGACCGTCACCGCCATGGACGTGGTCTACGCTCTGAAACGCCAGGGACGTACCCTCTACGGTTTCGGTGGTTAAGTCGTGTGTCGACACTCGCGTATGTGTCCACAGACTCATACCGACCGACCGACCACCAACCAACCAACACAAAAAGGCCCTTTTCAGGGCCGCATATGTTTCTGATATACCTACTATTATTGAAATCAAGTTTCATGATTGACTAAGTCGATTAGGCTGAATGACTAATGAGAAATTAAAAAAAAAAAAAAAAAAAAAAAATTATAAAAACTATAGCACACGCACACACCTACTTTATGAAACTTATAACTTAACTGTTAGAATAGAAAGAGAATCTGCTTGAAACTAAATAATAAATAAGATAAGATAAGTACCTACTAAATTAAAATAAATCCACTCTGAATGCTTTGCTTTGCTTACTGGTTAGGTTACTTAGGTAGGTACAACATAGTACATACGGAATGTAAACCTCCCTACTTTTTTTTTTTAATTAATATTATTTTCTTATACAATAACCACTACCTATCATATTTTAATAAAACTGATAGTGCTACATAACATAACTAAGTTACTTACACCAACTACATAATATCAAACGGGTACTATCTACTGACTAACTCGCCTATAGAGGAGAGAGAGACGGTTCTCGCTCTCGGCGTGTGCAGATCACCTAGTCGCTTAGTACCTACCTACCTACCTACCTACCTACCTCTTTGTTTATTTATATATTATATGTTTCGTTTACAAAGGTATATAGTAAAACTAAAGTACCTAATGTAAATAACGCGAAACCGACAGACACGTTTTTCAACATTGAAGTATCGTGTGTTGGTTGTTGGTTGTGGTGTGGTGGTACGTTCGTTCTTCGCTCGCTACGCCGCCGCCGCGGCCGGAGGACGCTGGACGCTGGGGATTTGCTTCTTGCTATTATCCTTCGACTCGTCTACGCACCGATGCCTGATATTACACGCATTCCGCTATTTAATAAACCCGCAGCCGAGCCCTGGATACGCTGACGCGACTCTCTCGCCTCGCGCCCGAGCCGCGCTCTGCTGTTTTACGACGCCCAACATTTACCCCCGAGGAATGCGACCGTGCGCCGATTTCCAGAGGGGAGTGCTTCTCCCACGCGAGCTCGGGATCCTCCTAGTTCGCCCCGAGACCACGACGCGAGAAAACTCGCCGTCTAATCGAGAAAAATCACAAATCAACCGGGCACCCGCCTACCGCCTGCCCGCACGCACAAATGAATCTGCCCGAAACGCCACCAAACTAACCACCGACACCGACGACGCGTACCGCATACGATACGTACATTCGTTGGCTCTTACAAAACCTAAAAACCTACCTTAAACCACGGTCAATTAACGAATAATTCATCTTTTATTCGATGCATGTTAGTGAAAACGTTCAACTGTTCCTACGTAAAACGCTCTCCCGACTGCAGGGCTCTCCTTACAGTATTGCTCCGGGTATAGTAAACAGTGGCGCCACCTGCGCATGTTATCTATCTATCGTTTTCGTACGCTCGCTCGCTCGCTCGCTTCGCTAGCTAGCTATTCTAAGCTCGCAGTCGCAGCTCGTCGCAAGTTAACTAACAGTAGTGTTTTGTGTTGTTGTTTGTTAAGTAAATCAATCAATCAATCGCAAGCAATGGCTGATACAGCGGTCGCATCCGAGACACCCGCACCGGCGACGCCGGCGAAGAAGCCGAAGGCGTCCGCCGCTGGCGCTAAGAAACCCAAGGCGAAGCCCACTCATCCCAAGACCAGTGAGATGGTGAACAACGCCATCAAGGAGTTGAAGGAACGCAGCGGATCCAGCCTCCAGGCCATCAAGAAGTACATCGCCGCCCAGTACAAGGTCGACGCTGAGAAATTGGCGCCGTTCATAAAGAAGTACTTGAAGGGCGCCGTCGAATCGGGCGCGTTGATCCAGACCAAGGGCAAGGGTGCGTCGGGTTCGTTCAAGTTGGAATCCAAATCGTCCGCCGGCGGCAAGAAACCCGCCGCCGCGGCCAAACCTAAAGCTGCGGCCGCCGCTAAGCCCAAGAAGGCCCCCGCAGCCGCCGCCAAAGGTAAGAAAGCCGCCGCGTCCGCTTCGTCGCCGGTTAAGGCGAAACCCTCTGCCGCTAAGGACAAGAAGGCCGCCGCCGCCAAGAAGAAGCCTGCAGCTAAGAAAGCCGCCGCTGCACCGGCCAAGGCCAAGAGCGCTGCGCCCAAGGCGAAGAAGAGCGCCAAGCCGCCGACCAAGAAGCCGAAAGCGCCCAAACCCAAGAAAGCGGCCGCCACACCCAAGTCGAAGCCCGCCGCTAAGAAGGCAGCGAAAAAGTAATCTCCCAATCGGTGTTACTCTTACGCTAACTAATGCAACAACTGCATTGTCGATGCGCCGCCGTTCGCGTCTATGTCTATGTCTACGACGACGACGATGACGATGACACGGCAGGCAGGCAGACGGACAGTGTCGGTCGTTTGTGCGCTAGAAACGCACACCCAAACAGCCCTTTTCAGGGCTAACATATCGTTCATTTATTTAAAAAAAAATGAGTTTCATAATGATTAATCACGTCGATCGAGTGTACCATGTACCTACCTACCTACATACATACATACATACATACATACATTACATTCAAACTGTTGTATCATTCAACGCAACAAAGTAGCATTCGTAAATCGTAATAATAAAAAAAAAATTATAGTAAGTAAAAGAAACGTCGAGCGAGAGTCAGTTCGTTCAGTAGTTCGTTTCGTTCGTACAAACAAAACAAACCGTACTAAATATCGTTTAGCAATTTGCATTTGCTATCTCGCTCACTCGTTTTACTCGCCGATCGTATAGCTATATCGGTTCTTGCGCTCGCATACATATTCTGTACCCCTGCCCAGCGAATTTTTATTATATATAACCTACCTGACGATACGCAGCGTGTCGTGTCGTTGTTCTCGTATTTCGTAACTTTTAAATTTTAACCTCTGACAATGTCTGGACGTGGCAAGGGCGGTAAAGTTAAGGGAAAGGCAAAGTCCCGTTCCAACAGGGCCGGTCTCCAGTTCCCCGTCGGTCGTATCCATCGTCTCCTGCGTAAAGGCAACTACGCTGAGCGCGTTGGTGCCGGCGCTCCGGTGTACCTCGCCGCCGTCATGGAGTACTTGGCCGCTGAAGTTCTCGAGTTGGCCGGTAACGCCGCCCGTGACAACAAGAAGACCAGAATCATCCCTAGACATCTCCAACTGGCGATCAGGAACGACGAGGAGTTGAACAAGCTCCTCTCTGGCGTCACCATCGCACAGGGTGGTGTGCTCCCCAACATCCAGGCCGTGCTCCTGCCCAAGAAGACCGAGAAGAAGGCTTAAGCGCGCACCATATCGCCGAAAGATATCAAAGCGATGCGTGTGTAAGTCAACACTCTGCACTGCACTGCACTGCACGACCGGCTTACTGGCTAAGCTTAAAAGGCCCTTTTCAGGGCCACAAAATAATTCATGATTTAAATTTAAGAAAGTCTAGTTTCTAATGGTTAAAAATACGTCATGTTTACCTAACTAAATCTACGAATTGATTAAGTACCTAAAAAGAGTTAAGAAGGACACCTTCACTTATAAATTGTTTATATTATACATACATATTCGTACCAACCAACGTACGTACTTACATACCTACCTTACCTACATTAATTTAGGCTTACATAAATTTAGTAGGTGAAGATTAAAAAAAAAATAAAAAAAAAAAACAACTGATACCAGAGCGAACGCGACGCGTGTATTTTAGAGCGAGAGAGCGAATAACTGTTCACTCGACGATAGGTGCGCTAGTTCCGCTCCGGCGTGTCGACAAAAACATGAACCACCGATTATTCCGACACCACTTTCGATCGAGCTATCTTCGTTCGAACGAAACGTTAATTAATACATTCTCTTATTCGCCATGCCGCCCAAGACTAGTGGAAAAGCCGCCAAGAAATCTGGCAAAGCCCAGAAGAACATCTCCAAGTCCGACAAGAAAAAGAAGAAGCACAAGAGGAAGGAGAGCTACGCCATTTACATCTACAAGGTGCTCAAGCAGGTCCACCCCGACACCGGTATCTCCAGTAAGGCTATGTCGATCATGAACTCTTTCGTGAACGACATATTCGAGCGCATCGCCGCCGAAGCCTCCCGCCTCGCTCACTACAACAAGCGCTCCACCATCACCTCAAGGGAGGTGCAGACCTCCGTGAGGCTGTTGCTGCCCGGTGAACTCGCCAAGCACGCCGTCTCTGAGGGTACCAAGGCTGTCACCAAGTACACCAGCTCCAAGTGAAGCGTTTCATGCAAACGTTTTCTCTTTGTCTATACAGACGACAAAAGGCCCTTTTCAGGGCCACAAAATGATTCTATGCCTAAACGGCCCACAACGTTTCAGCGGTTAAAATCGTTCGATCGTTCGTCTTTTTTTTTTTTTTTTTTTGGCGAGATACGTCGCTCTTATACTTGTATGTATGTATGTATGTACTACGTACGTACGTAGGTAGGTAGGTACATGCTATGAATGATACGATTCTGTCATATAGAAAGAAGATCAAAGATAGTAACGCGCTGCTACTTGTTAGTTATTATAGAAAAAAATAATAATAATATAATATAATAATATAATATGCTTAAACACGTCTATGGATCGGTATTAGATTCTGTCTGTCTGTTGATAAGTAAGTACCTATGCAAATGCTACAAGTATAACATTAACTAACATCGTGAGGAAACATGCTTACTCTTGATGAGTAATTATAACATAAAAGTGTATGCATGCCCACTAGTGGGCTTAATGCCCAACTCAGCGGATTTGAGACTATTTTAGCTATCCGAACTATATCAAAGTTATAACAATAATTAAATTCGAACGACGACACATATAACTTACATTTTTTTTTTTTTTTTTTTTTAATTACCTACCTGATTACTATTACCTACTAGAGGTAGGTAGGTACTTAATTCTCATAACGACGTTATTAATTAATTAAAATTCGTAATACTGCAGCAAAGCAACAAACAAACAACCGGCCAGCCAGCCGAACTGTGAATCTAACTAAACTGAACGAACGAGCGCAGATGGCGCTCGTGCGCAGCGCTGGCTTTACCTCCCCGCCCGCTACCGCTAACTGCGCGCTCGCCTATAAGTATATTTGTGGGGCGCCGCGAATTTTTTAAATCACTCTCTTGCCGACCGCGCGCGCGTATAGTTCGTTCGTTCGTTCGTATCTCGCTCGTCAACCTAAACTAATTTTTCTATCTATCTATCTATCTATCCCAGAGATGGCTCGTACCAAGCAGACCGCTCGTAAATCCACCGGTGGTAAGGCACCCCGCAAACAGCTCGCCACTAAGGCCGCTCGCAAGAGCGCGCCCGCCACCGGCGGCGTGAAGAAGCCCCATCGTTATAGGCCCGGTACCGTCGCTCTCCGTGAGATCCGTCGCTACCAGAAAAGTACCGAGCTTCTGATCCGCAAGCTGCCCTTCCAGCGTCTGGTCCGTGAAATAGCGCAGGACTTCAAGACCGACCTCCGCTTCCAGAGCTCTGCCGTTATGGCGCTGCAGGAGGCTAGCGAAGCTTACCTGGTCGGTCTCTTCGAAGACACCAACCTGTGCGCTATCCACGCCAAGCGCGTCACCATCATGCCAAAGGACATCCAGCTCGCCCGCAGAATTCGCGGAGAGCGCGCCTAAGCAGCTGCTATCTCTTAACACACCTCCGCGTGTGTGTGTACGTACAATACATAACACTCCGAAGGACAAACGGCCCTTTTCAGGGCCACAAATCATTCGATAACTACATTGGTACAATGTTTCATTGATCTTAAACAAGTCGAGTTCAATTAAGAAACGAATTTAAAAAAAAAAAAGTAAATACCTATAAACATACCAACCTGAGTATAGTGTAGTATAGTATAGTACGTACGTATGTAAAGAGACTGTATTCTATTTAGTGCATACTTCTTCCCCCTCCTCCCCCCGCACACTGAATGCATACATACATATATGTTTAACAAAAATGTTACACGTGGTCTATGTCAGTTTGTATGTACGAGCTAATTTCATGAATAACTTTTAAACGACGCAACCGATTTAGAAGCGGATTTCGGCAATCGATAGAATGATTCTAGAGGAAGGTTTGTTATACAAAACAATTACATATTAGTTAAATTAGGAAAAGAAGAAATTTTTTTTTTTTTTTTTTTTAATCTATTTTTTCGTATATATCCTATATTCTTTATAAGTTTGGCGTAAAAAATAAATAATTATTACAATTTTGTAAAATTGTAAACTGCACGCACGCGGAAGTCGCGGTAGATAACTAGTATGTATTTGAGCGATTGTCAATTGTCTAGTCTCGATGAAGGGCTATTCGAAAAGTTATGGAATTACAATTTTTTTTTTTTTTTTTTTTTTCTTTTAAAATATTGAAAATTAATACCTACGAAATCTTACGACATTTTATATTATTATTATTATTATTATTATTATTATTATTGACGAAAACAAAACTAAGCTAGTTCCGCAACGAGCAGCGCCACGTACCTCCCTCTCCGCTTACCTCATACCGCCCCGCGAACGAACGATAACTATATAAATAAGCGTTTCCCCCGGTACGACGGGCTACATTCGTTCGTCGTCGTCCGTCGTGCGTACACTAGCGCGTGTTTCTTTCTTTTTAATTTCTACTCACTCCATTCAAGCAAAATGACCGGTCGCGGTAAAGGTGGAAAGGGATTGGGAAAAGGAGGAGCGAAGCGTCACAGGAAAGTACTCCGTGATAACATCCAGGGTATCACCAAGCCCGCCATCCGTCGTCTCGCTCGCAGAGGTGGCGTCAAGCGTATCTCCGGTCTGATCTACGAGGAGACCCGCGGCGTCCTCAAGGTGTTCCTCGAGAACGTGATCCGCGACGCGGTCACTTACACCGAGCACGCCAAGAGGAAGACCGTCACCGCCATGGACGTGGTCTACGCTCTGAAACGCCAGGGACGTACCCTCTACGGTTTCGGTGGTTAAGTCGTGTGTCGACACTCGCGTATGTGTCCACAGACTCATACCGACCGACCGACCACCAACCAACCAACACAAAAAGGCCCTTTTCAGGGCCGCATATGTTTCTGATATACCTACTATTATTGAAATCAAGTTTCATGATTGACTAAGTCGATTAGGCTGAATGACTAATGAGAAATTAAAAAAAAAAAAAAAAAAAAAAAAATTATAAAAACTATAGCACACGCACACACCTACTTTATGAAACTTATAACTTAACTGTTAGAATAGAAAGAGAATCTGCTTGAAACTAAATAATAAATAAGATAAGATAAGTACCTACTAAATTAAAATAAATCCACTCTGAATGCTTTGCTTTGCTTACTGGTTAGGTTACTTAGGTAGGTACAACATAGTACATACGGAATGTAAACCTCCCTACTTTTTTTTTTTAATTAATATTATTTTCTTATACAATAACCACTACCTATCATATTTTAATAAAACTGATAGTGCTACATAACATAACTAAGTTACTTACACCAACTACATAATATCAAACGGGTACTATCTACTGACTAACTCGCCTATAGAGGAGAGAGAGACGGTTCTCGCTCTCGGCGTGTGCAGATCACCTAGTCGCTTAGTACCTACCTACCTACCTACCTACCTACCTCTTTGTTTATTTATATATTATATGTTTCGTTTACAAAGGTATATAGTAAAACTAAAGTACCTAATGTAAATAACGCGAAACCGACAGACACGTTTTTCAACATTGAAGTATCGTGTGTTGGTTGTTGGTTGTGGTGTGGTGGTACGTTCGTTCTTCGCTCGCTACGCCGCCGCCGCGGCCGGAGGACGCTGGACGCTGGGGATTTGCTTCTTGCTATTATCCTTCGACTCGTCTACGCACCGATGCCTGATATTACACGCATTCCGCTATTTAATAAACCCGCAGCCGAGCCCTGGATACGCTGACGCGACTCTCTCGCCTCGCGCCCGAGCCGCGCTCTGCTGTTTTACGACGCCCAACATTTACCCCCGAGGAATGCGACCGTGCGCCGATTTCCAGAGGGGAGTGCTTCTCCCACGCGAGCTCGGGATCCTCCTAGTTCGCCCCGAGACCACGACGCGAGAAAACTCGCCGTCTAATCGAGAAAAATCACAAATCAACCGGGCACCCGCCTACCGCCTGCCCGCACGCACAAATGAATCTGCCCGAAACGCCACCAAACTAACCACCGACACCGACGACGCGTACCGCATACGATACGTACATTCGTTGGCTCTTACAAAACCTAAAAACCTACCTTAAACCACGGTCAATTAACGAATAATTCATCTTTTATTCGATGCATGTTAGTGAAAACGTTCAACTGTTCCTACGTAAAACGCTCTCCCGACTGCAGGGCTCTCCTTACAGTATTGCTCCGGGTATAGTAAACAGTGGCGCCACCTGCGCATGTTATCTATCTATCGTTTTCGTACGCTCGCTCGCTCGCTCGCTTCGCTAGCTAGCTATTCTAAGCTCGCAGTCGCAGCTCGTCGCAAGTTAACTAACAGTAGTGTTTTGTGTTGTTGTTTGTTAAGTAAATCAATCAATCAATCGCAAGCAATGGCTGATACAGCGGTCGCATCCGAGACACCCGCACCGGCGACGCCGGCGAAGAAGCCGAAGGCGTCCGCCGCTGGCGCTAAGAAACCCAAGGCGAAGCCCACTCATCCCAAGACCAGTGAGATGGTGAACAACGCCATCAAGGAGTTGAAGGAACGCAGCGGATCCAGCCTCCAGGCCATCAAGAAGTACATCGCCGCCCAGTACAAGGTCGACGCTGAGAAATTGGCGCCGTTCATAAAGAAGTACTTGAAGGGCGCCGTCGAATCGGGCGCGTTGATCCAGACCAAGGGCAAGGGTGCGTCGGGTTCGTTCAAGTTGGAATCCAAATCGTCCGCCGGCGGCAAGAAACCCGCCGCCGCGGCCAAACCTAAAGCTGCGGCCGCCGCTAAGCCCAAGAAGGCCCCCGCAGCCGCCGCCAAAGGTAAGAAAGCCGCCGCGTCCGCTTCGTCGCCGGTTAAGGCGAAACCCTCTGCCGCTAAGGACAAGAAGGCCGCCGCCGCCAAGAAGAAGCCTGCAGCTAAGAAAGCCGCCGCTGCACCGGCCAAGGCCAAGAGCGCTGCGCCCAAGGCGAAGAAGAGCGCCAAGCCGCCGACCAAGAAGCCGAAAGCGCCCAAACCCAAGAAAGCGGCCGCCACACCCAAGTCGAAGCCCGCCGCTAAGAAGGCAGCGAAAAAGTAATCTCCCAATCGGTGTTACTCTTACGCTAACTAATGCAACAACTGCATTGTCGATGCGCCGCCGTTCGCGTCTATGTCTATGTCTACGACGACGACGATGACGATGACACGGCAGGCAGGCAGACGGACAGTGTCGGTCGTTTGTGCGCTAGAAACGCACACCCAAACAGCCCTTTTCAGGGCTAACATATCGTTCATTTATTTAAAAAAAAATGAGTTTCATAATGATTAATCACGTCGATCGAGTGTACCATGTACCTACCTACCTACATACATACATACATACATACATACATTACATTCAAACTGTTGTATCATTCAACGCAACAAAGTAGCATTCGTAAATCGTAATAATAAAAAAAAAATTATAGTAAGTAAAAGAAACGTCGAGCGAGAGTCAGTTCGTTCAGTAGTTCGTTTCGTTCGTACAAACAAAACAAACCGTACTAAATATCGTTTAGCAATTTGCATTTGCTATCTCGCTCACTCGTTTTACTCGCCGATCGTATAGCTATATCGGTTCTTGCGCTCGCATACATATTCTGTACCCCTGCCCAGCGAATTTTTATTATATATAACCTACCTGACGATACGCAGCGTGTCGTGTCGTTGTTCTCGTATTTCGTAACTTTTAAATTTTAACCTCTGACAATGTCTGGACGTGGCAAGGGCGGTAAAGTTAAGGGAAAGGCAAAGTCCCGTTCCAACAGGGCCGGTCTCCAGTTCCCCGTCGGTCGTATCCATCGTCTCCTGCGTAAAGGCAACTACGCTGAGCGCGTTGGTGCCGGCGCTCCGGTGTACCTCGCCGCCGTCATGGAGTACTTGGCCGCTGAAGTTCTCGAGTTGGCCGGTAACGCCGCCCGTGACAACAAGAAGACCAGAATCATCCCTAGACATCTCCAACTGGCGATCAGGAACGACGAGGAGTTGAACAAGCTCCTCTCTGGCGTCACCATCGCACAGGGTGGTGTGCTCCCCAACATCCAGGCCGTGCTCCTGCCCAAGAAGACCGAGAAGAAGGCTTAAGCGCGCACCATATCGCCGAAAGATATCAAAGCGATGCGTGTGTAAGTCAACACTCTGCACTGCACTGCACTGCACGACCGGCTTACTGGCTAAGCTTAAAAGGCCCTTTTCAGGGCCACAAAATAATTCATGATTTAAATTTAAGAAAGTCTAGTTTCTAATGGTTAAAAATACGTCATGTTTACCTAACTAAATCTACGAATTGATTAAGTACCTAAAAAGAGTTAAGAAGGACACCTTCACTTATAAATTGTTTATATTATACATACATATTCGTACCAACCAACGTACGTACTTACATACCTACCTTACCTACATTAATTTAGGCTTACATAAATTTAGTAGGTGAAGATTAAAAAAAAAATAAAAAAAAAAAACAACTGATACCAGAGCGAACGCGACGCGTGTATTTTAGAGCGAGAGAGCGAATAACTGTTCACTCGACGATAGGTGCGCTAGTTCCGCTCCGGCGTGTCGACAAAAACATGAACCACCGATTATTCCGACACCACTTTCGATCGAGCTATCTTCGTTCGAACGAAACGTTAATTAATACATTCTCTTATTCGCCATGCCGCCCAAGACTAGTGGAAAAGCCGCCAAGAAATCTGGCAAAGCCCAGAAGAACATCTCCAAGTCCGACAAGAAAAAGAAGAAGCACAAGAGGAAGGAGAGCTACGCCATTTACATCTACAAGGTGCTCAAGCAGGTCCACCCCGACACCGGTATCTCCAGTAAGGCTATGTCGATCATGAACTCTTTCGTGAACGACATATTCGAGCGCATCGCCGCCGAAGCCTCCCGCCTCGCTCACTACAACAAGCGCTCCACCATCACCTCAAGGGAGGTGCAGACCTCCGTGAGGCTGTTGCTGCCCGGTGAACTCGCCAAGCACGCCGTCTCTGAGGGTACCAAGGCTGTCACCAAGTACACCAGCTCCAAGTGAAGCGTTTCATGCAAACGTTTTCTCTTTGTCTATACAGACGACAAAAGGCCCTTTTCAGGGCCACAAAATGATTCTATGCCTAAACGGCCCACAACGTTTCAGCGGTTAAAATCGTTCGATCGTTCGTCTTTTTTTTTTTTTTTTTTTGGCGAGATACGTCGCTCTTATACTTGTATGTATGTATGTATGTACTACGTACGTACGTAGGTAGGTAGGTACATGCTATGAATGATACGATTCTGTCATATAGAAAGAAGATCAAAGATAGTAACGCGCTGCTACTTGTTAGTTATTATAGAAAAAAATAATAATAATATAATATAATAATATAATATGCTTAAACACGTCTATGGATCGGTATTAGATTCTGTCTGTCTGTTGATAAGTAAGTACCTATGCAAATGCTACAAGTATAACATTAACTAACATCGTGAGGAAACATGCTTACTCTTGATGAGTAATTATAACATAAAAGTGTATGCATGCCCACTAGTGGGCTTAATGCCCAACTCAGCGGATTTGAGACTATTTTAGCTATCCGAACTATATCAAAGTTATAACAATAATTAAATTCGAACGACGACACATATAACTTACATTTTTTTTTTTTTTTTTTTTTAATTACCTACCTGATTACTATTACCTACTAGAGGTAGGTAGGTACTTAATTCTCATAACGACGTTATTAATTAATTAAAATTCGTAATACTGCAGCAAAGCAACAAACAAACAACCGGCCAGCCAGCCGAACTGTGAATCTAACTAAACTGAACGAACGAGCGCAGATGGCGCTCGTGCGCAGCGCTGGCTTTACCTCCCCGCCCGCTACCGCTAACTGCGCGCTCGCCTATAAGTATATTTGTGGGGCGCCGCGAATTTTTTAAATCACTCTCTTGCCGACCGCGCGCGCGTATAGTTCGTTCGTTCGTTCGTATCTCGCTCGTCAACCTAAACTAATTTTTCTATCTATCTATCTATCTATCCCAGAGATGGCTCGTACCAAGCAGACCGCTCGTAAATCCACCGGTGGTAAGGCACCCCGCAAACAGCTCGCCACTAAGGCCGCTCGCAAGAGCGCGCCCGCCACCGGCGGCGTGAAGAAGCCCCATCGTTATAGGCCCGGTACCGTCGCTCTCCGTGAGATCCGTCGCTACCAGAAAAGTACCGAGCTTCTGATCCGCAAGCTGCCCTTCCAGCGTCTGGTCCGTGAAATAGCGCAGGACTTCAAGACCGACCTCCGCTTCCAGAGCTCTGCCGTTATGGCGCTGCAGGAGGCTAGCGAAGCTTACCTGGTCGGTCTCTTCGAAGACACCAACCTGTGCGCTATCCACGCCAAGCGCGTCACCATCATGCCAAAGGACATCCAGCTCGCCCGCAGAATTCGCGGAGAGCGCGCCTAAGCAGCTGCTATCTCTTAACACACCTCCGCGTGTGTGTGTACGTACAATACATAACACTCCGAAGGACAAACGGCCCTTTTCAGGGCCACAAATCATTCGATAACTACATTGGTACAATGTTTCATTGATCTTAAACAAGTCGAGTTCAATTAAGAAACGAATTTAAAAAAAAAAAAGTAAATACCTATAAACATACCAACCTGAGTATAGTGTAGTATAGTATAGTACGTACGTATGTAAAGAGACTGTATTCTATTTAGTGCATACTTCTTCCCCCTCCTCCCCCCGCACACTGAATGCATACATACATATATGTTTAACAAAAATGTTACACGTGGTCTATGTCAGTTTGTATGTACGAGCTAATTTCATGAATAACTTTTAAACGACGCAACCGATTTAGAAGCGGATTTCGGCAATCGATAGAATGATTCTAGAGGAAGGTTTGTTATACAAAACAATTACATATTAGTTAAATTAGGAAAAGAAGAAATTTTTTTTTTTTTTTTTTTTAATCTATTTTTTCGTATATATCCTATATTCTTTATAAGTTTGGCGTAAAAAATAAATAATTATTACAATTTTGTAAAATTGTAAACTGCACGCACGCGGAAGTCGCGGTAGATAACTAGTATGTATTTGAGCGATTGTCAATTGTCTAGTCTCGATGAAGGGCTATTCGAAAAGTTATGGAATTACAATTTTTTTTTTTTTTTTTTTTTTCTTTTAAAATATTGAAAATTAATACCTACGAAATCTTACGACATTTTATATTATTATTATTATTATTATTATTATTATTATTGACGAAAACAAAACTAAGCTAGTTCCGCAACGAGCAGCGCCACGTACCTCCCTCTCCGCTTACCTCATACCGCCCCGCGAACGAACGATAACTATATAAATAAGCGTTTCCCCCGGTACGACGGGCTACATTCGTTCGTCGTCGTCCGTCGTGCGTACACTAGCGCGTGTTTCTTTCTTTTTAATTTCTACTCACTCCATTCAAGCAAAATGACCGGTCGCGGTAAAGGTGGAAAGGGATTGGGAAAAGGAGGAGCGAAGCGTCACAGGAAAGTACTCCGTGATAACATCCAGGGTATCACCAAGCCCGCCATCCGTCGTCTCGCTCGCAGAGGTGGCGTCAAGCGTATCTCCGGTCTGATCTACGAGGAGACCCGCGGCGTCCTCAAGGTGTTCCTCGAGAACGTGATCCGCGACGCGGTCACTTACACCGAGCACGCCAAGAGGAAGACCGTCACCGCCATGGACGTGGTCTACGCTCTGAAACGCCAGGGACGTACCCTCTACGGTTTCGGTGGTTAAGTCGTGTGTCGACACTCGCGTATGTGTCCACAGACTCATACCGACCGACCGACCACCAACCAACCAACACAAAAAGGCCCTTTTCAGGGCCGCATATGTTTCTGATATACCTACTATTATTGAAATCAAGTTTCATGATTGACTAAGTCGATTAGGCTGAATGACTAATGAGAAATTAAAAAAAAAAAAAAAAAAAAAAAAATTATAAAAACTATAGCACACGCACACACCTACTTTATGAAACTTATAACTTAACTGTTAGAATAGAAAGAGAATCTGCTTGAAACTAAATAATAAATAAGATAAGATAAGTACCTACTAAATTAAAATAAATCCACTCTGAATGCTTTGCTTTGCTTACTGGTTAGGTTACTTAGGTAGGTACAACATAGTACATACGGAATGTAAACCTCCCTACTTTTTTTTTTTAATTAATATTATTTTCTTATACAATAACCACTACCTATCATATTTTAATAAAACTGATAGTGCTACATAACATAACTAAGTTACTTACACCAACTACATAATATCAAACGGGTACTATCTACTGACTAACTCGCCTATAGAGGAGAGAGAGACGGTTCTCGCTCTCGGCGTGTGCAGATCACCTAGTCGCTTAGTACCTACCTACCTACCTACCTACCTACCTCTTTGTTTATTTATATATTATATGTTTCGTTTACAAAGGTATATAGTAAAACTAAAGTACCTAATGTAAATAACGCGAAACCGACAGACACGTTTTTCAACATTGAAGTATCGTGTGTTGGTTGTTGGTTGTGGTGTGGTGGTACGTTCGTTCTTCGCTCGCTACGCCGCCGCCGCGGCCGGAGGACGCTGGACGCTGGGGATTTGCTTCTTGCTATTATCCTTCGACTCGTCTACGCACCGATGCCTGATATTACACGCATTCCGCTATTTAATAAACCCGCAGCCGAGCCCTGGATACGCTGACGCGACTCTCTCGCCTCGCGCCCGAGCCGCGCTCTGCTGTTTTACGACGCCCAACATTTACCCCCGAGGAATGCGACCGTGCGCCGATTTCCAGAGGGGAGTGCTTCTCCCACGCGAGCTCGGGATCCTCCTAGTTCGCCCCGAGACCACGACGCGAGAAAACTCGCCGTCTAATCGAGAAAAATCACAAATCAACCGGGCACCCGCCTACCGCCTGCCCGCACGCACAAATGAATCTGCCCGAAACGCCACCAAACTAACCACCGACACCGACGACGCGTACCGCATACGATACGTACATTCGTTGGCTCTTACAAAACCTAAAAACCTACCTTAAACCACGGTCAATTAACGAATAATTCATCTTTTATTCGATGCATGTTAGTGAAAACGTTCAACTGTTCCTACGTAAAACGCTCTCCCGACTGCAGGGCTCTCCTTACAGTATTGCTCCGGGTATAGTAAACAGTGGCGCCACCTGCGCATGTTATCTATCTATCGTTTTCGTACGCTCGCTCGCTCGCTCGCTTCGCTAGCTAGCTATTCTAAGCTCGCAGTCGCAGCTCGTCGCAAGTTAACTAACAGTAGTGTTTTGTGTTGTTGTTTGTTAAGTAAATCAATCAATCAATCGCAAGCAATGGCTGATACAGCGGTCGCATCCGAGACACCCGCACCGGCGACGCCGGCGAAGAAGCCGAAGGCGTCCGCCGCTGGCGCTAAGAAACCCAAGGCGAAGCCCACTCATCCCAAGACCAGTGAGATGGTGAACAACGCCATCAAGGAGTTGAAGGAACGCAGCGGATCCAGCCTCCAGGCCATCAAGAAGTACATCGCCGCCCAGTACAAGGTCGACGCTGAGAAATTGGCGCCGTTCATAAAGAAGTACTTGAAGGGCGCCGTCGAATCGGGCGCGTTGATCCAGACCAAGGGCAAGGGTGCGTCGGGTTCGTTCAAGTTGGAATCCAAATCGTCCGCCGGCGGCAAGAAACCCGCCGCCGCGGCCAAACCTAAAGCTGCGGCCGCCGCTAAGCCCAAGAAGGCCCCCGCAGCCGCCGCCAAAGGTAAGAAAGCCGCCGCGTCCGCTTCGTCGCCGGTTAAGGCGAAACCCTCTGCCGCTAAGGACAAGAAGGCCGCCGCCGCCAAGAAGAAGCCTGCAGCTAAGAAAGCCGCCGCTGCACCGGCCAAGGCCAAGAGCGCTGCGCCCAAGGCGAAGAAGAGCGCCAAGCCGCCGACCAAGAAGCCGAAAGCGCCCAAACCCAAGAAAGCGGCCGCCACACCCAAGTCGAAGCCCGCCGCTAAGAAGGCAGCGAAAAAGTAATCTCCCAATCGGTGTTACTCTTACGCTAACTAATGCAACAACTGCATTGTCGATGCGCCGCCGTTCGCGTCTATGTCTATGTCTACGACGACGACGATGACGATGACACGGCAGGCAGGCAGACGGACAGTGTCGGTCGTTTGTGCGCTAGAAACGCACACCCAAACAGCCCTTTTCAGGGCTAACATATCGTTCATTTATTTAAAAAAAAATGAGTTTCATAATGATTAATCACGTCGATCGAGTGTACCATGTACCTACCTACCTACATACATACATACATACATACATACATTACATTCAAACTGTTGTATCATTCAACGCAACAAAGTAGCATTCGTAAATCGTAATAATAAAAAAAAAATTATAGTAAGTAAAAGAAACGTCGAGCGAGAGTCAGTTCGTTCAGTAGTTCGTTTCGTTCGTACAAACAAAACAAACCGTACTAAATATCGTTTAGCAATTTGCATTTGCTATCTCGCTCACTCGTTTTACTCGCCGATCGTATAGCTATATCGGTTCTTGCGCTCGCATACATATTCTGTACCCCTGCCCAGCGAATTTTTATTATATATAACCTACCTGACGATACGCAGCGTGTCGTGTCGTTGTTCTCGTATTTCGTAACTTTTAAATTTTAACCTCTGACAATGTCTGGACGTGGCAAGGGCGGTAAAGTTAAGGGAAAGGCAAAGTCCCGTTCCAACAGGGCCGGTCTCCAGTTCCCCGTCGGTCGTATCCATCGTCTCCTGCGTAAAGGCAACTACGCTGAGCGCGTTGGTGCCGGCGCTCCGGTGTACCTCGCCGCCGTCATGGAGTACTTGGCCGCTGAAGTTCTCGAGTTGGCCGGTAACGCCGCCCGTGACAACAAGAAGACCAGAATCATCCCTAGACATCTCCAACTGGCGATCAGGAACGACGAGGAGTTGAACAAGCTCCTCTCTGGCGTCACCATCGCACAGGGTGGTGTGCTCCCCAACATCCAGGCCGTGCTCCTGCCCAAGAAGACCGAGAAGAAGGCTTAAGCGCGCACCATATCGCCGAAAGATATCAAAGCGATGCGTGTGTAAGTCAACACTCTGCACTGCACTGCACTGCACGACCGGCTTACTGGCTAAGCTTAAAAGGCCCTTTTCAGGGCCACAAAATAATTCATGATTTAAATTTAAGAAAGTCTAGTTTCTAATGGTTAAAAATACGTCATGTTTACCTAACTAAATCTACGAATTGATTAAGTACCTAAAAAGAGTTAAGAAGGACACCTTCACTTATAAATTGTTTATATTATACATACATATTCGTACCAACCAACGTACGTACTTACATACCTACCTTACCTACATTAATTTAGGCTTACATAAATTTAGTAGGTGAAGATTAAAAAAAAAATAAAAAAAAAAAACAACTGATACCAGAGCGAACGCGACGCGTGTATTTTAGAGCGAGAGAGCGAATAACTGTTCACTCGACGATAGGTGCGCTAGTTCCGCTCCGGCGTGTCGACAAAAACATGAACCACCGATTATTCCGACACCACTTTCGATCGAGCTATCTTCGTTCGAACGAAACGTTAATTAATACATTCTCTTATTCGCCATGCCGCCCAAGACTAGTGGAAAAGCCGCCAAGAAATCTGGCAAAGCCCAGAAGAACATCTCCAAGTCCGACAAGAAAAAGAAGAAGCACAAGAGGAAGGAGAGCTACGCCATTTACATCTACAAGGTGCTCAAGCAGGTCCACCCCGACACCGGTATCTCCAGTAAGGCTATGTCGATCATGAACTCTTTCGTGAACGACATATTCGAGCGCATCGCCGCCGAAGCCTCCCGCCTCGCTCACTACAACAAGCGCTCCACCATCACCTCAAGGGAGGTGCAGACCTCCGTGAGGCTGTTGCTGCCCGGTGAACTCGCCAAGCACGCCGTCTCTGAGGGTACCAAGGCTGTCACCAAGTACACCAGCTCCAAGTGAAGCGTTTCATGCAAACGTTTTCTCTTTGTCTATACAGACGACAAAAGGCCCTTTTCAGGGCCACAAAATGATTCTATGCCTAAACGGCCCACAACGTTTCAGCGGTTAAAATCGTTCGATCGTTCGTCTTTTTTTTTTTTTTTTTTTGGCGAGATACGTCGCTCTTATACTTGTATGTATGTATGTATGTACTACGTACGTACGTAGGTAGGTAGGTACATGCTATGAATGATACGATTCTGTCATATAGAAAGAAGATCAAAGATAGTAACGCGCTGCTACTTGTTAGTTATTATAGAAAAAAATAATAATAATATAATATAATAATATAATATGCTTAAACACGTCTATGGATCGGTATTAGATTCTGTCTGTCTGTTGATAAGTAAGTACCTATGCAAATGCTACAAGTATAACATTAACTAACATCGTGAGGAAACATGCTTACTCTTGATGAGTAATTATAACATAAAAGTGTATGCATGCCCACTAGTGGGCTTAATGCCCAACTCAGCGGATTTGAGACTATTTTAGCTATCCGAACTATATCAAAGTTATAACAATAATTAAATTCGAACGACGACACATATAACTTACATTTTTTTTTTTTTTTTTTTTTAATTACCTACCTGATTACTATTACCTACTAGAGGTAGGTAGGTACTTAATTCTCATAACGACGTTATTAATTAATTAAAATTCGTAATACTGCAGCAAAGCAACAAACAAACAACCGGCCAGCCAGCCGAACTGTGAATCTAACTAAACTGAACGAACGAGCGCAGATGGCGCTCGTGCGCAGCGCTGGCTTTACCTCCCCGCCCGCTACCGCTAACTGCGCGCTCGCCTATAAGTATATTTGTGGGGCGCCGCGAATTTTTTAAATCACTCTCTTGCCGACCGCGCGCGCGTATAGTTCGTTCGTTCGTTCGTATCTCGCTCGTCAACCTAAACTAATTTTTCTATCTATCTATCTATCTATCCCAGAGATGGCTCGTACCAAGCAGACCGCTCGTAAATCCACCGGTGGTAAGGCACCCCGCAAACAGCTCGCCACTAAGGCCGCTCGCAAGAGCGCGCCCGCCACCGGCGGCGTGAAGAAGCCCCATCGTTATAGGCCCGGTACCGTCGCTCTCCGTGAGATCCGTCGCTACCAGAAAAGTACCGAGCTTCTGATCCGCAAGCTGCCCTTCCAGCGTCTGGTCCGTGAAATAGCGCAGGACTTCAAGACCGACCTCCGCTTCCAGAGCTCTGCCGTTATGGCGCTGCAGGAGGCTAGCGAAGCTTACCTGGTCGGTCTCTTCGAAGACACCAACCTGTGCGCTATCCACGCCAAGCGCGTCACCATCATGCCAAAGGACATCCAGCTCGCCCGCAGAATTCGCGGAGAGCGCGCCTAAGCAGCTGCTATCTCTTAACACACCTCCGCGTGTGTGTGTACGTACAATACATAACACTCCGAAGGACAAACGGCCCTTTTCAGGGCCACAAATCATTCGATAACTACATTGGTACAATGTTTCATTGATCTTAAACAAGTCGAGTTCAATTAAGAAACGAATTTAAAAAAAAAAAAGTAAATACCTATAAACATACCAACCTGAGTATAGTGTAGTATAGTATAGTACGTACGTATGTAAAGAGACTGTATTCTATTTAGTGCATACTTCTTCCCCCTCCTCCCCCCGCACACTGAATGCATACATACATATATGTTTAACAAAAATGTTACACGTGGTCTATGTCAGTTTGTATGTACGAGCTAATTTCATGAATAACTTTTAAACGACGCAACCGATTTAGAAGCGGATTTCGGCAATCGATAGAATGATTCTAGAGGAAGGTTTGTTATACAAAACAATTACATATTAGTTAAATTAGGAAAAGAAGAAATTTTTTTTTTTTTTTTTTTTAATCTATTTTTTCGTATATATCCTATATTCTTTATAAGTTTGGCGTAAAAAATAAATAATTATTACAATTTTGTAAAATTGTAAACTGCACGCACGCGGAAGTCGCGGTAGATAACTAGTATGTATTTGAGCGATTGTCAATTGTCTAGTCTCGATGAAGGGCTATTCGAAAAGTTATGGAATTACAATTTTTTTTTTTTTTTTTTTTTTCTTTTAAAATATTGAAAATTAATACCTACGAAATCTTACGACATTTTATATTATTATTATTATTATTATTATTATTATTATTGACGAAAACAAAACTAAGCTAGTTCCGCAACGAGCAGCGCCACGTACCTCCCTCTCCGCTTACCTCATACCGCCCCGCGAACGAACGATAACTATATAAATAAGCGTTTCCCCCGGTACGACGGGCTACATTCGTTCGTCGTCGTCCGTCGTGCGTACACTAGCGCGTGTTTCTTTCTTTTTAATTTCTACTCACTCCATTCAAGCAAAATGACCGGTCGCGGTAAAGGTGGAAAGGGATTGGGAAAAGGAGGAGCGAAGCGTCACAGGAAAGTACTCCGTGATAACATCCAGGGTATCACCAAGCCCGCCATCCGTCGTCTCGCTCGCAGAGGTGGCGTCAAGCGTATCTCCGGTCTGATCTACGAGGAGACCCGCGGCGTCCTCAAGGTGTTCCTCGAGAACGTGATCCGCGACGCGGTCACTTACACCGAGCACGCCAAGAGGAAGACCGTCACCGCCATGGACGTGGTCTACGCTCTGAAACGCCAGGGACGTACCCTCTACGGTTTCGGTGGTTAAGTCGTGTGTCGACACTCGCGTATGTGTCCACAGACTCATACCGACCGACCGACCACCAACCAACCAACACAAAAAGGCCCTTTTCAGGGCCGCATATGTTTCTGATATACCTACTATTATTGAAATCAAGTTTCATGATTGACTAAGTCGATTAGGCTGAATGACTAATGAGAAATTAAAAAAAAAAAAAAAAAAAAAAAAATTATAAAAACTATAGCACACGCACACACCTACTTTATGAAACTTATAACTTAACTGTTAGAATAGAAAGAGAATCTGCTTGAAACTAAATAATAAATAAGATAAGATAAGTACCTACTAAATTAAAATAAATCCACTCTGAATGCTTTGCTTTGCTTACTGGTTAGGTTACTTAGGTAGGTACAACATAGTACATACGGAATGTAAACCTCCCTACTTTTTTTTTTTAATTAATATTATTTTCTTATACAATAACCACTACCTATCATATTTTAATAAAACTGATAGTGCTACATAACATAACTAAGTTACTTACACCAACTACATAATATCAAACGGGTACTATCTACTGACTAACTCGCCTATAGAGGAGAGAGAGACGGTTCTCGCTCTCGGCGTGTGCAGATCACCTAGTCGCTTAGTACCTACCTACCTACCTACCTACCTACCTCTTTGTTTATTTATATATTATATGTTTCGTTTACAAAGGTATATAGTAAAACTAAAGTACCTAATGTAAATAACGCGAAACCGACAGACACGTTTTTCAACATTGAAGTATCGTGTGTTGGTTGTTGGTTGTGGTGTGGTGGTACGTTCGTTCTTCGCTCGCTACGCCGCCGCCGCGGCCGGAGGACGCTGGACGCTGGGGATTTGCTTCTTGCTATTATCCTTCGACTCGTCTACGCACCGATGCCTGATATTACACGCATTCCGCTATTTAATAAACCCGCAGCCGAGCCCTGGATACGCTGACGCGACTCTCTCGCCTCGCGCCCGAGCCGCGCTCTGCTGTTTTACGACGCCCAACATTTACCCCCGAGGAATGCGACCGTGCGCCGATTTCCAGAGGGGAGTGCTTCTCCCACGCGAGCTCGGGATCCTCCTAGTTCGCCCCGAGACCACGACGCGAGAAAACTCGCCGTCTAATCGAGAAAAATCACAAATCAACCGGGCACCCGCCTACCGCCTGCCCGCACGCACAAATGAATCTGCCCGAAACGCCACCAAACTAACCACCGACACCGACGACGCGTACCGCATACGATACGTACATTCGTTGGCTCTTACAAAACCTAAAAACCTACCTTAAACCACGGTCAATTAACGAATAATTCATCTTTTATTCGATGCATGTTAGTGAAAACGTTCAACTGTTCCTACGTAAAACGCTCTCCCGACTGCAGGGCTCTCCTTACAGTATTGCTCCGGGTATAGTAAACAGTGGCGCCACCTGCGCATGTTATCTATCTATCGTTTTCGTACGCTCGCTCGCTCGCTCGCTTCGCTAGCTAGCTATTCTAAGCTCGCAGTCGCAGCTCGTCGCAAGTTAACTAACAGTAGTGTTTTGTGTTGTTGTTTGTTAAGTAAATCAATCAATCAATCGCAAGCAATGGCTGATACAGCGGTCGCATCCGAGACACCCGCACCGGCGACGCCGGCGAAGAAGCCGAAGGCGTCCGCCGCTGGCGCTAAGAAACCCAAGGCGAAGCCCACTCATCCCAAGACCAGTGAGATGGTGAACAACGCCATCAAGGAGTTGAAGGAACGCAGCGGATCCAGCCTCCAGGCCATCAAGAAGTACATCGCCGCCCAGTACAAGGTCGACGCTGAGAAATTGGCGCCGTTCATAAAGAAGTACTTGAAGGGCGCCGTCGAATCGGGCGCGTTGATCCAGACCAAGGGCAAGGGTGCGTCGGGTTCGTTCAAGTTGGAATCCAAATCGTCCGCCGGCGGCAAGAAACCCGCCGCCGCGGCCAAACCTAAAGCTGCGGCCGCCGCTAAGCCCAAGAAGGCCCCCGCAGCCGCCGCCAAAGGTAAGAAAGCCGCCGCGTCCGCTTCGTCGCCGGTTAAGGCGAAACCCTCTGCCGCTAAGGACAAGAAGGCCGCCGCCGCCAAGAAGAAGCCTGCAGCTAAGAAAGCCGCCGCTGCACCGGCCAAGGCCAAGAGCGCTGCGCCCAAGGCGAAGAAGAGCGCCAAGCCGCCGACCAAGAAGCCGAAAGCGCCCAAACCCAAGAAAGCGGCCGCCACACCCAAGTCGAAGCCCGCCGCTAAGAAGGCAGCGAAAAAGTAATCTCCCAATCGGTGTTACTCTTACGCTAACTAATGCAACAACTGCATTGTCGATGCGCCGCCGTTCGCGTCTATGTCTATGTCTACGACGACGACGATGACGATGACACGGCAGGCAGGCAGACGGACAGTGTCGGTCGTTTGTGCGCTAGAAACGCACACCCAAACAGCCCTTTTCAGGGCTAACATATCGTTCATTTATTTAAAAAAAAATGAGTTTCATAATGATTAATCACGTCGATCGAGTGTACCATGTACCTACCTACCTACATACATACATACATACATACATACATTACATTCAAACTGTTGTATCATTCAACGCAACAAAGTAGCATTCGTAAATCGTAATAATAAAAAAAAAATTATAGTAAGTAAAAGAAACGTCGAGCGAGAGTCAGTTCGTTCAGTAGTTCGTTTCGTTCGTACAAACAAAACAAACCGTACTAAATATCGTTTAGCAATTTGCATTTGCTATCTCGCTCACTCGTTTTACTCGCCGATCGTATAGCTATATCGGTTCTTGCGCTCGCATACATATTCTGTACCCCTGCCCAGCGAATTTTTATTATATATAACCTACCTGACGATACGCAGCGTGTCGTGTCGTTGTTCTCGTATTTCGTAACTTTTAAATTTTAACCTCTGACAATGTCTGGACGTGGCAAGGGCGGTAAAGTTAAGGGAAAGGCAAAGTCCCGTTCCAACAGGGCCGGTCTCCAGTTCCCCGTCGGTCGTATCCATCGTCTCCTGCGTAAAGGCAACTACGCTGAGCGCGTTGGTGCCGGCGCTCCGGTGTACCTCGCCGCCGTCATGGAGTACTTGGCCGCTGAAGTTCTCGAGTTGGCCGGTAACGCCGCCCGTGACAACAAGAAGACCAGAATCATCCCTAGACATCTCCAACTGGCGATCAGGAACGACGAGGAGTTGAACAAGCTCCTCTCTGGCGTCACCATCGCACAGGGTGGTGTGCTCCCCAACATCCAGGCCGTGCTCCTGCCCAAGAAGACCGAGAAGAAGGCTTAAGCGCGCACCATATCGCCGAAAGATATCAAAGCGATGCGTGTGTAAGTCAACACTCTGCACTGCACTGCACTGCACGACCGGCTTACTGGCTAAGCTTAAAAGGCCCTTTTCAGGGCCACAAAATAATTCATGATTTAAATTTAAGAAAGTCTAGTTTCTAATGGTTAAAAATACGTCATGTTTACCTAACTAAATCTACGAATTGATTAAGTACCTAAAAAGAGTTAAGAAGGACACCTTCACTTATAAATTGTTTATATTATACATACATATTCGTACCAACCAACGTACGTACTTACATACCTACCTTACCTACATTAATTTAGGCTTACATAAATTTAGTAGGTGAAGATTAAAAAAAAAATAAAAAAAAAAAACAACTGATACCAGAGCGAACGCGACGCGTGTATTTTAGAGCGAGAGAGCGAATAACTGTTCACTCGACGATAGGTGCGCTAGTTCCGCTCCGGCGTGTCGACAAAAACATGAACCACCGATTATTCCGACACCACTTTCGATCGAGCTATCTTCGTTCGAACGAAACGTTAATTAATACATTCTCTTATTCGCCATGCCGCCCAAGACTAGTGGAAAAGCCGCCAAGAAATCTGGCAAAGCCCAGAAGAACATCTCCAAGTCCGACAAGAAAAAGAAGAAGCACAAGAGGAAGGAGAGCTACGCCATTTACATCTACAAGGTGCTCAAGCAGGTCCACCCCGACACCGGTATCTCCAGTAAGGCTATGTCGATCATGAACTCTTTCGTGAACGACATATTCGAGCGCATCGCCGCCGAAGCCTCCCGCCTCGCTCACTACAACAAGCGCTCCACCATCACCTCAAGGGAGGTGCAGACCTCCGTGAGGCTGTTGCTGCCCGGTGAACTCGCCAAGCACGCCGTCTCTGAGGGTACCAAGGCTGTCACCAAGTACACCAGCTCCAAGTGAAGCGTTTCATGCAAACGTTTTCTCTTTGTCTATACAGACGACAAAAGGCCCTTTTCAGGGCCACAAAATGATTCTATGCCTAAACGGCCCACAACGTTTCAGCGGTTAAAATCGTTCGATCGTTCGTCTTTTTTTTTTTTTTTTTTTGGCGAGATACGTCGCTCTTATACTTGTATGTATGTATGTATGTACTACGTACGTACGTAGGTAGGTAGGTACATGCTATGAATGATACGATTCTGTCATATAGAAAGAAGATCAAAGATAGTAACGCGCTGCTACTTGTTAGTTATTATAGAAAAAAATAATAATAATATAATATAATAATATAATATGCTTAAACACGTCTATGGATCGGTATTAGATTCTGTCTGTCTGTTGATAAGTAAGTACCTATGCAAATGCTACAAGTATAACATTAACTAACATCGTGAGGAAACATGCTTACTCTTGATGAGTAATTATAACATAAAAGTGTATGCATGCCCACTAGTGGGCTTAATGCCCAACTCAGCGGATTTGAGACTATTTTAGCTATCCGAACTATATCAAAGTTATAACAATAATTAAATTCGAACGACGACACATATAACTTACATTTTTTTTTTTTTTTTTTTTTAATTACCTACCTGATTACTATTACCTACTAGAGGTAGGTAGGTACTTAATTCTCATAACGACGTTATTAATTAATTAAAATTCGTAATACTGCAGCAAAGCAACAAACAAACAACCGGCCAGCCAGCCGAACTGTGAATCTAACTAAACTGAACGAACGAGCGCAGATGGCGCTCGTGCGCAGCGCTGGCTTTACCTCCCCGCCCGCTACCGCTAACTGCGCGCTCGCCTATAAGTATATTTGTGGGGCGCCGCGAATTTTTTAAATCACTCTCTTGCCGACCGCGCGCGCGTATAGTTCGTTCGTTCGTTCGTATCTCGCTCGTCAACCTAAACTAATTTTTCTATCTATCTATCTATCTATCCCAGAGATGGCTCGTACCAAGCAGACCGCTCGTAAATCCACCGGTGGTAAGGCACCCCGCAAACAGCTCGCCACTAAGGCCGCTCGCAAGAGCGCGCCCGCCACCGGCGGCGTGAAGAAGCCCCATCGTTATAGGCCCGGTACCGTCGCTCTCCGTGAGATCCGTCGCTACCAGAAAAGTACCGAGCTTCTGATCCGCAAGCTGCCCTTCCAGCGTCTGGTCCGTGAAATAGCGCAGGACTTCAAGACCGACCTCCGCTTCCAGAGCTCTGCCGTTATGGCGCTGCAGGAGGCTAGCGAAGCTTACCTGGTCGGTCTCTTCGAAGACACCAACCTGTGCGCTATCCACGCCAAGCGCGTCACCATCATGCCAAAGGACATCCAGCTCGCCCGCAGAATTCGCGGAGAGCGCGCCTAAGCAGCTGCTATCTCTTAACACACCTCCGCGTGTGTGTGTACGTACAATACATAACACTCCGAAGGACAAACGGCCCTTTTCAGGGCCACAAATCATTCGATAACTACATTGGTACAATGTTTCATTGATCTTAAACAAGTCGAGTTCAATTAAGAAACGAATTTAAAAAAAAAAAAGTAAATACCTATAAACATACCAACCTGAGTATAGTGTAGTATAGTATAGTACGTACGTATGTAAAGAGACTGTATTCTATTTAGTGCATACTTCTTCCCCCTCCTCCCCCCGCACACTGAATGCATACATACATATATGTTTAACAAAAATGTTACACGTGGTCTATGTCAGTTTGTATGTACGAGCTAATTTCATGAATAACTTTTAAACGACGCAACCGATTTAGAAGCGGATTTCGGCAATCGATAGAATGATTCTAGAGGAAGGTTTGTTATACAAAACAATTACATATTAGTTAAATTAGGAAAAGAAGAAATTTTTTTTTTTTTTTTTTTTAATCTATTTTTTCGTATATATCCTATATTCTTTATAAGTTTGGCGTAAAAAATAAATAATTATTACAATTTTGTAAAATTGTAAACTGCACGCACGCGGAAGTCGCGGTAGATAACTAGTATGTATTTGAGCGATTGTCAATTGTCTAGTCTCGATGAAGGGCTATTCGAAAAGTTATGGAATTACAATTTTTTTTTTTTTTTTTTTTTTCTTTTAAAATATTGAAAATTAATACCTACGAAATCTTACGACATTTTATATTATTATTATTATTATTATTATTATTATTATTGACGAAAACAAAACTAAGCTAGTTCCGCAACGAGCAGCGCCACGTACCTCCCTCTCCGCTTACCTCATACCGCCCCGCGAACGAACGATAACTATATAAATAAGCGTTTCCCCCGGTACGACGGGCTACATTCGTTCGTCGTCGTCCGTCGTGCGTACACTAGCGCGTGTTTCTTTCTTTTTAATTTCTACTCACTCCATTCAAGCAAAATGACCGGTCGCGGTAAAGGTGGAAAGGGATTGGGAAAAGGAGGAGCGAAGCGTCACAGGAAAGTACTCCGTGATAACATCCAGGGTATCACCAAGCCCGCCATCCGTCGTCTCGCTCGCAGAGGTGGCGTCAAGCGTATCTCCGGTCTGATCTACGAGGAGACCCGCGGCGTCCTCAAGGTGTTCCTCGAGAACGT